>CM053786.1:411460481-411975481 GCA_028749045.1 Cupressus sempervirens
TTTTTTATGTGTGGAAACTAGAAACAATCATTATATTGTCAATGATGTCAAACCGATTGCTTGTTGGTGAGATAATTTCTTGCTTGATTTGAATGTTATGATTTGTTTGATTGATGAAGAGGATTTGATCAAATAGAATTACAATAGCACCTAGAGGAAAGGTTGGGTTATTTTCTAAAGAAAAGAAGTACTAAGATCAAGTAAGACATGGATTATATGCTATATTGTTTATCTACTTAAAGCTAAAGTTGATGTACTCACTAACTTAGTCTAGAAGAACAAAGAAGAAGAATTGTGTTTGACAAGCTTGACCAAGTGAAAAGTTGGTGCCGAGCAATGTTAGTGCAAGCCGAGAAGAAAAATAGTTGGTGCCAGGCAAAGTGGAAATACAATGTATACCCACTAATTCTAGATAGTGTTGAGTGGCAGTAAAATACTATATGTGCCAAGTGAAAGTATAATGGATGCCAAGTAATGAAGTGTGTGCCAAGCATCAGAGGTTAGTTATTGTTAAATGACAAAAATATGAAGAAGATCAAAGATTCATTGAATCTAAGCTGACAAAGTTGAATTCTTGAATTGTGCAAATTGTGTGGAAGATAAGCTTGATGAGTTGGTGGGACATAATTCAAGATAAACCATTTTGAGATGAATTCAAGAAGGATTATGAAGGAATTTTCTAGAGGTAGAAAAACATAAAGATGGTTAAATTCATTAAATCCACCTAATACTGGAATGGATGATTGTGATTGTGTAGAAAAATATCCAAATTATCTTTATATGGGGATACAAGGCATGAAGCAAGAGTTGGCATGTGCAAAAACCCAAAGAAGACAAGGAGTCTAGGGTGTTGCTTCATATGATGGCCAAAGTATAGTATCTACAAATGGCATGAAAATCAAGAAGGCTTAAGAGGATGAATGGTTGAAGGGTGAACAAGCTATCAGAGCTTAAGTCAATGAAGCCAAGAAGAATGGAGGACTAAAATAGTGATTTGGAATCTGCAAGTGAGTTATGATTTGTTATCAAATCAAGCCTAATTGTTACTAACAATTGTATCAGTCTAGGGTAAATCCTTTGGATTAAGGTTTGTTAGTGTAAATTATTATTATTTACATTTTATTTAAGTTTACTTAGGATAAATGCATTATTTATTAGTTTTTCACCTAGGAGTAAGTGTACTCTTACATGTTGTCTTGTTGACAACACAAGAGTTTGCACCTACCTTGTCATAGTTATCCTCTAATCTACATGGAGGATAATGTACTTCTCATGGACATATGCTTAGTTGTCATGCTTATTTCATTGCTCTTTCTAGCTCCTTTTAGAAGCATCCTAGAAGCCTTTATAAAAAAGCTCTCCTAGTGCACTTTAAAACCAATTATACGAGAATACAATTTTCTTATTTTTAGACCAAACCCTTGCCTCTTCTTGTCTTTTTCTTCTCTATGAAAGGTTTTCTACATACAAGTGACACTGTCACACCACCAATGTGCCCTTGCGACCTGGCTCACACACCACCGCAGCGTCTACAGTAGCGCAACTGCCATTGACTTGTGGTCCTATAGCCACCACTGCCCCTGTGGCCACCATGGCTCCTCCCTACCACTTCTCTATGGCCACCACCTGTGGCCTCCTCTACCACCACCTCCTATGATTTACCACCTTTGGTTTACCTCCTCTCCAATAGCCACCTTAGCCCATGTGGTGTAGTAGGCACTTGCCATGTGGTGTGGGTGCCATGTTAGCACCTACCAAGTGTCAGGGGCCATGTCACCTTGTTCATTCCTCACTGCCAATGGATGCGATGTGTCAGGATACTTGAACCTTTTTATTGTTCCTAAGATCATTGTTTTGCCTCCCACACCACATCCAGTTGAGGTCTTTTCTCTTTAGTAGGATTCTTCTTCAGCTCTATTTGACCCTCCAGCTCTATTCATCAAGCCTCTAGGTGCACCTATTATAGATTCTACCAAGGACATTCATCTTCTCTTTCATGACAATGTCAACACACCTACACTAGGAATTCCCTTTAAGGATCCTCATGTTTTCTACTTTCAACATTATTTTGGCCTTCTAGTTTCACCTCTCATTCAGGGGTTTCCTTATTATGTTCCCTTGTTTCTTTCAAATTGGAGTTCCATTGGTTTGCTCATTTCTATAGGGGCTCCATTATTTTGGGGGGGCTTTGGTGTCTCTTTTCTCTCTCATGTGGGGGCTGGTTGTACTTATGGTTTTGAGAGTGTCTCTTGAGCCATTTTCGGTCTTTGCTTGGGATTATGGAAGTTTCCCTTGGGGATCTTGTTGAGGCCTTCCTTCATGTTGTTTCAGCATGTTTGTACTTACCTCTTTTGGGGGGAGGGTTTTTCCCATGAGGTTTTCCCTCTTTCTTCATTTTTAGAGGTTGCATTTCTTTACATTTGTACATGGGTACCTTTCTTGGCCTAGTTTTTAGGACCCATTATGCATTTCATCATAGCTTTTGTGAGCTTAAGTGCATTCCCCTAAGTTGCACTTAAGAGGGATTGTTAGTTTAAATTATTATTATTTACACTTTACTTAGGTTTACTTAGGATAAATGCATTATTTATTAGTTTGTCACCTAAGAGTAAGCGTACTCTTACTTGTTGTCTTGTTGACAACATAGGAGTTTGCACCTACCTTGCCACATTTATTTTCTCATCTACATGAAGGATAATCCACCTTTCATGGATGTATGCTTAGTTGTCATGTTTATCTCCTAGCTCTTTCTAGCTCTTCCTATAAGCATCCTAGAAGCCTTTATAAACAGGGTCTCCTAGTGTATTTTTGTACAACAATTTCATTATTCATTGTTGGAATATATTTTCTCTCACATCGTTAAGATTCTCCAACTCTACATTTCCTTCTTTGGTTTCTCTTCACCAGGTTATTTGCATATAGGTGGTCTTGGTGATCTATGAAGTTGGTTTTGACAACTTCTACAAGGTTGACTTAATAGTCATTTGTAAATCCTTTTACTAGGCGACATTCTAAGGGAATGGTCAAAAGTCCTCTAACAAGACTCACTCCTAATAGGGTGATAAAATCCTTTAACTAGGTTACAATTAATAGTGTGTATTGTAACCTTCAACAAGGTTGGCCTTTCATAGGACATCGCTTTAGAAGAGTGAGAATAAGTATCATGTTATTAGTGGATTCTCCCAAATTGGGTTTCCACGTAAACTCCTAGAGTCATATGTATGAATGATTCTATTATGTTCCATGTTTACATTTTTGTAAATTGATTTTGACCTAGGATAGTAACCTATAATTTTAAGTTTTGAATGATCTAATGGATGCATGCAAGATACATGATAAGGAGATATGTGTATGAGTTTTGTTAGGCACTAAAAAAATTAATTAGGAGTTTTGGACCTTGGATAGCTAATTCAACACCTCCCCAACCTCCCAATTATTCTAAATGATTCCTATAATCATGATGATTCTACAAAAAAATCTATTGGCACTAGGAGTAATGTGGATGCTCCAAAATTTGAAACAAAGGGAAAGGTTGAGGCTCTAAATCCTCCTATGGACAATGGAAAAGACATTACTATTAAGGAGAATATGGGTCACTCTATGGAGATAAAAGGTGATCATAATGATGCCTTCTATGCCCCTCCTATTAGTAGTGATCCTAAAGGTATCATAAATGATTAGGAGATGGAATATAGAAAAGGGGATCCTTCTAGGGAGGAAGATTTTATGCCTAAAGATGTTCACAATAGTTATGATGTTCCTGAGCATAATAAAGCTACTGAGGATGAAGAGAATGAGAAGGTTAGTGGGAGAGTGACCTTTCTTCATAAAGCTAAATTGAAAGTATAAATTTCCCTTTAGGTTGACTCTTGGTTGTATAATGAGATTGTTTCTCTGAAGAAAAATGTTAGAGAGTTGCAAGGAAACTTAAGCTAGAAGTCAGAGTTGGGAATATCCTCGGCAAACTCATCGCTTACAAAGTTGAATTAAGACAACTGGTCAAAGGCAGTGATCAAAAAATGGACATGTGATGTCTAGTTTGTGTAAAAATGCATTGAGCATTGGAAGAAGAAGTAATAAGGAGATTATCTCTCCTTTTGTTGCTTAGATGAATGGTGGTTCCAGTAAGCAAATGAGGTAGAGCATAAAAAGAGCCATTGAAGCTTCTCTTCAGTCAATTATGAAAGATCTAAATTAAGATGAAGCTTAAATTAGAAATGAAATTTCCAAGGTAATAAAGGAGTTCGTATAGCATGTCTCTATTTTTTCTAATCTTGGTTGCTATTTTTGGTTTTAGGTTCTAGTTTTTGTTGCTGGTCTTGCATCAATCTTATTATCCTATTATGTAGTTCTCTATTTGTATGTACTTAGGTGGTAGAAATTTTTAGAATAACAAGGGGGTGGGGAAGTCAATCAGTTACTCAAGGTCCTTAAATACCACTCAAACAATTAAACACAAACTTTTCTGTTTCCAATTGTTGCTTGATCTCTACTATAAAATTGTCTTAAACATAATTTTCTTTGCATAATGAAAAAATTATCAATTCTAAAACATATAAAGCATTCAACATACATTTTGACACTAGGATTTTATGTCAAAACCTAATTTGGAAAAAACCACCAGCAACATGTCACTATTTTTCACTCTTTTGAAGTGAGCCCTATTAGAAGTGAACCTTGCTAAAGGTTACAAAATACATTGTTAAATGTGGCCTTGTTAAAGGATTTAATCACCCTATTAGAAGTGGTCTTGTTAGAGGACTTTGATTATTCTATTTAAAATATCACCCAGTTAAAGGATTTACACAAACTATTAAGTCTTCAAAATGATTGTTAGGTCAACCTCTATTAAAAGGATTTCAATACAAACTATTTACAATGATTAGAAAGAAGATAATAGGTTTTGATCTATGTGATTACAACTCACTTTTGTAGGTTTAGATCTCTATTTGGTCCTTATGTTGACCCATTGATAAGCCTTCCATTGTCATCTCTGATCTTGATTCACTTGGAAACCCTTCAAGCAATCAATCTACTCTTCTTAACAACACTTAAGCCTTTTACTTAGATTCACTTATCAATATCAACATCATCTTTGCAAGCTTTCTCCTTTAACTTCACATTCACACACACACTTTTGTGTTTTTGATCCACCTCTATCTGCATGTGCCTCTTGCATACACTTGTACTCCTTGATTATTTGTTCATCTTTGTACCTCTTTAAATAGGCAATTCTTTCTTTACCATTTTCCATCACCATCATAGATCTTAGGTTTTATGATCAGGTTCAAATCAATTCACTGTATCTATCCATATTCTTGACCATCCTCTAGAAACTTCTCTAAAATCTATTTGTTAGGTATTTACCTAATCCTCTCCTTGAGTTTAATGTTCCAAACCATCAATCTTATCTTCAAAACATTTTACATCTCCCTTGAAATCAACTGGGTTGGCTTGATCTCACAATTTCCTTGAATTCATTCTCATACTGCCACTCGGAGATCTTTAAATTCTTATACTCAGTCAGCACTAAATTACTCAGTTATTGTAAATTTTTCTAGTTCAACATCAACTATCTTGCTCGATCAATGTTAATTCTTGATCAACACTAAATTTTATCAACACTAACTGTAGCTCAATTGACAATAGCATTACTCAACATTCCTTAGTGTTTTACTCTATTGCTTGACTTGGCTTAACTTTCTTGACATAAACAATCACTTTTCTATATCAAAGTCTATCTAATCAAATATCCATTGTAACTCGCTTCTTATAACTCAACCTTTCCTCTAGGTGCTATTATTATGACTAACTTCTCAAATCCTCTTCATCAATCAAATAGATATGACATTAAGATTAAGTAGCAATATGTCTTATCAATAGATTTGACATCAATGATAGAACAACAATTGTTCTAATTGTAAGTTTCCAAAACTTAGGTTCTAGGTCCTTGTAAAACCCGGTTGGACTTTTATTTCTTTGATCATGATTTGATTTTGGATTTTTGTATAGGTTTTTGGTTCCCCTAAAAACCTTTTTTAACCATAATAAAAAAACAACATTTCACATGAAGACAATCTCATGTCAAGATAGAAATTTATGAGTCAAATGCTAGGAGAGAATTTTCATATGCTAGTATTATGTTTGTGCATGTTAAATTGGGGTTTTGTAATAGTTTTTTAAATATTCATCATTTTCAAATGGAGTAGCTACTAGCACCCTCAAAAACATGTATGCAAGATGTTTTTGGTTAGATAAACAGGTTTTACAGGGATCTTGAAACCCAATAGTTAAAACATATAAGGCTGATAATAAGCGTGAAAGCCCAGCCCAAAAAGTATAAGTTTAGAGGCTGATAATAAGCATAAAGCCCAGCCAAAAAGTAGAGTTCTAAGAAAAGACCAGGAAAAAAGACAAGTAATACCATGGCCTAAAGCTAGAACAAAAGCCAAAAGACAAAGAAAAACAAAAGAACAGGCGAGAGTTATTCCTCGCTCTTTCTCTCTAGCTCTTGCATAACCTGAGCAGCCTCGTAGGCCAGTTGATTCTCCTTCGCTTCTAGCTATTGCACCCTTTGGTCCCCCTGGTCCTGATTAGGAATGGTGTTGTCCTTTGCAGAGTCATCCTCCATTTTGGCTTCATCCCTGTCTTTTCCTTCCTCATCATCTTGCATTTCTCTATCTTTGATCCAGCCCATAAGAGAGATGATGTTGTTGTTAATGGAGCTGCACAAAGAGAACATCTGATTTGCAAGGTTCTGATTGTAGTTCTCTAGGTTTTGTATCCTTATTTTCACTAGACTGAGCCTGTCAGCTGAATCTATCCTCATGTTAGCATCCATTCCATTCCTTGTTGCCTTAATATGTCTCACCTATTCTTTGACCTCCTCCAGCTCATGGAAAAGCCATTTGATTGATCTAAAATTGTCAATCATACTATTATGAGCATTATTCAAGAGGTTCATCCCTATCTCCCTGGCTCTGTCCGAAATAGCCACTATCATCGGGTCAATGAGTTCTTCTAGCCGTTGTTCCTCTTGATTTTCCATGAGGATTTGGGGATTCATGGCCTCCTTGAAGATGCCCATCTTTGAAGTCTTGACATTAAAGTTTATCCAAGCTTTCCTTCTATCATTGAACTACACTTCCCCTTCCACATACCCTACATTCTCCTCTTTTTGCTCCTTAGGTTGGTCTTGGAGGTGGATAGGAGATAGGGGTAGCATAGATGCCTCCTCAAACTAAGAGCGCACATCCTCCAAACTCTCCCTCTTGTGTTTCTTCCTTCCACTTTCATCCTTAATTTCCTCCTGCATCTCCTTAACCAACTCCTCAAACTCTGGCTCCTCCTCATCATCGTTGTCTCCCTCCTCATCCTTCTCAAGAGGCTTCTGCCCAAGATCCCTAGGGCTTTTTCTGCTAGGGGTTATGGGGGAGGGCAATTTTTTAGCTTGGTGAGTCGCTAATTTCCTTGAAGAAGAGATCCCTCCTTCCTCAGAGCTGAGGCTCTGAATTTCATCCGAGTTAGAGGAGTAACTAGAACTACTAGACTCCAAATTATCTACCTCAGGGGGAGTGATGCTTATAGTCTGAGCCTTGAAGTGCTTGTGGATAAGCAGTAGCAGCCCCTTGTGCAGAGCTGGGTTTGCGGTGGGCTTCTTTTTTAATCTGTCCACTGCCTTGCTCATAGAGGTTAACAGATAATATGGAAAGGAAATATTAGCATTATGCCAGAAATGATTCAATATAACAAAGTTGTGGGTGTGAGCTCTATCAAACGTAGGGTCCAACATGATGTACTCGATAACAGCTCTTAGAACATACCTCCACCGCTTCTTCATGGAGTCGGGGACATAGTAGGTGTCAATCTTTCTTAGTGCCTTCAGTTCCTTCTCACTCTCCACAAAGTCCCTAACCGCATTGGCTGAGAGTTTCTTATCCCTAAAGAATTTAAAACCCTCGATAGGGATTTTGGTGACAGTCGTAATCACCTCCTCTGTTATCTAGAAATAGACCCCATTCACCTTCACCTTACCATCCTTCTAGGACCCCACCATACTTTTGGTCACCTCCTAATCAAAACCATGTAGCTTCATGATATAATTGGTAACCCCACCCTCTTCTATCTTTTCCCACACCTTCTCCCTACTTCTCCATTTCTCAAAATCTCTCACTGACTCCTTTCTACACCTTTCACCTACCATTTTTGCACACTACACACCCTCTTTACTCATGTGCTCCTCACTCTATGACTGAAAGGGACCTCTAAGAGTAAGCAATAAACAGAGAAAAATAGCCCTACTATTGCTCTAGAAGTGAGTGCAAAAAATGACCCACAAAGCATGTCGATTAATCAATAATGAATCACTGTAGTTACAATTTCCCATTCTTCCATTTGAAAAGTACCCTCATTTCTTAAAACCTTCATAATCATAATTATAGCTTGATTTTCTTTGTACTTCCTTGGATCTTGTCCAAGTCGATCAAAATTTTAACGTCCGTTGGCAAACAAATTTTGGGATGCCAAGTCATTTTTTGGTCTATGCCGACCCCAATGTTTGTGAACCTATCAGTAATCGGGTTTGCTTCCTAAAAAATTTGAGTGATGTGGATTCTATTAAATTTGGTGAGGGTCTCATGTGTCTCATCAATTAGATTTGCAATCATCCATGATGGATGTGAGTTGCCAATGATGCACTTTATAATGTTATTTGAATCCCCTTCGAGCCATAAATTGGTAACACCAATTTCAAAAGCCAGTTTTACAACATTGCACGCGGTGTTTGCTTCCACAAAATGATTGGTTTGGAATCCCAGTGAGAGAGAAAAAGCCACAATACAATCTCTATTTTCATTCCTTATCACACCTTCACTACCTGAGGAGCTAGGGTTTCCCTTGGAGGCTCTATTGAAGTTGGCTTTGTGCTAGCCTTTAGGGGGAGGAGCCACTTGGCTTTCTATCTTTTCCTCAATCTGTCTTTTACCTTCTCCTTTTTCCTACCTCCTATCTCAAATTCTCCCCCCTTCCTCACATAAAAATTTTCCTTTATGTTACTGAAAATCTTTCTCCCAACAACTAAATTTGGTTCCTCCTTATCTCTAAAAATTTTATTGTTTCTCTCCTTCCATATGCTCCAACAAAAATGGGGCAGGATCCAGGAGCTAATTTCCTACAAGATAGACCCATTGAACAAGCCATGCCATTGATAGAAAAAGTCTAGAAGGTTAGAAGGAAAGCATCAGCTATGGCCTAAGTCCTAGGTGAGGAAGCCCCAAACTGTCCTAGAGAAAGAACAGTGAATGAACAAATGGTTGCCTATCTTCGACTCTTCTTTACACAAAACACATCTACTAGGCATGATGTGACCTCTTTTGATGAGATTTTCCTGGGTTAGAGTTTTTTCCTGAAGAGCCAACCAAAAAAACATGTTGACTTTTGGCATGAGGCCAAGGATCCAAGCCCTTGACCAAGGGGGAGACTCTTTTAAGCTCCATAAAGCAGAGTACCTAGAGGCAACCGAATAGAGCCCATTGGCATTATCCCTCCAAACTACTTCATCATTATTGTTGCTAAGGGACAAAGAATTAAGCATGATCATGATAGGTTTGAGGTCATCTAAGATAATAGAAAGGTCTCTCCAACCCTATTTAGTCCTATAATTGCCGACTTATTGCGCATAAAGGTTGATGCAATTATTAGCCCAAAACCCATAGCTAGGGTTGTTCATAAGGGGGCCCTAAGAAAGCCAACTGTCAAACTAGAATAGAATATTCTCCCCATTAACCAGCTTTTAGGAGACTTTTGAGTTAGCCAAGTCCCTGGCTTTTAAGAAACTATTCCGAACAACAAAACCTCTTGGGATATCCTCATTGAAGAGGGTGAACTAAATAGAGGGCCTCTTTATATACTTATTTACTACAGTGTCTCTCCATTCCCCCATGCTACTAAAGATGCACTAGATTTGTTTTGCCAGGAGGGCATTATTGAGGTGAATGAGCTTCGTGATTCCAAGACCTCCATTCTTCTTGGGGAGGAAAACTTTGTCCCAAGCAACAAGGGGGTACCTTTTATTTCTTTCAGCTCCCGTTCACAAAAACTCCCTCTGGATTTTCTCCATCCTCTCAGCATATTTCATTGGTATGGTAAAAAGGCTCAAAGCATATATCGACAAGTTTTGAAGGATGGATTTAACTAGTTGACATTTTTCAGCTTGGCTAAGAATGGCTCCTTTCTAGCCTATCATTTTCTTATTGAACCTTTTCATGATGTCATTCTCAAAGGAATCTAAAGGGGTCATTCCCAAGGGGAGACTAAGGTAGGTAGAAAGAAGCTTCCCCACCTGACATCCCAGGATTCTGGAGATTCTCTTCTGTCTTTCCTCTAGAGTATTGATAAAGAAAACAAAACTTTTGTCCCAATTGATGAGCTACCCTAACCCTCTAGAATAGGTGTCCAAAGTGTCTTTCATAGCCTTTGCTTCCTTGACCGAAGCCTCTCCACCCATAATAGTATCATCAACAAATTTTTGATGCATAAAGGGAGTGCATTTGGAAGAAGGTTTAAAACCTTTGATCCTCCCTTCTTTCTTTTTCTTCTCCATGAGTTTGCCAATGCATTTTGCCAAGATAATAAAGAGAATAGGTGATGGAGGATCCCCCTGATGTAGGCCTCTGGTAGGTTTGAAGAAATCAAAGGGGGATCCATGAACTAAAACAGCTAGAGAGGGAGTGGTGACCATCTAGGAGATTAGCTTACATGATTTGACATCAAAGCCAAAAGCCTTCAACACCAAATCCAAAAAAGAACAATCAACCCAATTGTAAGCTTTGGACATGTCTAGTTTGAGTAACATCCCTTCTCTCTTTCCAGCTTCCATAGAGTGAATCACTTCATGCACCATAATAATCGAATCTAAAATCTATCTGCCCAGAACAAAACCAGATTGTTGCTGAGAGATAATCAGGGGGAGAAGCTTAAGTAGCCTCAAAGTGAGCAACTTCAAGATGATTTTATAAAAGGAGTTGCATAAATTGATGGGTTTGAATTTATCCAAAGTGTCAGCTCCTGGCACTTTGGGAATAAGAATTAAGAATGTAGAGTTTATTTCCTTCAGAATACTTCTGGCTCCAAAGAATTGCTGAACTGCCTTCACAACATCCTTCATAATGATAGGCTAGTACATTTGGAAAAAGAAGGTGGGAAAACCATCAGGGCCAGGTGACTTATCTACCAAAAGAGAAAAAAGAGTTTCTCTTACTTTAGAATCAAAAGGAATGGCCTGGAGCAGATTATGTTGGAATGTCTTAATGGAAAGAATTCTTCTGGGGGGGGGGGGGGGGGGTGAATTAGAAGTACTAGCTTTTGACCTATTTTTCTCAAACCCTTAATAATATATTATTGTAAATGAACATGCATGCATATCAACATTAAGCAATTATTAGAAACACATATGCATCATCACATAACACTTGAGATTTTGGTAACCCAGAAACCCTCTAGGAATAAGAAGGTAAAACTGGGGTGGGGATGATACCCACAAAATCACTGCAGCAATAATGTTTGACCACTTCTGATGGTTTGCCCTGTAAAAGACCTGCCCTATTAAAGGCTTTACATTGTATCAATAGTGACCTAGTTAAAGGATTTACAAACACTTTGCATGAAGTGTTACCCTGTTAAAGGATTTAATCACCTATTCAAAGGATCAACAAAATAGCTGTTAAGCTAACCTATCTCCATAGGGTTTCCTTTCTAATACAATTGCTAGAGAGTATTAGGTATAATAAACCTGATGGCTTACAATCCTTGATTGCTGAATTTAGGCACTTGATCTGCTTTCTCTGATTTTGATTCTATGAAATCTGATGTCTGTTCGTATATCTTGCTTAGTTCTAATCAACTGAATATTTAACTATTTCTCTCTTCCTCTAAGTCTTTTACTCTGAACTCTGAACTCCACTAGAGTTTTTCATTCACTCCTTCATCCATATATGTGTTTTTTTCAATGAGATTTCATCTTCCTTATAAAGACATTCAAAGACTTAGGGTTAGACATGGATCTATGATCTATATTGAATCTTAGTTTCCTGCTCCTTCCTTGCACTTTTATTATTGGTTACATGCTTTCTCCATTTTTCTTATTGGCTGCATGTAGATTGCATAGGAAATATAAAAGATTTGATCTTATCACTTAAATCTTTCAAGATTCATCATATGTCGGCCATGAAAATGGTTTACATCTAAATTAGTGAAGTTACAAACTCATATGTGCATTTTGTGTTACTCAGCACTTACTGATTTTTGATGCTTAGCATCGTCTATGACTCGGCACCTAAATGTTACTCGACACTTGTATCATGCTCGGCACCTGTAGTCACTCAACACTTGATCTTTACTTGGCACCTGAAGTCTACTCGGCACTTGAAGATCATTCAGCACCTGATGAAGTTCCTAACTCGGCACAAGCTATGGCTCGGCATACATAGTGTACTCAGCTTCAATGTAGAAAGTGGTTAAGTTGTGTTGACACTCAAATGTCAAAACCATTCTGAGACTAATAGATTATTATGGTGCAGTTGGAGGATTTGAGGAATACAAGAAACGATATCATCCTGGTCCACTTTAGAGAGCAAAGGATCCCAAGACAGCAAGGAGGAGAAAAAAGAAATAGCTTCATTTGATATATCTTCTTCCTTTGTCAGCACACGCAGGTTTTTCTTCAAGCCAGAAATCTTGTTATTTGCTCTATGTTTAAGAGTAGTTAAATGGAAAAACTTTGTGTTTTGGTCTCCTTCCTTGAGCCAGTTGATTCTAGATCTTTGCCTCCAAAACTTTTCCTCTTTGCTAATGATGTCATGTAAATCAAATAGGATGGACAACTCTTCTTCCCTATTTGAGGCATCATACCCATTTTCTTGAATGGAGGCTTGGATAAAAGAGAGATTTTTAGAGAGATCATCTTTAAGAGAGAATATGTGACCAAAATTTGACTTATTCCAAGCTTTAACCATCCTATTAACATTGCTGATTTTTCTAGCAACCCTAAATATTGCAGTGCCTTCCACTTCTATACTCCACCAAACCTTAATACTTTCTAAAAGGTCAGGATGGGAAGTCCACATTTTCTCAAAATGGAAGGGAGGAGGCCTAAAGGGATCAGAAGGAACAATCGAGAGGGAGATAGTTGAGTGGTTAGACCTAACTCTAGGCAAAAGAGCTAACTTGCAAGAGGAAGACTGCAGCCAATCAAGAGAAATGAGAGCTCTATCCAGTCTAACTTGAATACAATCCTTGCCTATGCATTTATTGGACCAAGTGAAGTCACTTCCCATTAGGTCCAAATCCAGAAAAGCCAATCCATTGATGAAGTTAGAAAGGTCATGCTTGCTATCCCAGTCCTAAGGCAAACCACCCTTCTTCTCCTTGTCTAGAAGAGGGGTATTGAAGTTTCCCATAATGATTCCTTTCTTCATGTTGCTATTCTGTACCAGCCCTTCTGCTCTAGACTAGTAGGACTTTCTATCTCTCTTGTTATTAGGAGCATATGTATTGAGAAAAAACCAAAATTCATTGGAATGGATATGGAACACTTTACAAAAAAGTATGTTACCTACATTGAAGATAGATTCCACCCTAAAAATTTTGGTCTTGAATAATGTCAACAGACCCCCAGAGGCTCAATTAGAGTTCGATGCCTCCCCACTCATCAGGTTGTTGAACTTAATATTTCTCAATGAATCCTTTTTCATTTTTGTTTCTTGGATCATCAAAATCTCAGGTCTCTAGTCTCTAATCAGATTCCTAATAATTTTCCTGTTTATGGGCACCATTTAGGCCCCTAATGTTCCATGAGATGATCTTCATTTTTTATTCTTATGAAAATCCTTCAGAGTGCTTTGGCGCCCATTCGCCAAGCTTCTTCTGGTCTCCTCCTCTCTGAACTCCATCTCTGATTTTCTACCTACTTTGGTAGTAGAGCCCACATCTAGTTTGCAATTGCTCCTGGTCGCCGTAGGAGAATTCGTAGATGGATCTCTAAATTTTTTGTTCCTAGGTGTCTCTCCCTTCTTTTCAAACTTCAAGGATCTAAAAGCCTTGTAACCATTCTTTGGGGTGCTGAGAAGATCTACCCTTTGGTCCAGATCTTTCACCAAGTCCTTTTTTCTTGTTCTGGTCGCTCCTTCTCTGGTGGAAACCAAGTTTTCCTCTAGGTCCTGAAAGATGATAATTTCCTTATTTTCTCTTTCCTTTTCCTCATCTATGGAACCCATTTCAAGCTCTTCCTCGCTAGGGAAATTTTCCATCCTAGACCCCTGAAAACCTTTCTGTGAGGCAACCTTACCTTCCACTTCTCTAGGCATGAGAATCGTTTCCTCAACCTGGTCATCCTCAATCTGTTGAGAGGCATCTAAAGGTAAAGAGGAACTCAGTCCTAACTTGACTAACTCCCCTTCTTTTCTTGCCATGCTCGAAGACTCTTGTTTAGTCATCTTTGGAGCATCTACTACTTTCTAGGTCGTCAGAGAAATGCCCTTCTAGTCCTGTTTAGTGGGCTTCTTTTTCCAAAATTTCTTCACCCTCATTTGAGAAGATGCAGGAGGATTCTTCTTCTTAGCAGTCTTAGCTTTCAAGCACTAAAAAGCCTTATGACCTATTTTAAGACAATGAAAACACCCAAAAGGGACACTCTCATAGTCCATCTGCTGGATATGAGTGCCAAGTTTGGACTGAAAATATACCACTTCAGGCATATCATCCCCTTCCCTTACACCTACATAGATCCTCTCATAGGTCAGCCTACTCTTAGAAGCTGTAATAGGGTCAATGGAGAGAAGCTCTCTGGAAGAGCTAGCCACTCCCTTAAAGACATCCTCATTCCAGAACTCCAATGGTAGCTCAGGGAGTCTCACCCATACTGGAGCTTGCTAAAAGAAGGATTCATTTAAGTCCAGTTTAGATGACCATTTTGGAAGCACCGGGGTGGCCCTCCCAAAGCTCTAGGGGCCTTCACATAGAATGTCAGCCATGTCCTCTTGACAAGTGAACTCAAAAGAGAGAAAACCCTTAGCCATTGCAGTGACACTAACCTGACCTTTCAAGCTCCATTTTTTCAAAGTGCAGGCCCGAACCACATCAATATTTGGTCTTAGGCCAATAAACTTCCCAACGAGTGTAGAGGCCATAGAGGCAATACTGTGGTCAACAATCTCATTTGGAATAGCAATTGTGCAAGAACCCTTTTCCAAACCTGACACAACCTTAACCAGAGGGAAAGAGGACTTACTTGATGGCTTGACACCAAAGAGTGAGGCCCATTTCATTGGGAGATTCCCTAGTATGTCCTCACGTAGGTCCCCATCCCCATCACCTGACTCCTCTCTGCTGCCTGCCTAGATCCCCTCCTATGTGCCTGGTGTTTGAGATTCACTTCCCTGTGACTTCCTGCCTGTCTCTAGATTTGAATTTTGAACATACACTCCCATTGTCCTTAGATTGATGAAATCACTGGGACCTATGTGTTATGTATGCAAGATGTTAATCATTACAAATAACCCTCAAATTACTTGACAAAATACCTCCAAAAACCTAGTTACTTCACATAATGTAGTGATTGTTAGATATGTCCAAAAGCTATATGTTAAAGAAGATTTAAAAATGATCAGTCCTATCCAACCCCTACACCAAGTGGGGCTTCTATAAACTACAATTTAAAATCTATGAAAAAGAAAATTAAAAGATAGATAGGAAGGATTCAACATCAATATCATACTCCTTGCTCTAGTAGTGAACCATCTAATCATCCATGATGATATTCACTATTCACTCTAACGAGATTGGATAACTATTTGCCAAAAAAATGTAGGCATGAATGCATAGTAAAACCTCTATACTATATAAATATGTTCATATTTTCCCCAACTATATGGAAATACATCTTTAAGGATTGATGTGTGAAAGGAAAGATGTCATCCCAAATGTAACTTACCATATCTACTCCAAAAGGTATACGTTAAAAAAGATTTTAAAATGTCAGATTGAATGTAGTCAGCTAGGTGTAAAGTCTATCTTTGGAACCTTCATTAACTTCCTTACAACCTTAGAGCTTGGAACTACACATGGATGTCTATCAGATCTCACAAGATTTATAGAATTTTTGACTTGGACTCCTTTAGAAGAGACACCAAAAAAGTGTGGAATCATAGACATTGCAAAAAATGTTCAATTTCACACTTGATATTTTTTATTTAACTAAGAAAATTACATCTTCTAAAAGAGATTGTGCAAACTATGCAAAAACAGAGTGCAAATTTAAAAACCTTTATCAACATTCCTCCAGGCATGCACAAAAAGAGATTGTACAAACTATTTGTTGGAAGATATCAAAACTTTTTAGGATATGATTCTTCTATGCAAAATGTGGAATCATAGGCAATAGGTTCCACTTTAAGGAACACACCAAAAAACATTCACTTGCAAATAAAACTATTAAATTGTCACTTGTACATATCTATATAATAAATAGGAGGGTATAGTTGGACCGATTCATAACTCAAGAAGTAAAAACACTAGACTATGACACGACTTGTCTCAAGTTTAGAAGTATTGATTGCCAAAGGAAATTTCTCAACAAAGAAGAGTGCGAGATAGAGATCATGTTACAAGAATAATAGAAAGAGTAGCATGTGGCATAGATGATCACAGAGCATGCAAGTTTTCATAATAGATTAAGATAATTATACTTCTATTCTACTAACAAGGGTGTTAAATCCAATTTGAGAACCATCTATTTCATTATGAAAAGACATTTGAATTATCAACCCAGGGATGTAGAAGTTGAAATGGGTTAGCACCGTATGTACACTAATTTCCTTTAAGAGACATAACACCTATGCTACAAGAAAGTAAAATGCATGAAAGGAATCTATAATATTGATATAGAATAGTAAACACACTTAGACTATCAACAGAGAACTGTAGAAACTATAGAAAAGGGAATTCTAAACTAGTTAAAAATTCAAATATCCACTATGATAGTTTTCCATAATTGATGTAGGAACTTTCACAGTAACTATGCTACAGGACTAATACAGTAAATCTATCTTAAACAAGAAATTGCAAGAAATGAATTTACTCTACCTAAATCTATTCCACCTCCCAAGTGGGCCCGCTTGGTTCTCTTCAACTAACTTAAGAACATGACAAGTAATCCAAAATCACTCTCTCATTAGAATTCCTCCTTTGTTACATGACTAAACAAATTTTAGAGAATAGAGAACACCTTCAAAATTTTCAAACCCCACCCCCCCCTAACTCTAAATTTTCACACACACACAAATATATAGAGGATTGGAACTTATTACAAAGCATAACATAAAAGCTCGTGAGAAAACATCATCAGTAGAAAAAGGGTGAGGTGTTAGAATAATGGTCTATAGATAATATAACAAGTTAGCTTTATGAAATAACTCCTTCCACAAACATAGCTTATCACCCAAAACTGACCTATGCTTCTCATGCTATGAGTGGTCTTCATTACTCCTTCTTTAACATGGTGTTCACCACTCTTCGCACCACTTCTACATTCCTGAAGATTAGAAACATTTCAACACATACAACAACATTTCTACTCTCATTCAAAAATTAAAACATATCTTAAAATAGTTATGAAATACTACACTTCATATATAATATTAAGCAAGGTACATCATATCCAATATCCATAGGTTTAATAGGCTCTAGCTACATTTAGCATAAGTTCACAAGACATTTAAAACAAGTGTTTCAAAAAAAAATTTCTCATGGCTCAAAGACTAAGTTAGACTATATAGAAACTATATCAAATTTGAGACATTAATATGTCTCATCATCTGCCTCCCACTATGCAAATGCTTGTCCTAAAGCATTGTACTTCTTCACCATTGCTCTGAAATCTCCCACTATTGCCTTCCCTTGTTTCTCACTTCTAAAGGTGTGGAAATATCCTTTGGATCATCTCCAATGCTCACCCAAATGTTCTTAAACTAATGGATCTAACCCAGTAGCATTGTTTTCATACAAGGGCTAGAGAAGGGTAGGAGGTTGGAAGGTTAGTGGCATCCATAACTCTTTTCTAATCTACCTTCCCAATTGCATATATTTAATCACTCTATTCAATGTTGTCTCAAAATTAATAGGATTGTATGGTTCAGCCTTCTTGAAAGACTCTAGCAGTTGACTCCATCTATTTCTAAATCCTACAAGTGCTCTCTATTGTGTAAAATTAGGAAATGTCTAATACTCTCTATAAACTCTTTCCCTTTATTCAAACACCTTCTCTCTAATTTCTAGTTTTTGCCTCCCACAAGTTAATTTGATCCAATCTCTCAGGAGATCATAAGGCCTATGGGATTCAGCCCAGAGTTATAGTGGCTCAGATCTTTCAAGGTCTCCATAAGTATCCAACTATCTATCATAATTAGTTTCATTGTGTATCCATGACATTAGAGCCCTTAAGTGAACATCCCCTATGTAAAGAAAGGGATTCCACTCTGTTTCTTATGGGATTATAAAATTATGCAAATTGATCCCACACAACAAGTTCTTTTGCCATGAGAGAAAAGTTTGATAGACATTATAAAATTCTTGAGCATTCTTAAATTCATAATCAATATTTCTCATTATCATCATCAACTAGAACAAAATAAATTATTCTTTCAAACACATAGCATACACCGTTGGGGGTGGTCTACAGGTTATAGCTTGATTCGCTAGCTTCAAAGCCTTATTCATTTGTTGCTTTTTCTTTTCTAGTTGCTCCTTTAATGATTCAATTTCTTTGTCTCTATCAAATATTTCCTTTTGCATATGGTCTCTCTCTTGTTTCCACAAGGCTTTCTAAAAAATAAAATTATTGTATAGACCAAACAATATTGACTAAATTGTTGATGATGGAAATTCTTGAGTTTCAGATTTCATCTTTTGTTCTTTGGCAACTTGTTGGAAATACTACATGTACCAGGAAGATTTATAAGGTATAAGGGAAACATTGGATAATTCAAAGACTGATGGCATGACAGATTGCTCATTGATGGGTGCTTCTTCTAGAATAGTAGTAAGATTTGATTGGCACATTTCTTGATTCTCTTGCGATGTCTCCTTGACAGACTCAACTTCATGTGTTTCTACATTTTGGGGCTCTACTTGCATATGAGAATCATCTAGGACATTTTCAACTACTAACTCTATTTGAGATTTTGAAATTGGGGCATTTGGTTTTTCAATAGAAGCTAGAGATACTCGACCTCCCATGTGAAGGCTTCTACATACAAGAACTTCTTTAGCTTCGACCACTTTATATGTCTATTTTGGTTTAGGTGTGATTAGAGTACATGTTGTAGGATCAATTACTACAAGAACAAACCTCTTTCTTTTTGTTACCTTGACAGAGGGATTTTTTGCTTCCTTTTCAAGGTTAGGACTAACCTTACTCTTGTTTTTACCCCTAGAAGAGCTCAACATATCATCCTCTAAATTAGGCTTATCAGACTTATCAGGAGAGGGTTCTTTTTCCTTCTTAGCTAGATTTTGAATTGGCTTTGTGGTTTCTTCCTCATTTTTAACAATTTTTTCCCATGAAATAGGGGAAGAATCTCTAAGAGATCTTTCAACTAAAATTTTAATAAGGGCATGATGGGAAACATAATTTGGCTTTCCTTTTTGGGTTTCCTCAACACTAATACATAACATATTGTAAAGAAACTTGGGAATATTAACTTGCATGTTATGCCTTATGCAACTAAGCAATTTAAAATGATAAGCATGTAAGTTCAAAAACCTACCTTTACAGGTTAAATATTTGATAATGTGGGTTGCTAGCTCTAGATATGGAGGTGGAAGAGAAAGTCTCTTGCATCCTTGTTTTGTAATGTCCAATTGAGGGTCACCTTGCTGAGTGAATTGTGCCCTTGAAGATCTAGCATCATGCTCATTTGGATAATGTTCCCTAATTGCTGGTAACCCAGTGACCTTTGCTATCATTTCCTTAGTAACAACCACTCCTAATCCCCATACTAAGGCTTCTACTTCATCAAATGTTGTCATGAACTCCATTGCCACTTCTTCATTAAATTTTGTTAATTGCAAGAAATAACTGAGCCATCCACATGCATGGAATCGTTGAACTGCTTCACTGTCCATGAGTAAAACATTATGAACAACTAGCTCATACCTATTTAATTGTCCTCCCATCTTCAACATGTCTAGCTTCCACTCTTGCTACTACAACAAATTTTTCCCTCTTACTCTTTTCGAAAAAATGTTGTAAAAAATTTTGCTCCTTGCTTCAAAACTAATTTTGAAAATGTTGTAAAAATATCATATTTTGTTACCACTTCTCATAATCAAGACCCCTTCATTTTTGGCATGTAGAATAATGATGCATTAATGGTGGATTACATTGAGGCTTTAACTACAAATTTTTCCATAATAGCTCTTAGTCCTTTCAATCATGCCATGTACAAGCGATCTTTTCCCAAAAATTGCAATAAAAGGTACGATAGATACAAAAAGATTTTTAAAATTAATGAAATGAAAAATATTAGACTACTGCCAAAGTACATTCTTTGTTGTAGACATGACTAGGATATCATGGAGGTGACATTTGGAAATTACTACACTTTCCTAGCCCCCCACTAAAATTTGACAAGTGTCCTCACTTAAAAATTTTTGACATGGGAAGGGGAAACTGGTTTAAAGCTTATATGATATATATAATGCAGTATTAGATATAAATATTGAAACCTATATTTTAAAAATGAATAAAGAGTAAAAGAAAATTTTATACCTAAAATTTGAGATTTTTTTAATCTGCATGCAATTTGATGAGGTGGTGAAGGCTGATGATCGCAAAAAGTGCTAATGGTTTTATTTATTGAAAGCAAGAAAAAAAGAAAAATAGAGTGTGGGTGACATGGAATATGGGTGGATGGTAGATAAAGAAATGAGATGGTTTGATATGAAGAAAGAGAAAAGTGAACAGAAGAATGGTCCCTCATATATAAATGAGGTTTTATTATGAAGGTTCCTAAAATTCTATCATTGTATGGCTAGAAGAAGAAGATTTTCATCTTTTGCTATAGGAACTGTGTTGAGAAGAGCTTGTGCACTAGTTGGTTGAAATTGTTGTAGGAACTATGCTTTATTCAATGGCTTATGATAGAGACACAACCTATCACCATTTACAATTAACTTAAACTAAGTAAGATCAATGGTTATTAGTTGCACTGTGCCATTATAAAATACATGTTGAATTTCATAAGGCTCTAACCATCAAACTTGGAATTTCCCTAGATTCTCTTTGAAGTGAGAATCATAGAGAAGGGCCCAATCTCCTACTTGGAATCTTTTATTCCTAATATGTGCATCATGCCACTTCTTTCACTATGTTTGAATAATTTTTGTTCTTTCTAGAGCTCTCTTTCATATTTCATCCAACGAATTCAATTGTGTTGTAGGAAGATTGATGTTCAACTCTAAAAGTAGTGCACAATGTCTTGTGTTGAAATTCAATGGGCAACATTACTGCTTTCCCATAGACAAGCTTAAATGGAGTGAATCTAGTTATTTTCTTCCATGTGGTCTGATATGCCCAAAAAACTTTATTTAATCTACTTATCCAATACTTCTTGTGTATGTGTACTATTTTTGTCAGAATGGTTTCAAGTTCTCTATTGGTAACCTCTACTTGCCCATTTGCTTAAGGGTGACAAGGACTGAATTTATGATCCCTTATGTTGTATTCCTTCATAAGCTCAATGATCA
The DNA here is from genome assembly GCA_028749045.1 of Cupressus sempervirens. Taxonomy (NCBI): domain Eukaryota; kingdom Viridiplantae; phylum Streptophyta; class Pinopsida; order Cupressales; family Cupressaceae; genus Cupressus; species Cupressus sempervirens. The sequence continues at coordinate 411,482,280 of CM053786.1, forward strand.
ATTTTGATGTAAACTGAGCTCCTTGATCTGTGACAATTTCTTTGGATACTCCATAATAGGTGAATATTTCTTCATAGATGAACTTAGCTACTTTCTCATCTTTGGCATTTTTCATTGCTCCATCCATTTAGTTACATAATCTATACATACTAAGATGTAATATTTTCCACTTGATGGTGGATCAATTGTGCCTATGAAGTCCATTCCCCACTTATCAAAAGGTGTGACCACAACCTGTGGAGTGAGTGGCATCTCATTAGTTTTGGTTGGTTGGCCTATCCTTTGGCATTTGTCATAATTAGATGTATATGTCATTGCATCCTTATGTAGGGTTAACCCATAACATCCTGTTGTAAGTATCTTCAGTGTTGTTCTTTTCCCTAAAAAATAGCCTCCACACGGTTCATCATGATAAGCATGCAGTATATCATATATCTCATCATCCCTGACACACCTCCTCATGACTTGATCTAGTCCTACATAGAAAAGATTATTATCTATCTAGGAATATTGAAAAATTTTCTATGCTAGTTTTCTCTTTTCTTTATAAGAGAAGTGTGAGGGCAATCTATTTGCAGCAAGATAATTTGCAATGTCTACATACCATGGTGTATGGGTTGCTATATGGAACAAGTGCTCATCTGGAAAGGTGTCTTCAATTAGAGTTGGATCTTCATCGGTAATGGTCAATCTAGACAAATAATTTGCAACTATATTGGATTTTCCTAGCTTATCAATGATAGTAATATCAAATTCTTTTAACAACAAGATCCATCTTGCCAATCTACTAGTGATAGCTGGTTTGTTCATTAAATACCTTATAGCTAAATGATCAGTATGAACAAAAACAAGATATCTAGTCACATAATTTCTGAATTTGTTCAATGAATAAACTACAACTAAAAGTTCCTTTTTCATTACTGTGTAATTTAGATTGGGTCCATGGTGGCTTTTATTAATATATTAAATGGCATTCTCAAGATTAGTAGGCTTTTGTCCTAATACAACTCCTATGGCATAGTCTGATGCATCAATATGAATATGAAATGGAATTGACCAATTTGGTCCTTGTAAAATTGGTGCTGTGGTGAGAAGTTTCTTAAGCTACAGGAAGCCTTCATTACATTTAGGTGTCCAAATGAATTCAACTTCCTTAGTCAACGATGTGTACAAAGGACTAGTTATTTTGTTGAAGTCTTTTATGAAATGCCTATAATATCTAGCATGACCTAAAAAATATCTTACATCTTTTGGTTTTGTAGGTATGTGTAGTCTTAGAATTACCTCTATCTTAGCTGGATCCAATTGTATTCCTCTAGCTAAAATGAAATGACCAAGTACCACTCCTTCCTACATGAGCATGAAATATTTTTCACTATTAAGTGTTAGGTTATGTTCTTTACATTGGATAAGAACCTTTTAAAGATTCATCATGGCTTCTTTAAAGGTGACTCCAAATGTTGTGAAATAATCCATATATATTTCCATACAATCATGTGATATATCAACAAAAATGTTGATGAAAACTCAATGGAATGTTGCAAGAGCATTACATAGGCCGAATGAGAAAAAAAATGCAAAAGTACACGATGGGCATGTAAATGTGGTTTTGTCTTGATCTTTAGGAGCAATACTTATTTGATTATAACCATTGTACTCATCTAGAAAAGAGAAATACTTTTTCTTAGCCAGAGTGTCCAAAATTTGATCTATGAATGGTAAAGGAAAGTGGTCCTTTTTGGTTGCCTTATTTAATTCTTTGTAATCTACACAAATCAACCATTTCCATCCCTTTTTAGGCACTATGACTAGAGGTGACACCCATCTACTATTAGATATAGGATAAATAAAACCCACATCAAGCAATTTTTGCAATTTAGTTTTAACTATTTCTCTAAAGGTTGGATTAATCCTTCTCTAGAGTTGACAGAGTAGCAGGTGCCCTTCATTGATGTATATTCTATGAATACATAATATAGGACTCAATCCTTTCATATCCCCATAGTCCCATGCAAAAGCCTTTGCATGTTTTTGAAGCAACTCTGTTAACTATTCCATTTATGTGGATGATAATTTGGGATTGATATTAACAGCTCAACAGTAGTGGTAGACTCAATTATAGCAGCTTCAAAGATTGGACTTATATCTAATTCACCTTATAAGAGTTGATGAACAATGTCTAGTTCTTTGAGCAAAATACAATTCTCATTACATTCCTCATATGTGGTTAACTCTAACATGAAACTGTCATATATATCTTTTCCTACCACACAAGTGTTAGTAAGAATACTTTGAATTACTAAATCTTCCTCCTACATCTTTAGAAAATATTGTCTATATAACATCATAAGTTGTGCTATAGAGTTTAATTCTTCTTCTCCATCCCCTAAATCTAGCCAAATAGATGTGCTTAAATCTAAATTTTCTTGTGGTAAAGGATATAAATCAAACTTCTTTGTTGCTTGACCATTAAAAATGGTCATATTCCCCAACCTACAACTTATATTTGCATTAGCTATAGCTAACCATGGTCATCCTAGAATGACAGGTAACTAGATAAATTGACTTTAGGAGATAGAATCATGAAATCTGTAGGTACTCTAGAGAGTCTAGGGTTACAACTATGTTTTCTATCATCCCATTAGGAGTGGCAGTAGAACTATCTACAAGTTGCAGAATTGTTGGAGGAGCCCTTAATCCTTCTATTTTCAACTTCTTCATAGTATCCTTGGTCATGAAATTTATAGCAGCACCAAGATCAATTAAAGCATTTTTAACAATTTGATCATTTATACTCACATTCACAACTAGACTACCTAGACTAGAATATTTAGGAATGATCAATTTTCCTAACATAATGTTAGCCAATTGTCCCACAACATGAACTGTAGTTGGATCCTTTTTCTTCCTCCTAGGCTTCTTCAAACATGCTTCTCTAATGGCTTTACCATAGATAGGAACATCTTTGATATCATGGAATAGGGGTATTTGGACATGCATGTTCTTTAACTAATCAAAAATATCAAAAGATTGTTCCTCTGTTTGTATATGTTTACTTTGTACAAGCTTTTCTGGAAAAGTAGGTTCAAATGCTAGCTACGCTTGAGCTGAAGTAGTGACATTAGTTGGGTCAACCTCTTTAGAAACTGGGGGTTTTGAAGCTATAGGAGTATCTGATATTTTAGTTATAAGAGGTAGTTTAGGCACTGGTATGGGTGTACCAAATCTCAAATGTATATTTGCAACATTCAGAGCATAAGCAGGATATTGTTGAGCATCAACAAAGTACATGGGTTGTTGTGACTACTGGTTATTTGGATTTGGTGGAGGTTGTATAGGTAACTGGATCTACTTTTGAGGTCTAGGATTCGTAGGTGGTGGCATTAGTGCAAGTTGTTGGACTAGGGGTGGTAATTATGGAGTACCAATATTTTGGTTAGGTCACTGTTGAGGTCCTTTCCATTGGTTTGTAGACTACCAATTCCCCTAGGATGGTTGCCATTGGTTTTGCTAGTTCTGCCATTGATTATTCTATTGGTTTGTCTAGGAAGGTTGGGAATTCTAAGGCCATTGGTGCTGTTGTGGATTATTTTTCCAAGCATTATTCCAATTAGATTGACTATATTGTGGAGGACCTTGGGTATTATGGTTTTTCCATTGATTACCATATAGATTCAAATTTTGCAAAGGGTCTTGAGGCATACGTTGATGTTGGGCCCATAGCCGATGTTGAGCAACAAAGGATACTTGCTCATCATCTTCATCTATCTTGATGTACTCGGTTAGAAGATGTTGTTTTTCCATGCTAGCGACTAGTTTGCATTGGCAATCTTTCTTTTGCTTCTAGCAATGTGGGTAGTACTCAGCTAATTATGCCTAAGCTTTTGCATGCTTCTTCTTTTTAGTCATTGTGTTGAGATGTGTAGCAACATCATTTATAATTTCCTACTTAATTTGAGAGCAGATTAGATATCTTGAGCTTCAAAATACCCTGACTAATTCCTTTAATAGTTGTAGTCCAGTGTCTTTTTCCTTTCTTCATGGTTGATCTTGAGTAATTAAGACAAATTTTCTTGAGGTTATCCCAAGAATATTGATACACATCTCCTCCACATATGAAGTCTAATGCTTCTAGACAACTATCATTCACACCTCTCAAAAAGACTAGCTTTTGTGAATCCTTAGACAACACATGCTGAGGGTTCTTCTGCAGTGTGTACAAGAAATGTGAAACATAGTCTTCCAATGTTTCTTCCTCCTTTTGTGATATTTTAAAAATATCATCTCCTCTTGAATCATTTTCTTTGCAATACTCTTTTTATTTGTCCATAAACAGAGTTTGCATTTAATCCCAAGTACCTACGACATTGGCTCCTAAAACCATGAACCATCATAAAGCTTACTCTTTCAATGTTGCTAGAAATAATTTGAGCTTATGGGAATCAATGTTGTAGTCAAAGCTATGACAAAGTATGTTTAACTCAAACAAGAAAGTATCAGGATCTTCAGTTGTAAGGCCATAAAACTTTGGAAGAGCATTTGGAGGTATATTTTTTAGATTAACATTGGTTACAAGGCTTGGGAGAGGAAATGGAAAAGTAGGTTGTGACATTACTAAAGGTATTTGATTATGAGGTTGCTTTTGAAAAGGGATATTGGGCACTAGGTTTTTAACAACTGGTGGATTTGGAATAGTGCTATCAAGAAAACTAGCCAAAATTTTAGCAAAAGGTTAAAGGACACTTGTATCCAAAGGTTCTTCCCTTGAGGATGTTTTTGTAGGAAAAATAGGGCTTGCATTTGAAAAAGGTAACTCAACTTCTTCTTCAATTTCTTCATTTATATTAATAGGCTCTCATGGAATAAATCTCCCTTATTCATCTCATGGTCTTCCTCTTTGATGCATGCAACTGAATTGGTGATTTGTGAATCAAGCACTTAATCTTGTAGTTTCTAACTACCACACTAATCTATAAACAAAGGACTCATAAAGGTTCCTAGTTTGACACCAGCCCTAACAATGGTGCCAAAAATGCAAGTTTCCATAATAGATTAGGATAATCATACTTCTATTTCACTAATAAGGGTGCTATATCCAATTTGAGAACCATCTATTCCATTATGAAAATATATTTGAATTGTCAACCCAGGGATGTAGAACTTGAAATGGCTTAGCACAGTATGTGCACTAAGTTCCTTTAAGATTCTTAACACCTATGCTGTAAGAAATTAAAATGCATGAAAGGAATCTATACTACTAATACCAAATAGTAACCACACTTAGAATATTAATAGAGAACTATAAAAACTATAGAAAAGGGAATTCTAAACTAGTTAACAGTTCAAATATCCACTATGACAGTTTTCCACACGTGTTGTAGGAACTTTCATAGTAACTATGCTATAGGACTAATATAGTAAATCTATCTTGAATAGGAAATTGCAAGAAACAAATTTACTCTACCTAAATCTATTCCACCTACCAAGTGAGCCCCTTTGGTTGGATTCAACTAACTTAAAAACACAACGGGTAATCCAAAATCACTCTCTCATTAGAATTCCTCCTTTGTTACATGAGTGAACAATTTGTAGAGAGCAGAGAATAACTTTAGAATTTTTGAATCCCCCCAACTAACTCTAACTTTTCATACACACACACACACACACACACATGATTGGAACTTATTAGAAAGCATAACATAAAAACTCGTAAGAAAACATCATCAGTAGAAAAAGGGTAAGATGTCAACCATGACTTTTTAGAACATTGATTGAGTAACAGATTAATGGTCTACAAATAATGTAACAAGTCAGCTTTTTGAAATAACTCCTTCCACAAACATGGCTTATCACTTGGAACTGACTTGTGCTTCTCATGCTATGACCTATCTTTATTACTCCTTTAACATGGTGCTCACCACTCTTCATGCCACTTCTGCATTTCCTGAAGATTAGAAACATTTGAACACATACGACAACATTTCTACTCTCATTCAAATATTAAAACATAGCTTAAAACAATTATATGAAATACTACACTTTATATATAATATTAAACAAGGTACATCATATCCACTATCCATAGGTTTAATAGGTTCTAGTTGCATTTATGATCTAGGAGGATCTTCAGGACCTGAAATTGAAGTGTTCTAGTTTCTCTCAGAAACAATGCCATTGCGTAGAGCACAAAATTCTGAACTCGGTGCAACTTGAATGGGTGAAAAAGGAGTCCGTACACTTAAGTTACAGCCAGTCAAAGTTGGGTCAACCTCAGGTACAGAGGCCATCTGAAAGGTGAAAATCCAAACTCCCCAAAACTGGTCAACAATGGATTTCAAATTGAAGAGCTTTCTAATGACGGTCGTTTCATTGAAAACGGAGGCCAGATGTGGAAGATATCATCATTTGAAGTTACGAAAAAAAGAGGCAAATGATGATGTCAGCATTAATGGGACCAGCCGAAAGTTCACACATGGCAAGGAGAGACCACTTTTACCAAAAATTAATTGTGGTAGCCACCGAATTTGAACCCGTGACTTGCGGGCTACAAGTCATGGCCCGTGGCCATTGAGCCACCGCTTAGGCGAACTTTATATTTAAACATTAGCCGTCAAAAATTGGCTTTGGCAAGACCATCGGCAGGGTTTGAACCCCCGATCGGCGGCCTGCCCAAAATAGCGAAGGCCTTTGCGCTATCTTAACACTTTGAGATATTATTGCCGCTGATTTTAATTAATCCTTATCAACTGCCGATCACCTATTTAAAAATAGGTTTATTTGTTAAATTTTTAAACAACTTGCCCCAAATTTGTGATAAGGCTAATCCCCAAAAATGGCGAAAGGAGGATTTCGGATATGGGATAATAAATAAGCCCTTTATCCATTTTAGCCTAATTTTGGCATTTTTTTTTGTATATAAAGGGGGGAATGAAGGCTTAGAGGGCACTCTCATTTTTTACAATTCGTCATTTTTATAATCCTCATTTTCTCATTCATTCTTGCATCCTAGATTTCTCGTTCTTTCCTATTCGAAAGACATTCCAGGAAGAAGGAGAGGATTTTAGAGGAAATTGTTGGAGAGCCACTCTATGATGCAGTTGTTCTGAGTCTATAGTCAGACCTTGTTTTAGGCAAAGTCATTTTGACTCTTTAGAAATCGGTCTTGCGCCTTGGTGCTTGTTACAAGACAATTTCGAGTCTGAATTTTGTACGACTTTGTGGATGGACTGTAACGCATTGCAATCAACTTTCAGAACATAATTTATGCATCGATCACTCAGTTGAGATAGACCCGGAGACGTAGTCCATTCAGCCGGATGAACTCCAAGATCAAACTGGTTCTCTCTTTTGTTCACTGTTTCATGTGCTTTAATGTGCTTTTACGTTTTAATTAACTTTTATTTGTGTATTGCACTAGCACATCGAGGGTGTTTCTGAATATTCAAATTCTCTATCGTTATCTTCCATCTGGTTTAGGTCATTCTTAATGTTTAATGTATTTTAAGTTAAACATTATACATTAAGCTTCTGTACACTTATTCTGCAATTTTCCACTTAGTATAACATTGCCTTGGTCCTAATCTGATCAATTTAGCATATGTTCACAAGACATTTAAAACAAGTGTTTCGGAAATGTTTTTATCATGGCTCAAAGAGTAAGTTAGACTATATAAAAACTATATCAAATTTGAGACATTAATGTCTCATCAGAGCACACTTACGAAGAACATTAAATCTACACATTTCATTACTTACAGTGCATTGCTATATATCCCTTCATTATTAAAATAAAAATATTTGATAAAATATTGAATAAAAACAACCACTCATATCATTTCTTAAAAGCATCTACAAAAGAAAAAAGACTATACTAATTTCCTACTTTTTTAATCAAACATCTATCAAAATTTCAATAGTCAACAGTGATAAAGACATTGTCTGAAGCATTCGACTACACTTAAATTAGAACAATAAAAAATATGATTCAACCAATGAAATATCTTTCTTAAAATAATAAGAATCAAGAATAAAAATAACCAACTCAATTAAAATAGAAACTATATATATTAATAATTAGACTAGTATAAAAAAGACTTAAAAGAAGAGTCACTTATGAAACTAGAGGTAATTGTTGACACAAAATTCTACACCCTTGCTTGAGGAACTACTTTTCAAGCAACCTTGTGTAACATGGAAACAACCTCCAAGTGTGAGACTCATTCTCTATTGTTGAATCTCTGAAGAAGGTCGACTTCCTTACTATCAGGATGCACCTACACTACCACTTTGAGGGAAAAGGGAGAAGGAGAACATATATTAAATTGTAGAAAGGGAAATGGGTTGATGCACCAAGATAGATATAACAGTTACAATTATGTCTATAACTGCACTACACATCAATGAAACAACCAAAATATACTAACTGAACTCTAATGTATCTTCAAAGGAAGCATATGCAGGTTTGGAACTAATTCAAGTGGTAAAAGGAAAAGATACTTCACTATACAACAATTGCTAATAGATTTGACACAACATGTAGATCTGAAAAAATGGAAAAGATGCATTGACAACAACGCAATAAACATGCACAAATTAAGGAATGGCCAAAATAGGTAAGAACAAGGTTTTTACATTAATGGAAGGCAAAAATGTAGAGCATAATGTTGCTGCAAAATACAAACAAAGAAGAACTCAAAAAAAGTATTTTCAACTGTATTTTAAAGAGTTCAGGCATAACTCAAATCTAACTTGATGTTCAAACCTAAAAAGATGGAGTCAAGTTGTAGAGAGAAGCAATAAATGAATATTAGAGCTAAATCTGATCTTGAAATTAATCTGCTATAATGAAGTAATAGGAAGGGAAAAACAAATGCACCTAGTCATAAGAAATCAAATCCCATGAGATTTGATTATTACAATCATTAATGAGGAATGGAGATGCATAGATATCATGTAAACAAGGCCAAAATATAGTGCCTGCCCTTAGTTCGCATTTCTATTATCATTGCCGAACTCTTTTAGGCTAGTTTCATGCTTGATTACTAGTAGTATAGTTGTGAGATCATTAGATATTATTTTAGATTTAGTTGATTATATGATGAGATTACTTGGTACTCTACATGTCATGTATGCATGATGATTATTGAGTAATTTTAGTTATTGATGATGTTTAAGTTAGATGGATTATCATATGTGTTTCTTATGGATACTTACCCCATACTGCATGTGTATGGTGTGCATATTTGTTTTCTTTTTGTATGGTGTTTCTGATGTGGTTAAGGAAGGGAGTCGTAGTCACCTGGTAGTCAGGATCTACACGATGCACCAGTTTTTGCCATTGCCTATTTAGCTTAGAATATTGTGTATGTACATGAATGGATTTTATGCAGGTTGTAGGTATCGAGTATCAACTTCCCTGAATTGCCAAGATAAGTATACCCTGTCGCATTATCTCAATGGTAAGAGAGGGGAGATAAACTCTCGAGTCCAAATCCTAAACCCTTAAGCCATTTTTCCTAATTGATAATTAGGACAGGTATCCGAGTTGAGTACCCTCTGAATGCGTCGAATGATGTTAATTCATGATTATAACCCTTTAGTATGATGTTGTATGTGTTCTTTTATGATGAGTTTTTGTATGTTGTTTTATGAGTCCTTGATGATTTTCTATTAATTAAGTCTAATCAAAAGATTAAATTGATGATTTAATTTAATGGAAAATTATTATGATATTTTAATATTTATCTATATTTAATTAATTGAGAAATTAATTAAATAAAAAGAATTGAATTTGAAGATAAAAGTTATAAGTTTAATTTTAGAATGTGATAATATTTATTTAATTTAATAATAATATATTTAGAGTTCATTTTTAAATAAATGCTAAATATTATTATTATTTAATTTAATAAATATTTTATCAATTAAGTTTTGAAAATATTTAAAAAGGAGAAAGATATTAAATTATTAAAAAGATTTTAGTTCGCATGATGTATGCATGAGATTAAAAATAAGAAATTAATTTAAAAAAGATAAAATATGTGAACTTGACAAAGATATTTTATTAAAGTGCGCATGAGATTTAAAAGTTAATAAATTAATTGAAAGCGAAGTCAAGTAAAAAGTAAATAAAGTCATTTAATAATGCAATTAACATGCATGGGAAAAGACTAAGCAAAGATTAATAAAAGTTAATTATGAGTTAAAAGGTTGTGAGAAAGGTGTTCTCCTGGGTGAGCACACAATTAGTACCCTGATTTAAGGAGAGAACTCTTTATCTCAATTTGGGGGTTCATTTTTGAGGGAGACAAATTTGGACACGAATTTTGGAAGTAAATTTCAGAAGGAGAATTTTGGGAAAGTTTCAGAGAGAAGTTTTAGACAGAAGAAGATTCTCTCATGACCTTTGGGTGGTTGTGTATTAGCATCAGGTTCAGGTAGGGTCTTGTGTTTTTTATCACTGATTAATTATGCAATTTTCCTTTCCTATCTTTTTCGTGCATGTGGATTGTAAATCCAAATTCTCTATGATGAACGCTTAAACATTTCAATATTGTAAATTATTAAATGCTCGCCTATATCTTCTACATGTGTGGAGATTGGAAAAGTAATCAGAAACCCTTGCTTTCTAGATTTAAAAAATTAGGATTTAACTTGGGAAGGGTTTGAATTTAAAAATAAAAATTATAGATTGAAAATTTGGATGGTTAATAATAGTTTCTCTATCAGAATAATGTTGAAAACAATTATATATATATATATATATTATTGGAGATTTGTTTCATTTAAATTTTATAATTGATAAAATTTAATAAAATAAATTTAATTAAAATCGATTTAAAAGAAAAATATATAATTTACATTTTGGAGGGTGTTTGAATCAATTTAATAAAATTTGTATTTAAAAAATATATATATAATAGTATATATTAATTTTAAACGAGGTTTTGTTTTTGGAAATTTAAATTAAAAAAATAACAATAAAATAATTTATTTATACCCCCACACTTACCTCTTACCTACTCTGTTCGATGGCTCCCACCTGCGTCGGCACTGTAATCATAGTGTACCTAACTGCAATGGGCGATTTGTTTTAATGTTTTAATTAAAAACTAAATTAATATATATATACATATATATATAATCACATAAATGTAATCCCCCACTTACCTGTCAGCGATCGAATTGTAGCATACCTGCATTTATGGCAACGTAGGTATTAAAGGTTGGCACCCCTTTTTAGGAGGTCGCACGGCTATATAAAAGCCCTAGGCATACGCTTGCAATTATATTAAATCACATTTGCATTTGCATTAAAGTTTGAATGTTATAAAGTTTTATTTTAATATTAATTATTATAAATTTTAATTAAAGTTTAAGTTAATTATTACTTTTTTTAATAAAAGTTTTAATTAATTATTAATTTAGTTATTATTAAAATTTAATTAATAGTTATTAACAATTTTAATAATAAGTAATTATTATTTTAATATTTATTAATAAGATTTTAATATTATTATAATAAGTTTTTATTTATTAATTAAAATAACAATGCATTGAAATATAGATAATTTTTAATTAATAAAATTATTGTTAATTTTTTTAATTAAGTTTAATTGATGATGAAGATAAAACTAATAGAATTGTAAATTATTCTATCAATAAGAATTGTTTTAATGACTTAAATTAAATAGATTACTCTTAGGTTATTTTAGAAAATTGATTCTAACTAATAGGGGTAATTCTCTAAATGAATGGGTTGACTTGTGGGGCAAATTGGGAAAATTATGAATACGAAATATACAATGAAACAAAGACTAAAAACCTTACTTTTAACTCAGCTTTGTAGTTCTGAATCATACCAAATTGTGAGATTTTGATGTTTTATATGTACTATCTATGCTTTGGGGGTTTTTGGGATTGATTAGATGTTGACTAGTCCTAGGTTGTTACCAGAGGCTCGAGGGTTGTGTGATTGTGATGATATGTTGTTTTGATCTCGATCTTTTCATCCCAACCATGGTAATGTGATTAAGTATGCTCTATGATTTATTTTTATTTACTATTTGTTGTTGCTTCCCAATCTTCTTGCGTGAAGCTGAGGTGTATGTATATGAGATACTTGACTTAACCATTTTTGAGTCATCGATCAGTTATGTTTGATTTGCTTTCTAGTCGCTTTGAGAGGACTGAGATTTTTTGGATGATTTTTTTTTGATGATGTCATGTTGTGACACGTTTGACTTGACCATTTTGGAGTCTTCGATTAATATTATTTTGGGATGCTTTTTGGTTGCTCGTTGAGAACCAATAGATATTGTGATTTATTTTGGGATACTTTTCGATTGCTCGTTGAGAACCGATGGATATTGTGATTTATCTTTGATGTTTTACAGTTGCTTGTAGAGAACTGTTGTTATTATTATGATTATCTTTTGATGCTTTTCAGTTGCTCGTGGAGAATTGATGTGAATAGTGAGGATTATCTTTTGATCCTTATCAGTCGCTTGTATAGGGCTGAGGTGATTCTTATATCATTATGGATTTGTGATTTACGAGCCTAGGGTAGGTAATTTATATGTAGTGTCGAGAAGTGGCTTGCAATGGGGCCGGATGGGGCCCTAAGTGGCTGCCAAGGGAACTCATTGTAAGTTGTTTTAATAAGTGAAAACATTACACTAAATGGGGATTAAAATGAACCTAATAAGATAATTGTATGTTCCCACCCATGCCTCAAGTGCTAGCACAGACTAGGATGGGAGTAGAGAGAATGCTTGATTACAACCTTGCATTCTATTGAATGCCTCATCAGTATATGAGGATACTAGTGGCTGCATAGGGATCACTAGCGACCCTGGAGTTCTAAGCTAACTGCTAGGGTAACTCCTACATGATTCGTGTGATGACATTTGTCCACTTATATAGTAGGTTTCCTACATGTCTTGTGTACCTCTAGGAATTAGATGTCAATCTATCTTAGAACCTTTGAGTTAGATTACTTTTAGGATTTCTTGGACTTAGAGAGTACTTGTGTTATGTGGTTGGATATCCTATTTGGGACTTGAGATGATGCAGGAGCATCTTGGGTTGCCTTGCTATCCTACTCATTTTGTTCACCTAGTAATTCCTTCATGTGCCTAGCAACCCTCTTTTCTTCATGTGCCTAGTAACCCTGTTTTCCTTCATGTGCTAAGTTACTGTAGCATTTCTTCATGTGTCGAGTTACCCAGTGTATGTTGAATGATTCTTAATGTGTCAAGTTACTTAGTGTATGCTGAGTATTTCTTCATGTGCTAAGTGTTTCTTCATGTGTCAAGTTACTCAGTGCATGCCGAGTATTTCTTCATGTGCCAAGTTACCCAGTGTAAGTCGAGTGTCAGTATTTGGACGTGATTTTCTGAGCCAACTTGTGAGATTTATTTCATTCATGACATTTATGTTAAGATCTTTTCGTAGGATGATCTTTGTTGAGTCAGCCTTCCTCTTATGTAATGATTCTAGAATGATCTGTAAGCCATTTTGGCAAGTATAAATAGAATGTTCAAGCTTAGAATAAAAAAAAGTTCTGGGGAGAAGCTTTTGGGAAAAAGATTAGAGAGCAAAACTGAAAGTGCAAATTTGCAGTTGGATCTTTGAATGTGAATGTATTTGTAATTGGTGATAACCTAGAAGGCCTTACAGCTGGGCATGTATGAAGATATTTTGATGAATCAATAAAAGTAATTCACTCTTCTTTCCCCTTTGGTTGTTGTTCTTTGTGTCTGTTTCGTTGTGTTAACTCTTGTAGGGTGGTTTGGATAGCTGGGTGAGCCTTTGGCCCTAGTTATTCATCCTCTTGCCTGCATCATGAGACTATCTCCTTAGCATAGTGGGAGTGGGCCATTTAGGTTCCACATAGTCAAGTGGTAGTGCTTTTTACTCTTACCATTGAGATCCGTTCTTAGTCACTGTGGTTGGAGCTTCTTGGGATGCTTTTTTATCATGATTAGGTGATCTTATTTACTAATGTATTTTCTCATATTGATGATTAGCATGTGATAGGTGATGTTATCTATTTGTAGGATCATCTTATGTTGTATTCTTGTATGTTAGATTTCCTTATGATTATGTTGTAGTATGTTTAGGAGTGATGTCCCTAATTACTATAGTATTGATGATCTATTCGATGGCTTGGGGTGTTATGCATGGGGGATGGCTAGGGCCCATGATGGTCTAATGATGCTATTGGCAGTTGGGAGGAACCGTGCACTTATTTGTATTTTATGATGGATGGTTATATTTCATGATCGATGTTTATATCTTTTATGATGGATGGATGTATCATGTATGGTGGATGGTTTCATTTATTTTATTGTACTTGTATCATGGATTCGAGCAGGATGTTGTATTTTTATTTTTACATATGTATATTCTTTTAAGCCTTTGATACCCTATGACATGTATAGTGGATGATTGAGCATTCCAAATTATTTTGCCAAGAGGCATTAAGAACAAATGTATATTATGGACATTGGACTTTCTATTATTCTTTCATGAGGATGTGGTAGTTGCTAGACTTAATATTAATTAAATTTAAATGTAATTCAACATCATGGGATCCTTAAGGAATGTAACCTATTATGTATGTTTAGTTGATTGTATGTTATTGCTTCCACTACTATGTGCTTGATGTGTATGATTAATCTTTCTTGTTTAAAAAAAATAAAAATTGTTGGCAAACTTAGTAAAACTTTAGGTCATTTCTTTTGGGTGCCTTGGTAGAGCATTACACAAAGAATATCATTCAACATTAAAGAATTGTCCTTCTAACATGTCATGGCCACAACAATTAAATTTACACTATTGTCAAGAAATACGAGATGGGATAAGACATAATACTAACCCATTATGAAAATTATAGAGTTGACCCACTTGGAATAAATCTAATATGAACCCAATAAGATGACTCATTGATGTAGATCTTAATTTTGAAATGAGTGGCTCAAATGCTACAAAATCTCCTCAACAAGTGATTAAAACCCAACTATACATCAAGATCTTCTTCAAAAGAATTGACAACCTAGATGCATCTAGAAAATATCCAAAGATTCACAACACAACACAAGAAACATCCACCACGTGGCATACGTCTATTAATCAACACATTTCTAAAATGCACGGTTGAAGAGGCACCAACAATTTTGCAATTTCATAGTAGCAAAAAGGTAAGCCTTCTAAAATAGCAAATTTTTCTATTTCAGAAAGAGCAACAAAGTCATTCTTTGAAATGGTGAAAATGGTTAATGAAAAATGTTAACCCCAATAGAAAATGTGTGTCAACCCACAACTTGGCAAATGAAGGAAAATAAACCAACTCAGTCAATGAACAAACTAAGCTAGCTCAGCTCATGAAGAAACCAAGCCAACTTAGCTCATGAAGAAACTAAGTTAACACAAGATGTTAATCCAACCAAAAAGCATGTTAACCCATATCAAAGAATCCATCTCATTGAAGATCTCTTAGATCAGTTATCAATGATGGGCTGAATGGGAGAAAAAATGGCCAACAGTCTTGGTGACTCAGAGGGGATTCTTTCCTACTAAGCATAGAGCAACGACCTTAAGCATGTTAGGATTAACCTCAAATAGAAGTAATAGTTACATGAAAATATAACCAATATTAGAAAATAATAGATTGCACAGAAGAGAACATAAGACACCAAGATTTAACGTGGTTCATCCAAACCCTGAGCTACGTCTACCAACAATAAGTTCAATATTATTATTATCCAGTGATTATAACTTGATTATAATCCATAATCTCTTAAATATCAATTCATTTGCAAGAACCAATTTTTGCATCACGCATTATGAAAATCTCTAACCCAAAGTCTTTTTATACAAGCTTTTTCCCACTTACAAATTAAGGATAGAAAAATATAAAAATAATAGTCGATGCCTTTTACAATATAAGGTCATTTTTGGCTTCGGGGGTGTTGCCCCTCAACCCCACCCTATATTGTGATAGGGAGTGCACCTAAGGCATTACCTTAGGACCCTGTAGGGGTGCTACCCCTTGACTCCATAGGGGCACTACCCCTTGACCCCATCTTAGGGGTGCTACCCCCAAACCCCCATAGAAATAATACGGGGAGAAAAAAGTGCACCAAATGAACCTCCAAGTCTAATTAGGCTCCACATCACAAAAATCTTCCACTTGGATACTAATCAAGCTCCACAATAATAACCTCCCACTTGGAGATTGATCATAGCACTACTATACATGTAGCTCCCACTGGAATATCAAACCACCCTAGACTCTATTGTTATTTTATGCTATTCAATCTAGAAGACCAACCAAAGTTGAAGAGGAGTTCAACTTCTCCCTTGTTACTACCTTGGTAAATATATCTGCTAGATTATCATATGTATGTATCTTCTCTAACTTTAACTATCCATCATCTGAAGCTGGTCAAATGAAATAGTATCGTAATTGTATGTGTTTTGTCTTTGAATGCAGAGCTGAAATCTTTATAAGATGAATGACACTCTGGCTATCTGTAAATAAATAATTATCCCTCTGTTAGTGTCCCAATTTTTCCATGAAAAACTAAAGCCATATCATCTCCTTAGCTACCTCTATAGAATCAAAATACTCTGCCTCTATAGTGGATAAATAATTAACCTTCTATAACCTAGAAACCCAACTCATTGTTGCCCCACCAATAGTAAATACATAACCTGTAGTACTCTTCTGATATCAATATCACCTACCAAATTTGAGTCAACATAGCCCTGTAAATTAGTAATAGAGCCCTCCAAGTGTAAACACTTACTAGATGTACCTCGCAAATATCTGAGAATCCATTTAACTACATTCCAATGCTCAAGCCCTCGATGACTCATATACCTACTAACAACTCCCACTGCATGTGCAATATCTGGCCTAGTACATACCATAGCATACATCAAGCTTCCTACAACTAAAGCATAAGGTACCTTAGACATCTTATCCTCCTCTTCTTGTGTCTTGGGACACATCTCCTTAGTCAACTTCAAATCACCAGGTAAAGGTGTGTTGACAACTTTAGCATTCTCCATAGAGAAATGTTGCAACACCATCACAATATAATCAGCCTGAGATAATGTCAATTTCATGTTCTTCCTATCTCTACAAATCTTCATACCAATGAATTTTTTTTTCCTCCAAATCCTTCATAGAAAATGCATGTGCTAATTGGCATTTTAGGCCCTTAATATGATCCATGTTAGACCCAACTACAAGCATATCATCAACATATCAACATAAAATAATGTAGCTATCACCATCCAACCTTTTAAAATAAACATAATGATCTGAATGACACCTACTATATCCATGCTAATGAATAAACCTACCAAATTTTAGGTACCATTGCTAAGGTTCTTGCTGCAAGCCATATAAAAATTTCTTCAATTTGCACACTAAGTTCTCCTTACCTTTGAAATCAAATCCCTATGGCTAAGCCATATATCTCTTCATCTAAATCACCATGAAGGAAGGCTATTTTAACATCAAGCTACTCCAAGTGCAAATCTTTAGTAGCCGCAATACTTAAAATAGTGCAAATTGAAGTCATCTTAACAACAAGAGACAATATCTTATCAAAATCAATGCCTTTTTTCTATGCAAATCCTTTTACAACTAACCTGGCTTTAAATCTTTTCTTATCTCCATCATATTCTTTTAACTTGTAAAACCATTTATTCTATAAAACCTTTTTATCCAAAGGTAACTTGCATAAATCCTATGTCTTATTTTTTAGCAAAGAATTCATTTCTTCTTTCATTGCAAACTCCCAATGAATATTTGTATCCACTTGCACAACTTCATCATAACATTTAGGTTCACTAGCATCAATAAGTAAAATAGAATATAAGGAAGGTGAAAATCCTTTTGAAGCTTTACTTATCCTTGTTGACCATCTAACATTCACTAGGGTGTGTTATTTGTTGTTACAGTTGTTGCAGATCATGAGAAATTGCTAGAACATTAGCTTTCAAAGTATAATCCAACACTACATAATCTTCTTCTTTCTTCTCATGTTAATTGCAACAAATCTTTGTACAACACTTTCTCATTGAATATGACATCCCTGTTTCTTACAATTTTATGATTTTCAAAATCCCAAAACCTATAACCAAATTCATTAATGCCACATCCAACAAATACACATCTCTTTGACTTACTTCCAGCTTGGTTCTATTTTCATAATCTATATGAGAAAATGCTTCATAATGAAGGTCTTGAGAAAAGAATAACTCACCTTCTTACTAGTCCATGCTTCCTCTAGAATAACACTTTAGAGTAGAGGGAACTCTATTAATCAAATATATAGTAGTATTGACGACCTCCACCCACATGTTTAATGACAACCTTGCATGCAACCTCATGCTTCTTGCATGCTCCATTATTGTCCTATTCATGAGTTCAACCACTCCATTTTCCTGTGGAGTCCTTGGAATAGTTTTATGTCTATGAATACCATTAGTGGAGCAATAATCTTCAAATTCATGACTATAATACTCACCACCATTATCAGTTCTAAGACATTTTAATTTCTTACCAATCTCATTTTCAACCAAGTATTTCCATTTCTTAAAAGTTTGAAATACATCAAATTTCTATCTAAGGAAGTAAACTCATACTTTTCTAGTTGCATCATCAATAAATGTAGCATAATACTAAGAGCTGAAGATACCTAAGTTGGTTCCCATACATCTATATACACGAGCTCTAATTTCTCACTTTTATTTTTCTTCCCAATCTTCACAAAACTCACTCTCTTTTGTTTTTCATACACACAACTTTCATGGAAATCCATATTAACACATTTTAGACCTAGTAAAAATTTCTTTGAATGAAGAACTTTCATATCTTTCTCACTCATGTGCCCAAGTCTATTGTGCCACAACACTATTTTAGAATCAACATCAACTATTTGTTCTCCCTACTCAACTGCAACAACTGTTCTTGAACATTCATTTTTCTCTCAAATAAACAAAGTAGAAGGAACAATATGACTTTTACAAAGATATAAGATGCCTACTTTCACACCTTTTTCTACTACAAGGGAACCTTTTGAAACCTTCTAATTTTTATCATTAAAAGTAACTACACAACCCTCATCATTGAGTTGCCCTACTAAAATTAAATTCCTACTCAACCTTGAAACATGTCTTACCTCATATAGTAGCCAATGATTCCCATTCTGTAACTTAATCTTAATTTTTTCCTTTCCAATAATTTGGCAGGGTTCATTATCCCTCTAATAAACAAGCCCAAATTCCCCTTGGACATAATCAATGAAATAACCTCTATGAGGTGTAGCATGAAATGAAGCACCAAAATCTAAAACACATGAATCATCAACACTTTCTAAAGATAGAAACAAAGCATCCTCTTCAAATTTGTTACTTACCACATTTTCCTCCTTGTTTCCTTCTGCTTTATCTCCTTCATTATGCTTTTGATTCCAATAATCTTTCTTCTTATGCCCTAGTTTACCATAGTACCATCAATCTCTTGAACCTCTGGATTGAGACCTCTTCCCCTTTGACTTTCCTCTTGATTTCCCACAATTTATAGAATTATTTCCTCTCTCAATTATTTTTCTTTTGCTTTGTCCATTCAAAGCACTACCTAACGTAGATCCACTTGAGGATTTCCTACTAGTTTCCTCACTCAAAATAACACCGATCACATCATCATATTTTAGGGTATTAGATCCAAAAACATACTTACTCATAGTCATTACCAAATCATTCTAGCTTTAGGAAAAGAATACACAATCATGAGAGCCCTAATTTCTTCATCAAAATTGAAACTCATAGATGATAAATCGCTAGTAATAGTAATAAACTCATTTAAATGATCTACAATAGATCCACCTTCTGTCATCTTCATATTAAATAAATGCTTCATGAGAAATACCTTATTTGAAGCAGAGGGCTTTTCATATAGTTTTGCTAGGGTTTGCATCAACTCTTCTTTCATCTTTGCTTTTGTAATATTAAATGCCACTGATGGTGCTAGGCATAATCAAATGCTTCCAAGTGCCTTATGGTCTAAAGAACCTTAGTCGTCATTTGTCATAGATCCTTGATTCTTGGTTTTTCCTTCTAATGACTTCCATAAATCCTTTTGATAAAGATATTCTTCCATTTTAATTTTTGATAACTGAAAGTTCTGCCCATTAAACTTGTCAACCCTTAGCTTGCCCTCATCTACCATCGCTCCCACTTAACCATGAGACCTTCCTTTAGAGGATCAATTAAAAAAATGATGATGACCTACCAAAAAAAAATGACGACAATTTGGCTTTGATACCACTTGTTAGGATTAACCTCATACAGAAATAATAGTTAAATGCAAATATAACCAATATAAAAAAAATAGATCACATAGAAGAGAACACAAGATACCAAGATTTAATGTAGTTCACCCAAACCTTAGGCTACATCCACCAATAACAAGTCCAATATTATTATTATCCAGTGATTTCAACCTGATTGCAATCTGTAATCCCTTACATCTCAATTCCATCGCAAGAACCAATCATCACATCACACATTATGAAAATCCCTAATCCTAAGCCTTTTTATACAACCTTTTTTTTTCTTACAAAATTAGGGCTAGAATAATAGAAAAATAGTAGCTGATGCCTTTTACAATATAAGGTCATTTTTGGCTTCAAGGGCATTACCCCAAAAAACCTCCACAGGGGAATTTCCCATCAACCCCACCTTATATTGTGATAGGGAGTACACTTGGGGTACTACCCTAGGACCCTGCAAGGGTGCTGGCCCTTGACCCCGTCTTGGGGAACTACCCCAAAACCACCATAGAAATAATATGGGGAGAAAAACTACATCAAATGAACCTCCAAGTCTAATTAAGCTCCACATCACAAAAAAGAAATGCATTGGGCATAGTCACTACCAATAATTAACATATTATCCCACCTATAACTTCACAAAATTTGCAACCAACAAAAGAAAAATCTCCAAGGAGCTCTAGACTACTTAGAAAAAAATCCTAGAAAAGGAGAAAATGTGCTCATGCACTTCTTTGAAAGTGAAAAACTCCTACTCTACTATGTACAAGTATTTACAACACAAAAAATCAAACAAAACCATTGACTGGCTTGTTGAAATAGCTGCCCTTCCTCACTAGCTAGTTTCTTCTTCCATGCATGAGGGCAACTAAAAAGATCAATAGATATGACAAGCATACTGTTGCATGGAATACATTTATCCCAATGTTGAAAAAAATGAAGCTTTCTTTCATTGGGGCATTGTGGTGTGGAGTAAAACATACTTGCTCCTCTCTATGATGTTCACCCTCATGCTCAAGTGTAAGCATGATCAAGGAGAACTTGTTCATTTGTTGTAGAGCTAGATGTCTGATGGGCATCCTCTTGATGGTACTTGGTCTAAGAAATCATCCTTGACCAATTGGTCATGCTCTACAAACTTGGTTATATCTAGTTGGTTTGGAAGTGGCTTAGCCTCTTGTGAAAAAATAATCTCCACCTCTTGCTCATTTTGCTCATGAGCCTTCTCCTTGGGGGTTACTTTTATGGTGCCAAGCCTTGAGCAAAAATTTTTTATGATGCTGAAAAAGTCATCCTCCAAATCATAACATGCATTTGTTCTTTCTTCCTCCTTCTGCTCATGCTCATCTTCCTATTGCAGTTGATGGTATTTCTCTTCTTCTCCTTGTAGTAGGTCTAATCTTTCTTCCCCATCGAAAGCTTGATCAACTACCTTTGGTTCCTCGAGAGTAGGAACCACCTTATTGTCTTCTTCTTCTTCCTCAACAAAGGATGGAAGCTCTTCAGATAAGAGGATTGAATCCTCTACCTTCTTCTCAACTGCTACCTCCTTTCCCCATCAATAGGTTGCAACTCCTCCCATGGTAGCTTTGTGGGCTTGTTTTAACTCTCCCAAAACTCCTTATTTGGACCATTAGGAGTCCATACAATTGGTCCACCCTTAAAGAGTGAAATGGTGATAGGTCTAGGAGGCTCATGACCAAGCTAGTTTTCTCGCACAAGGAGTGGAGAAGTTGTAGTAGCAGGCTCTTTTAATGGAGGGGGCTTCTTGAAGCTTGGGATGACATATTTTGGAGAAGGGGTTGCCTTTGCTTCCTTGGTTTGAAAATGAGCTAACTAGAGCCCCATTTCCTCCTATCTTGTTGTAGCAACTTGCCTTGCAAGATTCTCCTCAAAATGTCTCTGTCTCTCCCTCTATTCCTCTTCTTGTTGTTGTAAATAGGCTTGGTATTGCATCTCCTCTTGTTGTCTCTTAATCTCATCAAGTTTCCTATCATAGGCCAGCAATAGCTCATCTCCTTCACACAACGTCTAGTCTATTCTCATAGTACTTTCTTGGAACTTGCAATCGATCTACCTTTGGAACTCCAACATCATATCTTCAAGATTTTTGTATGGGGATGTTGGGACTGGTGCAGTAGAAGTAGGATGAGAGTAAAAATTTTGAGCATATTGGCTATAACTAGCTTGGGCTTGAGATAGAAATTGGCAATATGAGGGTTGAGGACTAAAAATTTCATCATATGGAGGGAATAGTAGTTATTTCTATGAAATGGGTCCATGGTTTGAGCTTCATAAAAAGCTGCAATTTCATTAAAAAACTTGAAAATCACAAAAAAATCAAGAATGGTCTTTACTTACCAGCACTGTTTTTGTTTGAAACTAGTAGATTTGCACTCGAGTCACCATAGTGTTTGGTTAAATGCCTGGTGACATTGAGAAAAAAACACCCAATTTGTCAATGGATAAAGATTGCAATGGCTACCAGTAAACTTGTGTGGCTAAATCTTCTTGTCCCATTGGGTGTGCCAAAAATTGTTGACACAAAAGTTTGCACCCTTTCCTGAGAAACTACTTCTCAGGAGACCTTGTGTAACATAGAAACAACCTCCAAGTGTGTGACTTGTGCTTTGAGGCTAAATCTCTGAAAAGGATGGCTTCCTTACTATTAGAATGTACCTACACTACCACTTTGAGGGAAAAGGGAGAAGGAGAACATAAATAAATTGTAGAAGGGGAAGGGGGGTGATGCACTAAGATAGATATAATAGTTACAATTCTATCTATAATTGCATTACACATCAATGAAACAACCAAAATACACTAACTGAACTCTTATCTATCTTCAAAGGAAACACATGTAGGTTTGGAACTAATTGAAGTTCTGAAGGGAAAAGATAATTCACTATGTAGCAACCACTAACAGATTTGATACAACATGTAGATCTGAGAAAATAGAAAAGAAGAATTCAAAACAAGGCAATAAACATGCACAAATTAAGGAACAACCATAATAGGTAACAACAAGGTTTTTTCATTAATAGAAGGCAAAAATGCAGAGCATAATGCTACTGCAAAAATACAAATAGAGAAGAACCCAGAAAAAGTATTTAAAATTACCTTTTAAAGAGTTTAGGTATAGCTCATATCTAACTTGAAGTTTCAAACCCCACAAGATGGAGTCAAGTCGTAAAGAGTAGCAATAAATGAATATCAGAACTAAATCTGATCTTGAAATCAATATGTTGTAATGAAGTGATAGGCAGGGCAAAACAAATGCACCCAGCCATAACAAATCAAATCCCATGAGATTTTATCATTAAAATCATTAATGAGGCATGGAGATGCATAAATTTCATGCAAATAAGGCCAAAGAATGTCATTCAACATTAAAGAATGGTCCTTGTAACATGTCATGGCCACAACAAATAAATTTGCACCACTATCAAAAAATGCGGGATGGGATAGCATGCAATTCTTAACCTACCATGAAAATTATAGAGTTGACCCATATGGAATAAATCTAATTTGCACCCAATAAGATGAGTTGTCAATGTGGATCTTCATTTTGGAATGAATAGCTCAGATGCTACAAAATATCCTCAACAAGTGATTAAAACCCAACCATAGATCAATATCTTCAAAAAAAAAAAATAGATAGCTAAGATGCATCTAGAAAATATCCAAAGATTGATAGCCTAGCACAAGAAACATCTGCCATGTGGCATAAATCAGTTGGTCAGCACATTTCTTAAATTCACATTTGAAGAGGTAGCAACAATTTTGTGATTTCATAGTAGCAAAAAGGTAAGCCTTTTGAAATAGTAAATTTTGCTATTTCAGAAAAAGTAGCAAAGTCATTCTCTAAAATGGAAAACATGGTTAATGCAAAATGTAACCCCCACAAAAAATGTGTGTTAACCCACAACTTGACAAATGAAGGAAAACAAGCCAACTCGATCAATGAACAAACTAGACTAGCTCAACTCATGAAGGAACCAAGCCAACTCAGCTCATAAAGAAACCATGTTAACACAAGATGTTAACCCACATCAAAGAATCTAGCCCATTGAAGATCTCTTAGATCAGTTATCAATGATGGGATGAATGGGGGACAAAAATGGCCAATAGTAGTGAAACTTCATTTGTTGCATCAAATTGCTAGGCTATAACTAATATTTTTCTGAATCAGAATTATAAGTAGAAAGTCAAATATAAGATAGGTCACTTTGTGTATATAATCTTAACAAAAAATGACTTAAATCTACTCTAAAACAATGTCTAATAGTCAAACTATGATTGTTAAAACACACAAAAAATTGTTGGAGTGTGAAAGTCAATGTTGAGATGTCATGTCAAAACATTGAAGTTCTAATGGTAAAACTAGGTCTCAAGCATTTATGATATGTTATATCTATAGATCATCTTCAAACCTCAGTAGTATATAGTTGACTCTTTCCCCTTCACTAATTCTCAACAACCCTTTGGCTCTTGCGCTCTCAAGTGAAAATCTATGAAATTCTTGTAACATTATATATTCATTGAGGTCATATGTATTTGATATAATTATACAATTATCATAAATTGAATCTAACTATCCTTCATCCATGGCTATATGTAGATTTTTTGTGAGATCCTTGTGTAACTTATTGATGGCTTCATATATGACATCCATAAAACCATTCATGTTTTCCTTCTTCCTCTTTGGCTTTCTTGACGATGATGGTGACACTCTCTCTTTTTCACTTGCACTAGATTGATTGTAAGGGTTCATGTTCTCATCCAAATCAACATGAGTTTCAATACTCATAGAAAAATCCCCATCACCTTCTAGATCGAGGGCCTCATCCATAAGGTTCCCTTCTTCAGTATCACTCATTGTTGCAACTATCATACCTTCAACTACATTATTCTCCACAATGAAGGTTACATCATTATAGTATTGGAATGACTACCTCTTATATAATTGGCACTTTTGAAATCTTTTCACTATATGTTGGCATCATGAATGAATTAGTTTATTGTCTATCAATAATAACATAATAATCCTACACTGACCATATTAATAATCAAATGTGTTGTAATATGATTAAATGTCAAGAAAAAATATAAGGCTATGATATACACCATGAAGTATGGATCAAAATTATTGTTCCCAAAAATCTCAGCAGGAGCGTTTGGATCAATAGGTATAAGATAATCAACATGGAGAGATAAGATAACCTTCAAGAGCTTATGACAATATTAACTAATTGTCTCCCTTGAATTACCTAAGTTGTGAGAAATCTTATGATTCCTCATATTGTGGCCAAGTGTATGGAGGAACATCACTAGTTTCTCTTCCAACCTTATGTTTAGCATATTTCAAATGTTGCCTTTTTGTCTTAGAATGTAGGCTAGATGAAAGAAATCCCCTCTAGTCACGCAAATTTGATCATGATAATTTATCACATTAGAATAGACAATTCACTTATAAAATGGAACTTTATCTCTTTGGCAATTACATCTTTCTCTTTTTCCTTATTTAGTAGATATTGCTATAGATGATGCAAGGAAAGAAAAAATAGCAACAAGAGCAAAAATTACTCTAGTCTTCCTAATGATGACAACTAGGATTCTTTTATCTCCAATAGGAGCCATTGATAACCTTTAAAAAAATCACCATTATAGATGAGAATATAGTAATTGACAACTCGGGGAATACTCAGAGATTTTGAAAACTATGATCTAAACATCAACAATATTTTGAATTAAAATCATGCTATCATCAATTAGTTTGCAATAATGATTGGCATAGATTATTTTTGTTGTAAGATGCCATGAATAATTTGGTTTGGTTGTGCATGATGTAGGGGATAATAAAGGGAATCACTTGTGTGGATGTGAGGAATGAGGGAGCTAACCAAGGGCATCAATATGAGAGCATTTATATTTAAAGAAAGAAGGAAACCTCGATTGCATAGTTTATATATTCTCTTTTTCCACAACATATTTTCAATCTATAAATTATAACACCACAGTCAATATATATCAATTTCTAATGATCATCTATATTCATTTGGAAATTTACATGAGATTATTTGTATTACTCTATATATTTTGAGAACCATTTTATTTTTGGAGATCTCAAGCATAGGTAGTATAATGCTTCTAAATGAAAATGGATTTGTAGCAACTCATCTCAAATGTAATTTTTTTTATCAATATATGAGTTACCAAGAAATGTGTCTCCTTATTTTTAATTTCTATTGGGGTTGTTAATATTTCAAGACAAATTTTTTCCAAAATACAATCATCCTATCTAAAAATTATTACATGTTTTTTTATCAAAGTTTTGGTAAGATTCCCAAGAAAGACCCATTTTATGTATTTTAAATAGTTGGGAGGTTTAAAACATGGGTAGAAGAGTTCTTCTAGATGTTTCCATTTCAACCTATGTCTCTCTTGCAACAATGTGATTAAATAAGAGTGATCAGGCAGAGATCAATCCTTACATAAGTGAAGATTAACTAGTTATGCTTATTGCTTTTCTTTTTCCACTCCTTACCATTTTGGGTTTCATTTCAATTGTTCCATGGAAATACATATTCAAATCTCATAGATATAGAGCTTCCAAGTTAGCTAACACCAAATTGAAGAAGAACTCCATCAAAACACTTACATATGAAGTCTACAACAAAATAAGATCAGAGGAAGCTATGAGAGAGTGCCCTATTTTCTTGGTGGAGTTTATGGATGGTGAAAGTTTTTTTTCCCAAGTGCAAGAATAGATTTCATATGGAATGTGTGGTAAAATGTTTCTTTTACACATCTCATGTCCCACTTGTAGGTATTCTCTTCTCCAAGGTTTGCAACAATTTCATGGGAGATCAAGAGAAGATTTAGAGCAAAAGTATGTTAGTCTCTGGGTTGGTATTAATGATAGGAAAGTAATTTTGATTAATTCACAAGTACAAAATCACTATGACAAATTTTATTCATGAAATGAGCATTTGTAACTATATATTTGAGCCATAAATGTAATCGTTCAACACTTTCTTCAAATTCTGTAAAGCACAAGTAAATATGTTGTAGGTGAGTGATTTTTCCTTTTCTACCCTCAACTTTAACATGACTTGTACATTTTCTTAGGATTTAGAAACCCTAACATACAAATGAGAACAATTTTTTCTACTACTCATAACCTAAATATCGTTTAATCCCACAAAATAATTAGGGTTTAAATAGCTCAAGAAATGCATTGAATTGGGTTTATATGCACAAACCTCTCATGAATCTCATGACATTTGCAGTATTTGGTAGGATTCCACTTTATTTGAAGTCCAAGATAATCTAAGTCTAGTGTAGAATTTATCTTTGGTCCCACAAGTAATATTTATGTTAACCATTTAACTTGTTTATTTTTCTAATCATGTGTTATTTGGTTTTGGTTCCTCTCTCTTTGAAGATGCCTATCCAATAGAGAAAGCTTTGCGTGACTTGCAAAAGGGTTAATTCAAAGGAGAATCTCAAATATTTTCTACTATTAATATTTATCTCTACCTCTAATAACAAATATATGTTTTATGTTCAAAAGAATCACCTCACAAAGAAACAAGATAATTGATTGTTGTTTGTTGTTTGTGTTTGCTGATATAATTACTTTTAAATCATGTAAATATATGTATAGTAATTTGAATATTTTTAAAGGATTATTTTATTAAAACTCACTACTACTTTTGATTTTGGGTTGTGAGTAAAAAGAGGCAGGAACCGTTTAAACCATGACCTGAGACAAGAACTCCTCCCATTCATGATTATAATACACAAATTATTGCTCTAATATTGAGATTTCAGCTTTGCAAAACCTTAAAATACGTCTGGTCCAATATTTCATCATTTAGGAAATAAAATAGTTAAGGTGTCATAACAGGAAGTGATGTTAATTAAAGACATACTCACATAATTGTCACACTTCATCTAAAGAGCAGGGTCACCAAAACCACCATTCATTCCTCCAAAGGGATATGGGAAGGTTAGATTCCTATAATCCAATGGTTCTTGGAAAGCTTGAGATGAAGAAGGTAAGAAAGATGTGGATATTTTGAAGACAAGAAAGAGGAAGTGCAAGTTGTGTATAGAGTATAGGATATTATACCGAGAGAAAAATAGATGAAGAGGTAGCAAGCCTTCCATTTTCAATTTTATTCATTTACAAGAGTAAGGAGAAAAACATTAGTAGAAAAAAAGAGAAGAGGGAAGATGAAGGGAAGATTAATAATAGAGGAAGGTATGGGAGAGAAGGTGAGAGAAGGAATTGGTGTAAGGAAGAGTCCAATAGATTGAATACACATGCCATTCAAACATAAATACATTTTTATTTGTATGGTAAACTATTTTGACCGATGCTATTAAGTTATAAATTTTGTAGTATGTTTTTTCTATGTATGAGGCTAAACTTCATAGCTTCAACTTCACAAAGATTTTAAACTTATAGGTTCAATGCTCCTAGATTATTTTCTAAGAGGCCATTAGTGAACTCTCCAAAATGAAATCCCATTAGCTAAAAACATAAGGAAATTGAAATAGAGTATTGAATGTTTAAAAAACATTGAGAAACAAAAACCTAAATGGTATCTTGGAAAATAATGATGGAAATTATCTTTGCATTTCATTCTAAAAGACAATGATATATACCCATGTCTCAAACAAACTTACATCTTAAATAGAGAATGACATATACAAAAAAATGGTGAATGTAAAAAAGACCCCAAACACCTTTTAAACACCTAGAAATAGTGAACCTTGAGCTTCAAGTTAAAGATGTTGAAAATGTTGTGAAAGCCTACCCTTGTAAAATAAAAATAATAAAACATCAGAAGTTGTGGGAAAATAAAAAATAATATTGATTTAACTAGAAAGAAAAACAAGAGAATGACAAAATTGAACTAGTGAAAATGTAGAGTGGAATGATTGAAAACATAGAGCAAACAAAATGGTAAAGAATATTTTAGGTTAACCAAGAAATATATTTATGTAGGCAGATGCCCAAAATTGTTTATTTTCATTTTGATCTACTCCCTGAAAAGTATAACCAAGTTTTAAATCTCAATTCCTAGTTTGAAGAGGGAATTCTAATTTATTGATTTTGAGGCAAAATTAGTAGTCAAGTAATCTAATTCCATTTTACCAATTTTGAAACCAAAGAAAAAAATTCAAATCCAAATGATGAGAAAGCCAATTCTTGTCATCTTCCACGAAACTAAGGGACCTTAAAATTTAAAGCATTTTGCTTTTGCTTTAACCTTCATTTAGTTTTTACAATTGAACTTCTGGAAAGACAACATAATGGGGGATGAACTTCATAGAGTTGAAGCTTCTACTTGCAAGCTTGTTCATAGGGATATGAAAGGTTGGAGAAATTGGTTAAGGGAGTGGCTCTTTTCATGGGAAATTTCATGAGAATGATATAAATATGACAAAAACCTTTGTTGATGTCTGGGATAATGAAGACATTTGTATCCAATGAAAGTTCTTCATTATAAATTCAGATATTGTTGTTGAAGTGACAAGGCTCTCTTCTATGGGTCTTAAATTTTTCAATGCCAAGAATCATGCAGAGAAAGTATTCATTAAATTCTCAAAGATGGAGGAGGAGTGAGAGGCCTTGGATAAAGGCAACAAGTAAAATTATGACCCTAAGGAGCACAGAATTATCAAAATTATCATGGAGTTTATAATTGTTAAGGGTAGATATGTCCACCTTTGCATTGCATTTCTTAATCACTTCAGATAAAAGGATAACATTTCTTTCACTTTTTATGTATTTTCCTACTCGAATTTTAGCACTAACAATTACAAAAAAAAAACCTAGAAAAATGGTTTCTCATCATGGGTTGATTCTTACTTTGTATGATTATCTAAGAGCAAAAAGTGAGGAGAATCCAAGATTTTGGATTGAGGAAGAGGAAGGAGGAAGAGACTCTTCTCCTTTTGATATTGAGGAGGATAGAAACATGTAGTGTATGGAAGATGAGAAGGTTTTTAAGATTACACATGTGGTTAGGAGGTAGGTGTATACAAAAAAGAAAGTTTTAGAGGGAGATGAAGGGTATCATACTAAAGATATTGAGAGTGATTCATCTCTAAAGAAAGAAGGGAAGAAAACCCTTGAGCATACTCCTAAGAAGTTTTTTTTTCCCAAGGGGATGATAGAAATCATAGAGATAACAGTGACAAAGAAAGACTTGTTTGTGGGTCCCTAATAGTTTGCTTGATCCAAAAGTTCACTAAAAGATCCGAGAAGGGGACTTTTGGGGGATGCCTAGTGTTAGGAAACAAACAAAGAAAGAGAGAAATGTTCCTTGGAGATGTTCTCATTAGTTTTCCTATTGTGATAATTATTGATAGTAGGGGAAAAAAATTAATATCCCTCTATTAAAGGATTTCACCAACAATAAGATTCACTATGTCCCCATTTTTCCACTTGTTTCCAAGGACAATGAGGAGGACATGCCAAATGAAGTCTTGGAAAATTTATGGTTTAGTGGATTTTAGGACTAGAAAGAGCCTCCTTTCAATGCTCTCCAAATTGTGAAACCCCTTTCTTGTAATGTTTTTCAAATAAATAGAAGGACATTTTATGAAATTAGGAGCTTGAATTTCAAGTACAAATCTCGTTTAGTCAAGTATGAGGAGCTACAAAAAAAGGTGTATCTAGGTGATGGGAACCATAACAAGGACTCTCTATGGACCACCCATGAGAAAAAAAATGATTGATTGTTCAAGGGGAAAATGGGGACACTTTAATAGGATTATAGATCTCTACTTTTCTAGGCCACTAAGCCACTCAAATATGTATGTAAGGGAAAGATGGAAATCTCCAACTATGATTCCTCTTATAACCCAAATTAGATTATCTAGAACCCAAAGGAATAAGTGTACCAATATCAAATTTGAATTATAAAGGAGAATGCAATACAATGAAATGCATTGTTCGACCCTTATAGGATAATGTGTATACAAAATTTAACTAATTGCTTAAATAATGTAAATCTAAGTGCAAAGTGTATATAAATAGCCCAATTAAGATATAGATCTATGATATGAATATGAAAGAAAATAAAACATAAATGACTCACCTTAAAATATGTAGAGGAAGATTTAAGCTCCAAAAGTTGTGGACCTGAGTCTATTTTTGAAATCCAAATAGGGATTCCTAAATGAAATAACAAAGGGAAAAAAACCCAAAAATCATTTCTCCAAAAAAGTAGTAAGGACTAGGTTGACCTGGAAGGACTAATTCCTGTGGAGTTGACATAGTTTGATTGAACCATAGAAATTTCAAACCAACTTCTCCAAAAAGCTCCCAAAGAGTTATTCCTATATTTGCATGCTAAATTTTTCTATCTTGCTCCTATACACAAAAAATGAAGATTTTTTATTATTTATTGGATGAGGGCTTACCTTGGTCAAGCCCTAGGTTAAGGAATTAACTATAAATGATAAATGTAAATGTAAATGAGTGAAAATAAGATAAACATTAGGATTCACCTTGCTTGAAACCCTTGTTAATGAGTTTTTTTTTTAGTGTCTTGTAAATCTTAAATTAGGTATAGGAATGTAGTGTAACTCAACAATTTTCAACAAATCTACCATAACCTCACCATGTTGCCATGGATGTAAGTGTGAATCAATGTAGAAGTAATGAATGCTTCAATGTATATCTACTCCCTTGATGGAAAATAATAAAATAGATCTTGAAGACGAAATTCCCATAAAGGATCCTTTAATGCTTGATAGAGATCTCCCTTGCTTGAATGCTTGAACTCCTTGAATAGCTTTTTTGTCTTCAAAAAGTGTGTATACTTGATGTGTGCAAATTGAGATATGAAAAATGAGAATAAAATATTAAAATAAAGCCTCCAAGCCTTCTTATATATGAGTTTTCAGGTAGGAAAAGAATACAAGTCGATTGGAAAGCAATCAAATGGTCAAGACCTTTTAGTTCAAGGTTACCTAGGCTGACCTAGTCCTATAAGAGGTCATATTGGTGAAGCCACATAGAGCTCAGGAAGTTCCCAAAATAAATAGAAAAGAAAGTAAAAGAAGATAAGGAAAAAATGACATTAAGCATAGGTTCAGCCATGGTCCAAGGAAGGCAATAGGGAAAGGGTGCTAAAAGGTCTTAAAATGCAAGTGTGTCCATTTTAAGACATTACATTAACCATATGGAAGTAAAACGGGGCTTCAAGAAGAGTTTTGGAGAAGAAGATTGATGCCCTTGTTTCCAAAGTGGAAAAGATAGAGACTACTCTAAAAAATATTTTTGAGCCTAGTGTCAAAATAATGGGATCCTTGTGAATGATATGAAAGAATTGATTAACATGTTGGATGGAAGTAGTAAAAATGGGTTGTCATCATTGATGTTGATATTGTTGGTCTCTCTAACTATTTTGGTCTCTCTAACTATTTTTGTCTATTAGTGTCAAATACTTAGTCATTTACTAGGTGGAGTTAGACAATCATCACTGTGACTGAGCTACTCTATATAGGCCAAGTCATGAGATAGACTTATAGATAAACTTGTATAGAGAGAGCTCTATAGTGTTAGAAATTCTTTAGAATAACTAAAAGGGGGGGTGAATCAATTATTCAAGGTCTTTATGTACAATTAAAAAAATTTCATCAAGTATAGTGAGCCTATAAAGCTGTTCATGCATCCAAGCTTAAACTTTCCTACTTAGCAAGTTATAGTAAATCAACATGCAAGTATAACACATAAAAGATCAACACATAACATAGTGATTTATTTGGAAACCCAATTTGGGAAAAACCACTAGTAACATGCTACTCAATTCTCACTCTTCTGAAGTGATGCCCTATGAAAGGCCTACCCTGTTAAATGCCACAACAGACTGTTAAATGTGACTTGGTTAAAGGATTTATCCACCTTGTTAGAAGTGGGCCTAATTAGAGGACTTTAGAACATTCAATTGGAATGCCACCCTATTAAAGGATTTACAAATGGTTGTTAAACCAACCTAAGTCCATAGAATTTTACCCTAGCTTGCACAATTGTTAGATAGTAACAACAAGATATTTTGACCTGATATAACACACAACCTAACTTGCAAATTTTAGATCTTTATTCAGCTCATAACATTTTTTGACTTTCAGTCTCTACAGCTCTGACAACTTGTCCTCCTTTCAAGCTTTGTCTCCTTGAGTCTTCATACTCGTGGTACCAGTGCAATCTCCTATATGACCACTTGTCAAAGTAGAGTCTCTGTGCTCTGTTCTTCCTTCACCTTCTCCTTGACATCCTTTAGCAACTTCACATTGTGGCACTCTAGCTACTCTTGCTTCTTAGCCTGTGACTCCTTAAATAGAAGTCTAGAATTTCTTTTCTCGCTTGATTCTTTCTTCCTTTAATTTTAGTTCAAATGGATTAGGTAGGATTCATTGAATCTAACCCATATCTTGTTCCTTCTAGAAACATCATGAAGAATCCTTGTGAATTCAGTTAAAAATGGTTTACATAAAATTATGTGCCACTAGCTCATCAACCTTATCCTCCATCTAGTTTACAAAATTTAAGCTAACAAACTTGTCGACTCAGATCTGGAAAATCTTTGACTTTTCAAATAAAGCAGCAGCTTGGCACTATTGAAATTCTTGTGCTCGGCACATACTATGTTACTTAGCATCAACTAAGTTTTATTGATGCTTGACATCTACTATAGATTCACTTGGCATCCACTAAGTTTTTTTGATGCTCGACACTTGTTACTTTTCTTGGCACCTTAGCATGCTCAGCTCCTTCTTTATCACTTGGCACACACTAGATTTTTCATTTTCTCAGCACTAATTGAAAATTTTCTTGGCTCAAACTAGCTTGCTTGGCACTCACTAATGAACTTAGTTAAGCTTTGCAGACAACCTTGTTACAACTTATTCTTCCAATGTTTCTAAGTGTGGCCAACCTCTGTATCTTCAAGTATATTATCGATACATCATTTTACCATTGTCTTAACTAATCCTTACACTTCATTGCAAAATCATAACTCAACCTTTCCCTTAGGTGCTCTTGTTACATCTTATTGATTAAATCCTCTTCATCAATCAACTAAGTGATAGTACTTGGATCTTATAAGCAATTTTCATTCTATCAAATAGCAAGTTTGACATTAGTGACAAAACAATGATTGAAAACGTTCTTTATCAACCACCTTCCTTCTTTGCAATAGTCTTCCTCTTTGATAGTATTCATTTTTAATCAGAATTCCAACAATCTCCCTCTTTGGCATTGATGATAAATCAAACTGATCAACCAAGTTATCAAAATGCTAACTAGGTTAAAACAATAAATCAAATGCCAAAAAGAAAACTTTATTCAAAACTATTTATTCTATCAACAACATAAACTAGCTCATGACTCCCTCTAAATTCTTTTGCTGATAAACTATCTTCTCCTTCTTTGTTTAGCTATTCGTCTGATTGATTCTTGTCTGTACTATTTTCTCCCTCTGAGCTGGGATTTCCCTTTTGCATATCTGAACTTTTTTTTATGTCTAATTACCACTATTCACTTTGTTCTTGTGCTACTCCTAACTCCCTCTTACATTATTTCTTCCTCTGTATTAGTTTCTACTATTTCTATCTTTGTCTAGTTTCTTCCTCTACCTAATTGAATGTTGTTGATCAGTTTCTTGTTACTTCTTCATCTTTGACAACAATGCCAAAGACATACTGTTTCAACATCTTAACATGCAAGTGTGGCATTTTCAGGTACTCTAATTTCTCTTTTTGTCACTTTACTTGTGACTAATTTGGAACTTTAGCACTCTGATTACTTAAGGAAAAATCTTAAAGTAGGTATACTTTGCATCAATGTGTAATATTTCAAAAATCAGTTCATTTGATGTAGGGAAATCTTGCTTTTGCTTCAAATGGCCTTGGATAGGGTATCACCCCTAATTTACCTCTAAGATACTCAAAAGCATCTTTAGGTAGTGCTTTTGTAAAAATGTCAACAATTTGTTCCTTTGAGCTGACATATTCGATCCTTACTTGCTGGTCTTCCACCAATTCTCTTACATAGTGATACTTAATTGCAATATGCTTTGTTTTGACATGCATCATAGAGATTCTTTGATATGTTAATGGCACTTATGTTATCACAATAGAGTATCACAGGTTTAGTTACTTCTTCTTTCATACCTTGCAGCAGATGTTTGGTCCATACAATATTAGTGCAGTTGATAGTAGCATCAATAGATTCGGATTCTACTATGGACTGTGAGGTACAACTTTTCTTTTTTTTGGTCCAAGTAATCACTCTTTTACCTAAGAAAAGCACTCCTCCACTAGTGCTCTTTTTGTCATCAATATTACCTCCCTAGTTTGCACTAGTGTAGGTCTTCAATTCAAACTTTTCACTCCTTTTGTATTACAAAACAAAGTAATATGTTCCTTTTAGGCACCTTAGTATTCTCTTTACTACCATTAGATGGTTTTCTCTTGGGTTAGTAGAAAATCTTTCCACTATTCCAATAGCTAATGCAATGTTTGGTCTACTATGCACAACATACTGCAACTTTCCAATCATTGATCTATATATTGTCTGATTCACTTCAGTTGACTCATCATTCTTGGATAACTTATGTCCTCTTACCATTGGTGTACTGACTAGTTTTGAGTCTTCTAATCCAAATGTCTTGAGTATATCCTTGATATATTTTGATTGGGTCACAAATATGCCATGCTTCAGTTGATGTACTTGCAATCCAACAAAGAATTTAATTTCTCCAAACATTAACATCTCAAACTCATGTTTCATTTGATTAGAAAAATCTTTGCATATGACATTTTTTCCTCTAAATATTATATCATCAACAAAGATTTTAGATATCAAAATGTCTTTACCTTTTTCTGCCTTGATGTATAGGTTGTTGTCATCTATTCTCTCAAATCCTATCTTCACAAGGTATTTATGCCATCTCTCATACCATGCTCTAGGTGCTTGCTTCAAACCATAGAGTGCTTAATGTAGTTTACAAACCATATCCTTGTTGTTGTCATCAACAAATCCCTTTGGTTTTTCTATGTAGACTTCCTCTTCCAGTATACCATTCAAAAAATTAGACTTTACATCCATCTGATAAACTTTGAAACCTTTATAAGTAGCATATGCAAGCAGTGTTCTTACTCATTCCATTCTTGCAATAGGGGAAAATGTTTCCCCATAGTTTAGTCCTTCTTCTTGTGCATAACCTTTGTAGACTAGTCTGGCCTTGTTTCTTGTTATCTCACCATTCTCATCAAGTTTGTTTCTAAAGAACCATTTGGTACCAATCACATTTTTATTAGCTGGTCTAGGAACTAGAGTCTAGGTTTTGTTCTTCTCAATCTGATCTATCTCTTCTTCCATAGCTTTATGCTAATTATCATCTTGTAGTGCATCTTTCACTATTTTGGGCTCAACCTTACTTAGAAAACATGATTCATTCCTTAGTCTATTCCTAGTCATTGGTCCAACTTCCTTGTCTCCAATGATTTGTTCTACAGAGTGTTGTCTTCTCACATACCTGAATAGTCTTGGTCCTATCCTTCTTTCCATGTTTGGTCCTTTAGCTTTAGAGTCACTTTGCACATCTCTATTTGGTATTTCATCATCTCTTCCATGTGTACTGATTTTGGAATCATAATGTGCATTTTCTTCATTCTACAATTTGGCTTTTGAATGCAGCTCGACATATACTAAGATTTGTTTGTTGATTCTCAACTTGATTGGTAGCATCATCTTTAGTTAGCATTCCTTCATAGAAGTATGCAAAAGATCTATAATCTTCTGGTTTCTTGGATTCATCAACTTATACTTCTATATGCTCATCAAAATTTGCATTTGCACTCTCCACAATCTTGTTAGTGTTAGTATTCAAACACTTATATGCCTTACTTCTAGTGGAGTATTCAAGGAATATGCCTTCATCACTCTTTACATCAAATTTGCCATTTCTAGTATCTTTAAGAATATAGCATTTACAACCAAATATTTTGAAATATTTTACATTAGCTGAGTGACCATACCATAATTCAAAAGGTGTTGCATTTGTACCTTTCTTGACTTGTACTTGATTCAGGGTGTAAACAACAGTACTTATAGCTTATCTCAAGTACTTCAGAGCAATATTTTTCTCCATCATTAATGTTTTGGCATAGTCTATTACTTATCTATTCCTTCTTTCTACAATCCTATTCTTGGGGGAGTCCTTGATGCTATGTTTGTCTCTTGATTCCTTTATCATTATAAAATATCTCAAATTCATTTGATGTAAACTCTCCTCCTTTGCCTGATCTCAAGCATTTCAGACTCTTTCCTATTTCCTTCTCAACCCTAGCCTACTACCACTTAAACATTTGAAATGCATTATATTTTTTCTTTAACAACATGGCAGTCATCATCCTAGAGTAGTCATCCAGAAATAACATTATGTATCTATCTCTTTGGTAGCTTTACACTTCTATTGTGCCACATAAGTTAGTATGCACTAACTCTAGTACTTTTTTGGAAGTATAGGCTTTACTTTTGAAACTTGACTTGGTCATCTTTCCTAGTTCACATTGTTTGCACATGGTATTTTTAGGTTTCTTCAGCTTAGGCAGACCTCTAACTTTCTTCTTTTTGCTGATGCTAATTAGATTGTCAAAGTTAACATGACATAACCTTTTATGCCATAGCCACACATCATCTAGTCTAACAATGAGACAAGTAGCATCTTCCATATCAAGGTAAAATAGATTACTCCTCGATTGTTTGCCTTTTCCTATTAGATTTCCATCAGTATCATAGATTTCTATCAATATCATGGATTTTTATTCAAGGTCTTTATATCCAATTAAAAATTTTTAATCAAGTAAAGTGAGCCTATAAAACTGTTCATGCATCCAAGTTTAGACTTTCCTACTTAGCAAGTTACTGTAAATCAATATGCAAGCATAACACATGAAAGATCAACACATAACATAGTGATTTATGTGGAAACCCAATTTGAGAAAAACCACCAGTAACATGCTACTCAATTCTCACTCTTCTGAAGTGATGCCATGTGAAAGGCCTACCCTGTTAAAGGCTACAACACATTGTTAAATGTGACTTGGTTAAAGAATTTATCCACCTTGTTAGGAGTGGGCCTAGTTAGAGGACTTTAGAGCATTCACTTGGAATGCCACCTTGTTAAAGGATCTACAAATGGTTGTCAAACCAACCTAAGTCCATAGGATTTTATCCTAGCTTGCACAATTGTTAGAGAGTAACAACAAGGGCTTTTGACTTGATATAAATCACAACTTAACTTGCAAATTTTAGATCTCTGTTCATCTCATAACATTGCCTGGCTTGCAGTCTCTACAACTCTGATAGCTTGTCATCCTTTCAAGCTTTGTCTCCTTGAGTCTTCATGCATGATGTACAAATGCAATCTACTATATGACCACTTGTCAAAACAAATTATTTGTGCTATGTTCTTCCTTCACCTTCTCCTTGACATCCTTGTATTGGATACAATTGTTCAATTGTGTGTTGTCTTTGATGTCACACAAATGTCATATTAGTCATCAGATAGTGTCTACCAAGCTTAGAAGGTCAGCAAGGCAAAGGACAGAGTCTATCAAGCTCAGATGGTCAGCGAGGCAAACAGATAGAATCTACTGAGCCCAGAAGGTTAGTAAAGAAAACTTGCAGTATCTACCAAGTAAACAATTATTACCAAGCTCACTCAGTCATCAAAGGAAATGTGACCAAAATAATTCTTATCAAGCTCACTCGGACATCAAAGGAAATGTGGTAGAAACAGTTCTTACCGAGCTCACTCGATCATCAAAGGAAATGTAGTAGAAACAGTTCTTACCAAGCTCACTCGGTCATCAAAGGAAATGTGGCAGAAATAGTTCTTACCAAGCTCACTTGGTCATCAAAGGAAATATGCCAAAAATAGTTTTTACCGAGCTCACTTGGTCATACAAGGAAATATGGAAAAAGTAGTTCATACCAAGCTTTCATGAAGGAATTCAGTTCTTACTGAGTAAACTCAGTAGCCAAAGGATTATACAAATATTGCAATGTTAACCGAGTCAAGAAGGTTAACTTAGGAAATTTTTGGAAGTAGTATTTACCAAGCAGGGTCAGCCAATAAAAGATTTCATTGTTTTATGAAATAACATTAATTTGTTTAGAATAATATTTGTAGTCGACTAATGTATGGTTTATTGGTAAATGTAACATGTAAATGGGCCAACATGATAATTAGAATGGTATAATTAAGAGGTCAAGTTGTGAATTCTAAGTGTGAAAGAGTGCAAGTGGAATTAATGTGATATGAGGATTGATTATTGTGGAAGCAAATTTGAAGGATGATCAGAGATCATTGAGGAGGAGCAAAGCTATATTTGATCAAGGAGGATCTAATGATGCTGAACAAAGACCTATAATCAGAAAATTCAGTTGCATCTTGTTCAGGTCAATTCATTGTTGCTTTCTAACCATTGTAGTAGTGATTTCAAATCTCTTAATAGAGTTGGTTTAACAGCCATTTTGTAAATCCTCTAACAAGGTGATAGTTCAGTTGAATTGTTGAAAAGACCTCTAGCAAGGCCACTCCTAACAAGCTGATTAAATCCTCTAATAGGGTCACACCTAATAGCATGTATTGTAACCCTTAATAGGGTTGGCTCCTAACAGGGCTCACTTCATAAGAGTGAAAAAATGGTGACTAGTTACTTGGTGGTTTTTCCCATTTTGGCTTTCCACGTTAAATCTAGTGTCTCTTGTGTTCATTTTCTTTTCAGTTACATGCATGAATGCTTGAAGATAAGTAATAGTTTAATTTGTTGAGTTACAACATTTGTTTACCGAGTATCAGTAGTAACTAGATCTTTAAGACATCTAAGGGATCTATGGATTAATTTTTGTTAGTAACTGATTCACCCCCCCCCCCCAACCCCTCTCAGTTACTCTATCTTTATCCCAACACCTTCAGTAACTTTGCATTGTGGCACTCCAGCTACTCTTGCTTCTTGGCCTATGATTCCTTAAATAAAAGTATGGAATTCCTTTTCCCACTTGATTCTTTCCTCCTTTAATTTTAGTTCAAATGGATTAGGTAGGATTCATTGAATCTAACCCATATCTTGTTCCTTCTAGAAACATCATGAAGAATCCTTTTGAATTCACTCAAAAATAGTTTACATAAAATTCTATGCCACTAGGTCATCAACCTTATCCTCCATCTAGTTCATAAAATTTAAGGTAACAAACTTGTTGGCTCAGATCTATTTAATCTTTGACTTTTCAAATAATGCAATAGCTCAACACTATTGAAATTATGGTGCTCGACACATATTATGTTACTTGGCATCAACTAAGTTTTACTGATGCTCGACACCTACTATGGATTCACTCGGCATCCATACAGTTTTTCTAATGCTCAACACCTATTACTTTTCTTGGCACCTAAACACACTCAACTCCTTCTGTATCACTCGGCACACACTAGATTTTACATTTGCTCGACACTAACTGAAAATCTACTCGGCTCAAACTAGCTTGCTTGGCACTCACTAATGAACTTAGTTAAGCTTTGCAGACAACCTTGTTACAACTTATCCTTCCATTGTTTCTAAGTGTGGCCAACCTCCATATCTTTAAGTATATTATCAATACATCATTTTACCATTGTCTTAACTAATCCTTTCACTTCATTACAAAATCATAACTCAACCTTTCCCTTAGGTACTCTTGTTACATCTTGTTGATTAAATCATCTTCATTAATCAACTAAGTGATAGTACTTGGATCTTATAAGAAATTACCATTCCATCAAATAGCATGTTTGACATCAGTGACAAAACAATTATTGAAAACATTCTTTATCAACCATCTTCCTTCTTTGCAACAATCTTCCTCTTTGATAGTATTCATTTTCAATCAGATTTCCAACATATAGGAGCTAAAAAAGTATGTGGTCATTGAGTATTCTCAATGTAAGATGTTTCTAATGTAAATAGAGAAGTTTAAACATATTGAAGCTAAGTTGTATAGAAGGTGTCGAGCATAGGAAAGACCGAGTATCAACAACATATATATTGAGTGTCAAGTATCACAAACAATAAGTTCAAGCAATGCAAAATTTGCATTCAAGTCAAGAATGATACAAACTTTGGGTAAACCATTTTAGGACAACATAGATGTGATATTTAATATTTTTAGATTTTATTATAAAGAGTTTTATGCATTTTATGATGTGGATCATAGGATACTATGTTCTGTGATAAATGAATAAGATGGAGAGACGAAACAATAAAGCATCTAGAAGAATCTTTTTGAAATCTTTAAATAAGGAAGAACTTGACATAATTTTGTATGGTGAAGAGTATGGTGATATGAAGGAGGAAAAAATCCATTCATGTAATTCAAGTGTGAATATGTGAACATTGTAGAAGAGGCAAATAATTATGCTATTCCAAAACAAAACAAGTGACCTAGTCAAGCAATAAATGACACAAAACATTTATCAGCTTAGAGATCATGACAAATTGAAAAGGGAAAATCCAATATCAACTTATCAGAGTAGATTGAGGATCTAGTATTGAATCAATTTTAACATATTGAGTTAGGGTAAAACTCTTAATAGAGTGGTCTTTACAGATATTTTTAAATCTCCTAACAGAGTCCTTACTTTGTTGTAAGCATGAAATCCTCTAACAGGGTGAGATCTAACATTCTCAAAAGCTCTTAAATGGGCAAACCCCTCATAAGGTAGATCATTCATATGGTCAAACATTATAACCCTAACATGTTAACTTTATTACTATACTCCATCCCATTTTTACCTCCATATTAAAGTGTTTCTGGGTAACCAAAATCTTTGTTTCATGTGATTGTTTTTCATGCATGTGATCGATAAATTAGATCTGTCTATTATTATAGTTTGATTTTATAATTTATGCATGCATAAGAAATTGGATATGAGATGGTAAATGTGGTGAAAGCCTTATAGATTTGTCGAAAAGGTTAAAGTGTTACATATCCTAATTCACCCCCCACTCCCCAACCCCACCCCCCTCCTAGTATCTTGGTTTCCAATTAAGACTTCCTATAGATAAGGGTCTAGAATAGTTAGATGGTCGAGACAAGAGAACCAAAGCTAGCAATAGAAAGTTGGCTATTACAAACTAGGAGGATGAATTTGAGGACCTAAAGAAAATGGTGTGCATGATGATCGGGCTCAGGGATGAGATGGCTAGGACTATCAAGGATTTCATTTCATTTTGTTTGGTTATGTGGTGTGTTGTTTCTCTCTTATATTTTTGGAGTTCCATTTCTGGTTTTTGTTGGCTTGCTAGCCTTATGGGTTCTATTTTTTGTTTCTTTTAACAAATTTGTCTATTATAGAACTAAATTGTTTATCTTATTGCATGATTACATAAGGGGTTTTTTGTCCCTCTAAAACCTATTTTTTCCATAATAAAAAATATTTATTTATAATAGTTATAGAAATATTATTAGCAACTAATTAAATATATATAAAAATAGATAACTAGCATAAAATATAATTCTACATATAATAATTGATCTATATTATGTTAATAATAATAATAAAATAATAATTTATTATCATATTAATTATATATAATATAAAATATTATTTACAATAATTCTTCTACTATTTTTTTTTTTTTTAAAGCAAAAGTGGACTAAACACTATATATTTTATTAATAAAACTGGATTCATAGTCTTAACCAAGAATGAATCAAGAAAGAAAATCCATCATCATTGACGTTACATAAAAAGAGTTAGAAATTATTCACCTATTACAATATATAATTTAGCTGAAATTCATTAACTAGTCAAATATATAATAATAATTATGGTAATCTTGTATATAAGTAGGAGAGTTATCTTTTTCATTATGGAGTGGCTAGAGAGAAAAATAGCTCAAAGGTTCATATCATCTAAATATTCAGGTCAATATTCCTAGAATGTAAGAACGCTTATATCATAAACCTATAAATTACATTTTTTTACAAACTTGATGTTAATCTAGTAATATTCCATATTCTGTTCTACTTGTTAAGTTTGGCTCTACAACCTAGTTTCAAGGTTAGACATCTCACATGGGGATTCCCTTATCTTGGCTACATGAAATGGGTATCAACACTTTTTTTTTGGATGTAGCAAGTTGTTGGTGATTGTACGCACTTGGAATCTCGTGTTTGGCTTGCATCTCTTATTATTGTAGAGTGGCTGATATTGATGTTTTGATTTTATTCAACTAGATTTTAGTACAAGGTGGCATATAGAAGGATACACAAATGAAAGATTGATATCACACTTGTAAACCATTGGTGGGAAAGAATTATATTTGACTTGAAATTGTGGAGGTTGTATAAGGAATGATTTGTTGGTTGGTGAATTTGATATGTTTTTGGAAATAGAGAGAGATGCGTATTCTGTATTCGATTGTGTGACATAGTTTGAATTAATGTTTTAGATCACACTCAGTGATCCATCATTAGGATGCGAAGAGCTAGAGGAGAAAAATGATCAGGTTTTTGGAAACAAAACATACCTAATTACTCAAGGCATATAATTTGCATTGTTAACTTGTGGAATTAGAATAGGGAAATTAACAGATGTAATCAAATTCATCAAACCTAAGGAATTGAAGATTGACATCTTCGTAAATATGGCCCCTAAAAGAGTGAATTCTAGAAGACTAGAGGAGATGATGAAAGATTTCATAAATTAGATAAGGACTTAGATATAGTATGATTTAGTTGGGGATAGGAGAGACCCTAAGATCAAATTTGAAATTGAGGAAGCAACTGAAGATCTTGAGATGGTTGAAGTTGAGATTCCTATTAAAGAGGAAATATTGTTAAGTGTTATGGCACAAACTATTGGAAATATAAGAGTAACTAAGAGGGGAGGGGTGAATCAATTACCAAAAAAATAAATCCAAGATCCCTTAGATGTCAATCAAAACCAAAACTTTGATGAAACAAGTTTACTATTGTAACTCGGTTAACACAGAGGCACTTGGTTAACACTAGAAAATAATGCAACTCGATAAGCACGGAGATATCAAATCTAACTTGATAAATATTAAACATGATTAAATTTATTTAACTTAGTTGCATACACAAAGAAATAACATGAACAAAATAGACACTAAGATTTAACATGGAAACCCTATTTGGGAAAACCACCAATTGTAACTAGTTATTATTTTAATTGTAACTAGTTATTATTTTTCACTCTTCTCAAGTGAGCCCTATTAGGACCCAACTCTATTAAAGGTTACAAAACAAATTGTTAGGTGTGACCCTGTTAGAGGATTTAATCACCCTAGTAGGAGTGGTCTTGTTAGAGGTCTTTAGACACTTCAATCTAGAAATGCCACCTTGTTAGAGGATTTACGAATAGTTGTTAGGCTAACTCTGTTA
This sequence comes from Cupressus sempervirens, assembly GCA_028749045.1. Classification (NCBI taxonomy): domain Eukaryota; kingdom Viridiplantae; phylum Streptophyta; class Pinopsida; order Cupressales; family Cupressaceae; genus Cupressus; species Cupressus sempervirens. Next base: position 411,527,121 of record CM053786.1, read on the forward strand.
AGAGATTTGATTCACTACTACAATGGTTAGAGAGTAACAATGACTTGACCTAGTAACATCCCTGAAAAGATTAAACAATATGAGTAGGAGCTTCGTTACTTACTTGACCTAGTAACATCCCTAAAAAGCTTAAAGAATATGAGTAGGAGCTTTGTTACTTAATCAAGGAAAGTGATCAAAAAATGGAACAAGTCACTTCAAGTATGTATGCTATGGTTGCTAGTCTAGGTAAGAAGAGTAATGAGGAGATTATGTCTCCTAGAAATGTAGGGATTAGGAGTCTAGGAGAACCTAGTAAGAGAACTAGGTAGAGCATAAGGAAAAAGATTGTTGAGGCTCTGAGGCTCCTATTCTTACTCTAGCTGACATAATCTAGAGTACTGCAAAAATAGGTAAAGAGGTGGCAAACATTATCAAAGAGTTGTTGTAGGTGTTGGTTGTGGAGCAGGTGTACTGGTTGCTAGTCTAGGCAGTTTTTCTTATTTTTACTTTTTCTTTCCAGCTTGTTTAAAACTCTAGGTTTTGTAAGGAAACTTAGGTGCAAAAATAGCTTCCTAAATTAATCCCTTAACGAAATTATTGTGCAAATTCCTATTAAATCCTTCCAATTACACATTCTATATTATGTAAACAATAATATTATAGTCAACCATGAATATAGAAAATAGATAGAGAAAGAAAACACATAAACACAAATATATGCCAGTGGGGAAAAACCTTTCGATAAAACAATCCCACCCCTCCAAAACCTACACAATGTATTATCTTCAACTCAAAGGTTAGAACACACTTGAAATGCAAGTTCTTTCGAGACATGGAAGACAAATTTAGTAGCAACCAACAATACACTTTTCACTCTCTCCTATCTATAACCCCTAAAAAATGCTTATATCATGTGCTTTCCTTTTTAGGGCAACTTCCAAAGAACAACTATATTAGGGTTTTACTATTCTCTAAAAAAATAGGAACCCAAATTTTTTTGGGTTGATGCCCCAAACCCCACATGCTAGATGGAGACTTGAGTGTGCAATACTCAATGATCAATTTCCACATGTCTTCACCCATCATCAAATCTTCCAAAGATAGCTCTTATGCATCATATGAATCCTTCATAACCATTTCAATCATGATCTCCTTACACACCATTCAAGATGCTAACACATACAAGTGGAGTGACACAACAACATGCCAAATAGACATGTACGCTCACACTTAATTACATTTTTTGCAAAAAAATACATTTACAAAACAAATAATAAGAATAGGAATTATCCAAGGTTGACACACCTTATTCCTAACAGGTTCTAGGTCCTTGTAAATCTTGGTTGCTCTTTATGGTTTATACTTCTGGTTTTAGATCCCTATAAAACATGGTTTCAATATTTTAAACTTTAGGTTTCATGTCATTGTAAAACCTAGTGGTACTTTAATGTTTATCTTTAGTTTTTTGTAAAGGGTTTCGGGTCCCTTCAAAACTTTCTTTTACCTTAATCTAAAACAATGACTTGACTTGATTGCTAATGCATCTATCTTTGTCGATTCAGATCTCAATTCTATCATGAATACTTGATCCTTCTTGATTAGATTAATCTTTGTAGCTTGGTAGACAAGGACATTTTGTTATCCTTCCAATTTGCTTCCTTTAAGCATCTTCTTATCTTCCACACATTCTCACTTTCAATCCTCAACTTGACCTTATACTTATATCATATACATAGTCAAGTCAGCTTGAATATAACTCAAAATAATTATTAATCATCTGATTAATCAGCTGGAACTAACTCAGAATAGATTTTCCTGTGTTAACCAAGTAAACTCAGTTAACACTATAGCTTCACAAATTTCCTTTTATTAATTGAGTGAGCTTAATTAACATTGGTTCCATACCAACTCTCCTTTATCTCCTAAGTGGACTTGATAGACATTGTCTTCTTGTGAATTCTCTTTGGTAATTGAGTGAGCTTGGTTAACACTTGTTACTTTCCAACTTTTCTTTTTTTTCCAAGTGAATTCAGTAGACACTATCTTTTGAACTAGGTAAACACTAGAATGCTCAAAAGACATAGGAAAATGTCTTCATTGCCCATGTGAGCTTGACAGATAATGACTAGTAAAGATATGACATTTTGTGTAATATTAAAGAGAATATACAATTGACTAATTATTTTTAACAATCTCCCTCTTTGGAATTGATGGCAACACAACATCTCATAATACAATGAAATTTTTAGAGAAAAATAAAAGCAAGGATAATATCCTTTGTTTGATTATGATTCTTATTCATGAGAAGTACATTTGTCAATGTGAACTCCCTCTTACATGAATCTCTCTTTGGAATGATTTTGATTATAGTTTCTCCCTCTGTGAGAAAAAATTCTCCCTCTTTGATAATCACAAAATTTTCTTGATATAATGACAACATAAACTCTCTCTCTTTGACATCTTATTCCAAAGATAATATCAAATGGATTTCAATAAGTATAGATTCATATGCAATATACACTTTCGTTACTACATCAACTTGACTGATCTTCAAGAATATTTGGTTGATGCATCACTAAACTATGGAATGACCCCTAACTTACCTCTTAGATACAAGAATGCATTTGTAGGTAATGGCTTGGTGAGTATGTATGCAGCTTGTTCTTTTGTATTCACATAGTCTAACCCCACCTATTTGTCTTACACCAATTCTCTTAGAAAATGATAATTTATTGCAATGTGCTTGGTCTTGGTATGCATCATAGGATTCTTTGATATATTAATTACACTAGTATTATCACAAAATATAACAAATGGATTCTTGATCTCATCCTTTGTACCTGCCAACAGTTGTTTGAACCAAACAATATTGGAGCAATTGACTATTGTAGCAACATATTTTACCTTTGTTATAGACTGGAAAATTCAGTTATGCTTCTTGCTTGTCCAAGATACCAACCTCTTTCCAAGAAAGAATGCTCCACCACTGGTCCTCTTTCTGTCATCAATAATCCCTACCCAATATACATCAGTGAAGATTTTTAAATCAAATTTGTCTCCTCTCTTATACCATAATCCATAGTCTTTAGTAACTTTTAGATACCTCATGATTCTCTTTATTTCCATCATATGATTTTCTTTAGGATTAGCTAAAAATCATACCAACTGCCAATGCAATATTAGGTCTTGTATGCACTACATACTGAAGTTTTCCAATCATGGATTTGTATGTGGCCTAATATACTTTCTTAGAATCATCATTTTTTGGAAAGCTTAGGTCTCGTAGACATAGGTGTTCCAACTAGTCCAGAATCCTCCATTCCAAGCTTCTTCAATATTTACTTGATATACGTTGATTGAGTAAGATAGATGTCATATTTATTTTGTTGAATCTACAAGCCAACAAACAATTTGATCCCTACAAACATTGACATCTCAAATTCCTTACTCATTTCTTTAGAAAAAGATTTATGTAAGTCATCATAAACACTGGGATGCATGATTTTGAGTAAGAAATTGGATATCGCATTAGACACTCACTAATGCAACTTTTTTTATGCACTTCTTTCTATTTTATTAAATCCCTTTTTAGATTCTCAAGGTTTGTCTATCATATAGATTCAATACACTCCCTAGTATAGTCACCATTTTTTTGGCTCCTGAATTAATAGCTTTTACATAACCCAATGATAGGAACAAATACATCTAGGAAAAGCTAAATCCCATGTTCAACATACTTATTTAGACATCAGGGCCAACTATAAGGCTATACTCCTTCTTCTACTTTAGGCTCTACAAAACCTAGGTGGGTGAACCTCAGATTCATTCATACGGTACTAGTTCTTAAAGCATATATATGAATCTAAAAAATTAGATTGAAACCCCAAATATTTTATTTCTTATGCAAAAAAATAGACATGAAATAGCTAATAACATGACCTATGAACTTGACAAGATAAGTGCGGGTAAATCTTTTCAGCTCTTTAACATAGAAGGGAAAAGACTTTGATTAATGTGTTGAGGAAAACCAAGGTATGAACAAAAAACATATAGATCATGTAGCTTATTGGTGCCTTATCTATTAGGAAATTCCACAAATTACTAACACACATCCTTGGATATTAGTGGTATATCTCATATATCAAGACTCCATATCTATCCTATCACTTTGTGAATCAAACATCTACATCAAGAATGAACCTCATACTCGACTAATCCTTCTATGAAATCTGAAACCCTATAAAATATATCAAGCATTTACTTGGCTCTTTGTTCCAACAACAAAACATATTGAGACATACAACTTTAAGGAGTTGCAGTTAGGTTTAAGCTCTTTGTTCAAAAACCATAAAAAATTACAAACATAGATAGGAGACACAAATCAAACTAAAGATAAACTTATTGTTGTATTTTATTTATTTCTTTGAAACAAATATAAGAGGATGCATGAAAATAACTCAAGAACCACTTTATAGACTAGAACTATATTTGTAATTCATTAACTATAGTTCATAAAAGACAAATACTAAGAACGGTGGTATCATAGCAATTGAAAACCTTCCAAACTAGAACCACCTTAGTGGTATCACAACAATGAAGTTTTTTCAATAAGATTGGAACCCTTACTCCACATCCTGGAAATCCTTTTATAGAGAAGTATTGCAACAAACTTTAGATGGGAGGACACATGTCAAGATCTTACTGGAAAACAAATATAGAGATATTTCTATAATGTTACATTTAAAACATTCTCTATATTCTAGCAAAACTAGGGAATTAGTTACAAAATTGCCAGATGGCACTTATGGTAGGAGTCTTCAATTTAATTATGTTTGTCTTCTACTGCCTTTAGTTGTGTAATTCTCTAACTTATTCCCATTGGGAGAGCCTTAACATCTCCAACTACTTCCCAAACATTTATTTCCTTTTTGGTGGGTCATTCAGTGCATCTAATTTCATCTAAGTCTCCTACTACCTTACTCCACCTAAAAATTAGATCTTCATCATTGTTGTGTAGATTAAGCATTAATGCTCATCCTTCTTGGCTTTGTTTCCTCTTGCTTTAGCTCTATAGTTTGAGTAAATATTCCCATAGTGACCCTAGTTGGTTGTTCATGACTACTTTTTTCCCTATTTTGTTTTGCATTATTTAGTTGCTCCCTCAAGGATGCAACTTTAGCCTCCAATGTCTAACCCTTAAACCCAATTTTTTATGCCACCTTAATGGAGTGTCGACATAACTATCCATTTTTGCATTCTCTATAGTTTCTTAAAATTTCATTGGGTGCAAGTCCTTTGTCATTTTTCTAGCTCAGAAAAGCAAAAATACCTTTTCATGTCAAACTTAGCGTTTACAATCTTATGATTCACTTGGAATTCAAACCCTTCATATCCTCTTAGGCAAGAAAACTGTTCTTTATGATCTTATGATCTACCATGTTTTGTATCTTCGAAGAGGCCTTTTAAGTTTCTTATGATCTTAAGAGCCATAACTTATCATAAGATTGAAACACTGTAAGCAATGTCTTTTTCTAGAGCCACAAACTTATAGTTAGCATTTTATAAACCTTTTCTTAGCATCACCAACACACATCTTATCCCTTACAATCTTATGATCAATGCTTTGTGTAACATTGGATCTTTCCTTCTCCTTCTTTATGATCTCTTGATCACACTTAGTTAAGCCTCTTCATAACTTCAAAAGTTATCTCTTAACCACTGCCTTTACCTTCCAATCGTATGCTAGTTGTTATCTCCCCTTTTGTCATAACTTTAGAGACTCTTGCACTCACTTTATATTATCCCTTACGACCATATGTGCACCTGTAATTTGTGGCTTCATAAACCCTTACTATCTTGTCCTACAATCATACAATCCACTCACTTTATATTATCCCTTTATGACCATACGTGCACCTGTAATTCATGGCTTCAGAAATCCTTACTATTTTCTCTTGCAATCATACAATCCACTACCTTTCGTATCTTCAAAAGACTTAATAAACATGAGATCAATTTCTTTATGCTCATGTGTCTAGTCCCACTTAGACTTAACATTTTTTTTTTAAAAATTATGGCGCATCTTATTTTTGTGGCATTTTGAGAAAGAAATACTTCTCTAGTCAAAATTGACCTAAAATTCACTTGGAGTCATTGATCTACTAAAGATCAAATGATGGTCAGCTTTTTGCCATGTCTTGTAGTTTCCTTAAATAGCCCTGATCCTAGGCTTAACTGCTAGGCATAACTTTGTGACTTCATCTTTGATTGTGTTGTTAGCTCCTTTGAACAAAGGAAAATGGGTAGCACAAAAGGTGGAGACCCCCACCATGTGGCACAATTCCAAATTTTTGAGCCTTGAAAAGACACTATGGTATGAAGGAACATCATAATGGCAATGTGTGGCAACATCTCACACTTTCAGGAAGATAAAAAGATAGCTCATGAAAACATGAGAGCTATTGATCTTACCTTGTTTGCTTTTTGTGTTAGTCCCGCCTTTCTCCATGTTTTCACATCCTACGTATTTGCCACTTAAAGTTTCAAATTTCTTTCAAAGTGCAAAACTTTTAAAATATTGATTTAAAAATTAAAGGGGTAAAACATGAAAACATGCATGAGGATATGAAACTAGGGTTTTTCTAGGAAAATTTCTACACATATAAATGCAAACCCTAATTGCATAATTTAAAACTAGATTTTCATAATAAGTTCTTAGCGCATTTCATCATGGTAAAAATATAGGCCAACCACCCTAAGAACTACCTTCAGCCTAGTGCCCTCATGATTTTGTTCAGCATTGTGCATTTTTAGAACTAGCTTAGGTATTTCATCATCTGTATCATAATTGGGTTCCTTTTCAAATTGAAGACCCATCATGTAAAGATGTTCCATAGGTTCTAGCATGTTTATGACACTATCAGTGTTAGTGTAGTTGTAGTTGATCTTTGTATCATAGTTGTAGTTGATCTTTGTATCATGGTTCTTATTGTTAGCCTTGGATGATTCCCCTTTTTCATATTCAAGTAATGGTTGTTTGAAGGCTTTATGAATAGACTTTTTGACTAAGCCATTTGTTATGACTTTACCTCCATCAATGAGGTCTGGGATAACATCTCTGAATTTAAAGTAATTTTCAGTGGTATTCCCTTTGCTCCTATGATGATTATAGATATGATCCTCCCTATACCAAGGAAGTATGATCAATGGGTCATAGGGTCGAGAGTTTTCTGGAAGCGTGACAAGTTTATTTGCACATAAGGTCTTTAAGACCACTTCATAATATTCTACATAGGTGTGTAAACATGCTTTGGCTTAGAAGAATTTTTGGTTTTATCAAATGTTTGAGACTTTGAAGTATGTTGTTGTTTTGTAGCATAGATATCCTTGAAAAGGTTAAAGTCTGACTCTTGGTCTTAGCAGCAACCACTACTCCATCATTGAAAACATATATGTTCTCATTCCAAGGCAACATCCTGAATGGGGTATGGACTTTCAACCATATTATTAAAGGATGTAAATAGTTGTTACCTAAGATCATAATAGGGTATAGGTACAAATGTATTGACAAAAATTTCAATCTTCTTGGTTTCATGAATCTATTGAGGGTACCTAGAGTGTAAAAATCTCTATTGTTGGAGGTAAATAGCAAAGGGTTCACCTTGTTTTTGTTTAATGTTGCACAAGTATAGCATAGTGATAGGATGTTGGATGTTATAAGAATATTTTTGGATGAACCATTTTGCAAGTTCATCAAATGTAATAACAGGAGGTGACAACTTCATGAACCATTCCATGGCTTGACCCCTTAAGCTCCTAGGAAACAACCTCAAAAGGTAAGTGTCTTCATGCATAAATTCCATACTAAGAGCATAGAAGTGTCTTACATGGTCATGAAGATTACCATTTCTATCATATTTATCATATGTAGGAAGCTCTATATACCTACAAAATGGGACCATGTAAAGACTCCTATCAAAAGGAAGAGCACATATTGGTTCAACAAAAGAGGTTTTTGGGTTGTTCCTTGGAAACTTGTAGTTGAGTGAGTTGATTTTTGAGTTCTCCTATTTCCTCTCTCAAGATCTTAGCTATAGTAGGTTATCATTTTGGGATGATTCTTTGCACATCAAAATCTTGAGGGAAATTCCATCCCTTAGCTATCATGTATTGAAAATATTGATCCCCATTTTGTTCCAAGGCTTTGATCATTAGCCTTTGGGTGAACTCATCTTGTTGAAATCTCTTAAGGTCTTCACTAGTGATTTTAGCATTGTTCTCACTTTCATGATGTGATTGTGAATTTCTAGGTGGTGATGGACACCCTCTATCATTTATTTTAGGATTTCTGGGGGTGTATTATTTTCATCATTACCACCAAGAGGGATGTTGTCAAAAGGGTTTCTATAGTAGCCATGAATATTTTTAGCATTATGAGCATGAGCATCAGTCTCAACTTGGTGATAAAATATTTCCCTAGTAGCCCTTCGTATGGTCTCTTGTAATTTTACCTTTTCTAGACACACTTTTCTTCTAAGTGGTTTTTCCTCTCCTGAGGATGCATAGTGAGCGATCACTATCTTCAACACAAGGTGTATCAAAGGGCATATCAAATGGGTTCTCAAAACTATAGATCAGGTTATTCCAAGTATTAACTTCTTGTGGTTTATCAGAGATGAGTTCCTCCACACAAGCTTGTCCATGAGGACATTGTTGGAAATATATGGTAGCCTTTGTTATTGAGAGGGGGAGGGTTTAATGCCCTGCCTAGAGATCCTTGGAACAAGGATACAAATAAGCCAAGAATTTTTTGTTTACAAGTATGGATGCACACCACACTCAACATATGAGAATCATAAAGATCGCAATAGAAGGATTAACCACAATCCTTACAACCAATGAATCTCCAAATGCCACTACTAAACTAACATGACCAAATTGAAGAATGAAAAATCTCTAATTTGTCAAAGCATGGGAACACTAGTATTCCAAAAGGGTTCTTAAAAGTCCAAATTACATTCTCTGATAAATAGAAGAGATTTCCCCTCTTATTCATGGAAGAGAATTTACAACTAATAGTCTCACGCGAGGAAGTACCTCTTCATGTGAGAAAGTACACTAAGCCACATAAGGAAACACCATCTCACATGAGGGAATGCCTTGACTAATGAGAAAAAGCATTGCACTAGTGCTTAGGTTTGTGCAAGGAAGTGTAATAAGCCACATAAGGAAATGCAAAGAACCATGTGAAACTTCCACACTCTCACACGAGAGGGTACAATCTTGCAAGAGAAACCATAACAACACACTAGAAAAACATAGGATAAAAATATAGAAAAGATAATTCCTCCACATTAGGAAGTACCGGATCCACAATTAAGGTAGACACTCAAACAATATAACTGCAAGATGGAAACTACATCTAACCATCTAAACATAGTAGTGAAGGAAAAGTATTGAAAACAACATTGCAATGATGAACATAACAACAATCATGTGCAGTTTCTCCCAACCATAATAGCATCATGAGACCTTGAAGGTACTACCCATCTCCCGTGTGTAACATCCCAAATTGCCAACTAGATAGTTGAAGTTGTTTTATGAGGACGTCACTACTAAAGCATAATAACATCATAAGAACATGGAAATATAACATGCTAAACTAATAAGCAATAGATACTCCAACTAAATACATCACATCATCTAATCATATGCTAAACATCACAATACAAGAATGCATCAAATAAACTATCATCTAAACATGATATCCAAGAATTCCAATAAAAGCATAAATCACAAGAAAGAATACTTTGGAAATTGAAGTATCAAGTGAAAAAATTCAAGCAATGGTCACATTGGAACAATAGACTATCTCTACACACTGGTCCCCAGTAGTGATATAGGTAGCTATGCCTCCCAACCATGTGAAACTTGTAGGTCCACTCCTATTGTGTTGATGGAGATAATGATCCAACCACAAACACACATAAAGAAAATGTCCATGGCTAACACTCAAACCATATAGTAATGATGACTGAAACCAAGATAATGAGATAATGCAAGTACTATAGGTCCTGGTCAAACACTTAATAGATACTATGTAGGGGCAGACAACATGGAGAGTCGCTTGGCATCGGATAGCCCAAGCTCAGATTGTGTGTTTCAACTCCTCAATGGAAGGCTCTCCCATTGAACATTTTATTATCTTAAATTTTATTACCACTCAATGTTTTATTTAGTTAGCACTTGATTAAAACTTCCTCTGTCAACCCTCTAGACACAATGATCATAGGTTACGAGATAGAAGTCCTCTCCGTGGTGCTACCCTACCCTACCCATTCTCATCCAATGAAGAGTACCCATAGGTATGTATATTCCCAACCCAATCCCAAATGATCATAACTCCACCAAAGTACAAATGGGAGATCGGGCCTCAGAAGTCACTTGACAAGTGTACACATCCATACTCGTGTGTGGTGCACTACCATCATGAAGATCATAACATAAGGACTAGATGAGAACACAAGCAAAATATCACTCAACCAAAAACAAACTCAAGAGGATGGATGCGACACATATCCCAATATAACATAAAAATGCAACAATGATTTAACTGGCATCCCAGCGGATGATCTAGGTCCACGACCAACATCATGCCAAGAAAACTTGAGAAAATATGGTGGCACACAAATCGAGGTAAAAACCCCAAAATTGAAAAACTTCAAAAATAAAACCCATTTGGTCTTAGGCCACAAAAATCCAATAAAATTCAAGTTTAGACACTCTATGCAAAAATGGCCACCATAATAGTGTGAAACCCCAAACCCTCATCTCAGAAATAGGGGAAAACATTCATACCCAACCAACCAAGCAGAACCAATAAATAGAAACAAAGAACACTAATTCTCAACCTCTTAACAAATAGCTACCAGAAACATAACCAAAAATGGAGTTGAAACACAAAAAAGGGAGAGTCCTACCAGATAGGAAAAGGGCTAGAAATAGAAATCAACTAGATAAAATAAATATTGCATGGAAGATGCCAAAAACTACAACAAAACAAGGTCACTAGTTGGATCCAACAAGACTAATATCATGAAGATCTCACGTCCGCAACTCTCACAAAGAATAGAAACATTGTTAAATTGTAGCTTCTATTGGATTGAACTATCCTAGAGTTAATCCTTCTATGATTATTGGCAATCATTAGTTATACATACTCATATATATATATATATATATATAATACATAATATATTTATATATAATATAGATATGTTATAATTAATAATGTTTTAATTAATGATTAATTAATATATATAACCATAGAGACATGTCTCTTCACAAGACATGCCTCTTGAAGATATATTTATATATCTTGGAAATCTGCAATTGAAACACATAGAATTACAACAATGTTATTACATTTGCAGAGATCTAAAATCTAACATGGTATCAGAGCCAACTGCAAATGTAGAAGGATAATATAATTATGATGGCTCAAAGTACACAAAATTGCATTCAACATATCTATGGCCTTCATCACTTCAACTATAGTGGTTGTCGGGTGGTAAATTAAACAATAGATTCAGAAAAGTAATCCTAGAGCACAATGATAGTTAGGTTATCTAATTGCTCTGAAGTGAACTTGCTAGTTTTAATTCCTGGATGGTCATAAAATTGTCAAGAAGAATATATTATATGCCATAACATATCAATAAAGGAGGCAATAGTGTTACCTATAGCAAGCATACGATATACAATATATTGTTATAGTTAAAAGGCAATTCACAGTGTAGTCATTCGAATCAGATATTAAGAGTATTCTTCATAAAGTTCTCGATATATATTTACAGTCACAATATTATTACAATCTCAATTAAGGCTAAGATAAGTTGATCATATATATTATTCTTCAAGGAAGAATATAGATATATAAATCTGTGATAAAGTTTAAAGCTATCATCTAATATAATCTGATATAAAAGACTGTTAAGTTTCTCTATCACCGATCCTTACTTCCTTAACATGAATACCTTAAATTGAACAAAAACTCCAATATTAGGAATTGCAGTCTAGTATGAACACCTTTGAAGTGGTCTTACCAAGTTCATGCATCTCTGGTAAAATAAATTCAAACCAGTCACAACATCACTGAACTTCTGAACAACTAAAATCTTCAAAAGGCAAACTTGGATGAAATTCCTTGTCGCCACAGATTGGTGTATCCTTATCGAGCATTGCGCCATCTTAGAACCTGCTATTGTCCTCCCACAAATTCCAACTATTTTTAAGGACAGATGGTGAAAATGAAATGAAAAGATAAATTAGAAAACATTAATATCTGTGATATTATTGATTGAAATCAACGTTAAAGCCATTTTCCTGATCTTTATCTCCGAGTAATTATTTATCATAATAAGCTGATATCGTCAACAGTGGAATCTAATGTTGATCTAACATTTATGATTTTATCAACTGTCTATGTGTATTTTGAATTTAGCACACGGTGCAACCAAAGGTGAATAAACAATTAGCAAAAAAGTATTGGCAAATATAGTTGGCTTGAGCATTATTTAATATACTTAAAGGAGAGTAAGGGCTTTGTCGTGGGAAAGATAGAAAGCGGATTAAAAAATTTTAAAAAAAAAAATTGAACCCCTATACTATCATAGAGGATAATATGAGCAGATGATAAGTTCCAAGAGTCTTTGATAAAAGATTTGGACAAAGGAGAAATTATAGTTAAAAGTGGCAAAGAGGGCAATGCTTATATGGAATCTAATGCCAAAATAGTTAGTGATTATTGTGGATGGAAACTCTTGGTGGACTATATTGAGAGGGTTGCCATCTACTGAAGGTTACAAAATAGAGTCAAACTATAGTCCAACACAGGTCTCCAGCAATATAGATCTGCATCAGTTCATTTCTTTCTACTTTGGTTGAAGAAGCAGATGACTATTTGTCTCGAGTTGCAGGATCACATCTAATTGTTCATACTAATATAGCCCACTATTTCAGTGTTGACATCAGATCCCAGTTTTTGTGTAAACTCAATCCAAGAGAATTACTACAGCAAAAAAGGATTGTAGAAGGAACTTTATTCCTACAATGTATTGTTGGTTGAATATCCATGTTCATATGATGGTGGGTCATAAATTGTAAGCTTATGATAAAAAGTGTAATACTGATCATTTGTAATAGAAGAGTGTGAAGAACTTATTATAATTCTTTGGTCAAGTTATGGGTCCATTTGAGAAATGTAGTTATAAGAAATAAGGTGCATTTTTTTGTGGGGCAAGATATCATAACTATGAGTTTTGTAGTCTATTCAAAGGATTCCATTAAACACATACACATTCGATATGATAACCATCACCAAAATTCTACTCAAAATATGTAGATGAGACACAAGACTAAAGTACATCTTATGGGTCAACAATATAAGAGTGGGAATCTTACATTGAGGGGGGAAAAAAATAGTCATTGTTCTATTCCCACTTGAACCGTATTCCATTCCCAAATAATCTAAGAAGAAGTACATGAACAATAGATTCACATTATGGTGCATAGGTATTGTTGTGTGACTAGGAATATATCAGTTTTTGACACTGCTCTATGTAACATTGGGAGTCAAAATTCAAACCTATCATTTTGATTGATGAATATAGAGAAAGACATAAATATTAGGAAGTTGGTACTAACAGCAGTTATAATGTGAAATAAATTGGAAATCAAGAAAGGAAGAGTAATTAATACTAGTTGAAATGTTGCTATAAACATTGTCAAAATTGAAGTAATCATGACAATGGGTGACATCACAAATTAATAAAATTGATAATCAAGGCACTTTGAGGAGCTTCATTTATGTCGAGTTTTAACTAGTACAGATTTGTCACAACAAATTTATTTAAAAGTATTGACATGGAAATGATTCTAGTGCCTTTCCAAAGTTTTGAGGAGAGAGATGTAAAATTGTCTATCAAAATGACACATATTGACCCTACTACTATGGAAAGCTAGGGTAATTTCATGTGGACGACATAAATTTTGAGGAGTAAACTCTCTCTTTGGTGTTGCTAAAATTGTCTGTCAAATTCAAAAGTATATATAAGAGTGGGAATTTTACATTGTGGGGGTGAATGATTACCTCGACCAATGTTTCATTCCCATTGAAGGCATTTTCTAGTGAATGGTTACATTAACCAATGTTTCATTCCTCATTGGTGGCATTTTCCTTTTTAATGTATATGGACCTTAAATTGGAGCAACTTGTATCAAGAATGAGATAAGTATTTGTTGTCCTTAAGTATTAAATTTTAATCACTTATTGTAATCTCTCTCTTATTTGAAATTATACACATACTGTAAGAGTTAATTGCCTTGATCTTTTCCTTTGTGTGTAAAGTTGATCTTGCGAGAAAAGAAGAATGACACTTTAGGCAGCTTATGATAGTAACTCAAAAGAAGTTGTGATCAAGATGGATAAAGTGAGGCTCTTGAAGCAAATGTCCTTGATGATTGAGATTATGACTATCTTTCTACATTAAGAGGGAGCATGACACTTCTTCGAAGGCAACACATGAGCTTAGAAGATCAATACTTAGAGGGAGTCTAGAAATACATGTGTATGACTTCATGACTTTGATGAGCCTACTTCTATGTACATCATGAGGAAGTATTGACTTATCACCTGAAGGTTCAAAAGATTAAGATATTCAAAGGAAGTTTAAAAGTTTTATGAGTAACAAAATGATTTTAATGGACCACACCTTGTGAACATCACAAGAAAATGAAAACATCCTTAAATAACTTGCATGATCATACACTAGGTACTGAGTAGGTAAAATTGTTCGATGATATAAAATTTGGAATTTCACATTGTGGGGGGTAAATTTAATAAACAATGTTCAAATTCCCACTTGAAACCATCTTTAGAGAGGAGATTTAATGATTTGACAATTATGGTTTGTCATAGAAAGATAAGTAATTCGTACTCTTGAGTATTTCAGTAATCTACTTACTATAGTCTCTCTCTTTCAAGGTTATAAACTTATACGTACTATAAGAGTTAAATTGCATTGATTTTTTCCTTTATATCTACAGATGTTCTTGCAGAAAAGGAAAGTTGGTATGTTTGCTACAAAGATTATTGTGCAGGCTCTGGAATTGAACATCTTTTATGATTAAGATTATGAAGAGGAAATCTGACATTGCTTTAGATTAAAAGGGAGCAAATAAGAATATGATTCTGTCAAATTTTTATTCAGAGGGAGTAGATCATATCACTTCAGAGGTAAACTTGACATGATTAATGATTATTGTTTCTTATGCACTTATAGACTAACATCATATGGTTGATGATTATATGCTACAGTGATAAATCTACTCTTGTAGAAAATACTCCATGACTTAATGTCATGTGACCTTGTGATACTAGTGCATTTATCACAAGGATGAGTTATATTAGTACAGATGAGCAAAGTGTTGATATTTTTACCAAGCCTCTTGCAAAGTTGAAATTGTGTACTTCAGAGGTAAAATTGATATGACCTTGATGTAAATTCATTTATTAAACTATATATTCATGAATATAAAAATTTACTTTTTTCTTGCAAGCTTGTATGGTGAAAAGTGACGACTTTTCTTGTGAAAGGTGACGACCTTTCTTGTGAAAGGTGACGACCTTTCGTGTGTTCTGATCCTATTATAAAGTGACGACTTTATTTTAGTTGATCTGTCTTCAAACAATGGTTGAATTTGGTGTTATCTTTGTTCTTTGGGCCTGATTTTGCTGGACACATTGATAACCTTCATGGCTCTTTTGGGCGATAGCCGGACACCATGAAAACCCATTGTTTTGAAAGTTTGGGTTATCCTTGTTCTTTGGGCCAAATTTTTTCGGACACATTGATAACCTTCATGGGTCTTTTGGGCGATAGCCAGACACCATGAAAACCCATTGTTTTGAAAGTTTGGGTTATCTTTGTTCTTTGGGCTGAATTTTGCCAAACACATTGATAACCTTCATGGGTCTTTTGGGCGATAGCCAGACACCATGAAAATTCATTATGTTTTCTTTTTTCTTTCTTCTTTCTCTCTATTAGTTTAAAACATAATGATGATTACACCTTATTGTCGAAGTTAAACTTATTTCAATTTCCCTTTGCTTAAGAGGGAGTATTGAGGATTTTAGCATCATAGTGTATTGAAGTAAATTCCATATGTTAATTTACATATGTGTGTTGATGAATTCTTATTGATATGCCATTTTAGGGATATCACACTGAGATGATATCTCCTTACACTAAAGAACATAGTATGTTATATAGCAATCCTTCTGAGCTAAGAGCGAGTGTTAAATTGTAGCTTTTGTCAGATTGAACTATCCTAGAGTGTGTACACACACACACACACACACACACACACACACACACACACACACACACACATACATACATACATACACACACACACACACACACACACACATATATATATACACACACACACACACATACATACATACATACATACATAGAAACATATATATATATATATATATATATATATATATATATGTTACAATTAATAATGTTTTAATTAATGATTAATTAATATATATAACCATAGAGACATGTCTCTTCACAAGACATGCCTCTTGAAGATATATTTATATATCTTGGAAATCTGCAATTGAAACACATAGAATTACAACAATGTTATTACATTTGTAGAGATCCTAAATCCAACAAACACAATCCTCTAGAAGAGGATTTTGGAAAAAGCTCTCAAATTCTTAATTTCCAAAAGTGAGAATTAAGGAATTAATTTCCTCTTTCAATACTTATTCACTTTTAAAGTGAATAATCGATTAGGGTAAACAACTAGTTAAACTAGTTAGACCCTGAAATCAACCCAAATGAAAACAAGCTATTCCAAGTAATTAGAATTCATTTATGGAAAAGATGTCATACATTAAAATCAAAACAAGTAAAGACAAAAAACCCAAAGATCACAAAAATTCCTTAAAAACCTTTGCAACAATGCAAACCTCTAAATGCATAGACATGTTACCAGGTCTAATCACATAATGTAAATGAATTCGGATTGAATCAAAATATTGGAAGGTTAAACAATTTTAAAGATACATCGACCATATAGGGATGACATTGATAAAATATGAATAGTTGAATCACTAACTCCATGTGCCACTGCTAGGGTTATAGATCCTACACACTATAACACATAATCAAGTGCAATTGCATATAATAACATAGCTGAAGCAATAAATGCATTAAAGACCTAATTTAACCATTTATTATAATATACTAAAATAATCTATTTACATTACTCATGTTTGCATAAAACATGACAATGAAAGAATGAAGTAAATTACCATAGCATTAAATCCAACACATAAACATAAGCAGAGATATGTCCAAATACTAAATAACCATGTATCACCATAAAACATATTGTCATCTCAAAATGGCATCAACCTACAAATATGATCAACTACACAACACAGTAGTATAACATCTATGATACTGAAATCAAAGTATAACATCTGATGCTTAGGTCATCTCAAAGGAAAAAATAATAACTTGAGTACAAGTATCTCTTGAATCAAAATATAACAAGGTATAGACTACAAAAATGAGAGGGACTACAGAAGGGGTGAATCAAGAACCAATAAAACTTTTAACTTAAATCACTATATATTATTCTGATCTAATTGCATGCATGAAAGAGTGAAAACAATAAAATATTCATAACACTTTGACATAATATTCGGTAACCCATAAATCTTACAAATAGAAAGTAAGAATAGGGTGGGGATGATACCCACAAGCTTTATGACTTCAGTATAAAGTTATCATGTTAAAGCTTACAATTGATCACTTCTGGAGATGTGCCTTATTAAGAGCAATAAAGACTATTAGCTCCACCTTGTAAAAGGATCTTACTATGTTAGGAGATTTAACACAAGATTGTTAAGTCCACCTAACTCTGTTAGGAGATTTAACACAAGATTGTTAAGTACACCTTGTTAGAGGATTTGGTTGATGCACCTGTCAAGATGAATCAGTGGCTAATCTCTAATATGCAACTTTGTTTGTTGAATGAGATTCCTTTGATAACAATGATCACCTTACTATGATAGATAAGTCTTTGATT
This sequence comes from Cupressus sempervirens, assembly GCA_028749045.1. Classification (NCBI taxonomy): domain Eukaryota; kingdom Viridiplantae; phylum Streptophyta; class Pinopsida; order Cupressales; family Cupressaceae; genus Cupressus; species Cupressus sempervirens. The sequence continues at coordinate 411,545,283 of CM053786.1, forward strand.
TTCCCTATACTTCTTGTAGCATTCTTCTAATTCACACTCATCTGCTACTTACTTGTTTATGTACATGTTATGGATATGATATAATGCATCATATATATACCAATCCACTTAGCTTCCTTCTAGAGTCGTCTATAATACTTAATTCATCATAATTCACAAAGTTGAACTAGTGCTACATTTTGGGTTTTGAAGAGAACTCGACAATGTTCTGACACTTGATAAACACTTTCAACACTCGACAAGCTCTAGCACTCAGTTAATGTAGAAGCTTGGTCCATACTAATCATCTTAAGTAGTAAGAACTCAATTCGTATAGATGACTTGATGAATACTGAAGAACTCGATAGATACTGATCTACATGGTTAACACTATAGAGCTCAATTAATACTAAGATCTTCATAACTTCTATTGGAAAGCTTAGTAGCCTCTACTATACTCAGGTAACACTGTATTCTACCTCAGGTGCTTGACATGAATTATAACCTAACTAATTATCTCGATAGCAATTGAAACACTTGGTTAACACTTGTAGTAGTATGATAAGCTCAGTAGCAACTATAGAGCTCGATAGTAATGAAACCAACTGACTAAGTGTTATATCACTAATAGATAAATGATTTGACCATAAGGTAAATAATCTCCCCTTTTTGCATTAGTGACAAAAATGAAGGATTTGAGAAAAACACAATACAAATCCACAAAGCCCAAAGAATTCTTGCATGTAAAAACCTATCATAGAGAAGAAAAGACAAGAAGAGGCCAGGGTTTTCTCTGAAAATATGTAAATTATATTCTCAAAAAATGAAAAAGATAAGAGATAATTATAAACAATCTATCCTTATAGAAGGAGATTAAAACCTCAAAAGGGTAACCTAAAAGGTAAATGTTATTTAATAATTACTAAGTAATTACTAAATGAGAATGAAAAAGGTGCATAAAGTTAAATCTTAAGAAAGGAGAAATGGTAATTTAATAAATGAAATTAAATTAACCTTTTTCTCTAACACCCCCCTTAAGATGAGCAATAATGCCGCTACAAACAATGCAAGGAAATGACAAACCTAAAAGAAAACTTGGGTCCCAGCAACAAGGCCTAATGAGGTATGCAATCATAATCAAATCTTTATGAAATAGAGAAATAAAGAAAACTCAATGGAAAAAACTCTACTTCAAAAAGAAATAAAAAAAGGATGCACAAATGAAACATCTCAAGAGAATATCTCAAGACCATAAGTACAATGGAAGTCTCCATAATAGAATCTTGAGACTATATAGCCCTCCCAAAATGGCAAAACTCCTATGTCGATGAATATACCAATGTGGCTCAAATCTAAACGAAACAAAGGCAGTAGACAAGGATGATAAAACCCATGTATATAACGTGCAGTTGGAATCCTAGCTAATACTGACTAGTACATTTGAGCTCATTTTTTGACCCAGGTTGGTCAAAATTTGGATCAACCAATTGGTCAAAAATTTTCATGTCAAAATTTTAACCAACATACTAGTTGGTCAAAATTTTGACAAATAAATATATTTATATATAATATAGATATGTTATAATTAATAATGTTTTAATTAATGATTAATTAATATATATAACCATAGAGACATGTCTCTTCACAAGACATGCCTCTTGAAGATATATTTATATATCTTGGAAATCTGCAATTGAAACACATAGAATTACAACAATGTTATTACATTTGCAGAGATCCTAAATCTAACAAACACAATCCTATAGAAGAGGATTTTGGAAAAAGCTCTCAAATTCTTAATTTCCAAAAGTGAGAATTAAGGAATTAATTTCCTCTTTCAATACTTATTCACTTTTCAAGTGAATAATCGATTAGGGTAAATAACTAGTTAAACTAGTTAGACCCTGAATCAACCTAAATGAAAACAAGCTATTCCAAGTAATTGGAATTCACGTCAAAATTTCAACCAACATACTGGTTGGTCAAAATTTTGACCAATAAATATATTTATATATAATATAGATATGTTATAATTAATAATATTTTAATTAATGATTAATTAATATATATAACCATACAGACATGTCTCTTCACAAGACATGCCTCTTGAAGATATATTTGTATATCTTGAAAATCTGCAATTAAAACACATAGAATTACAACAATGTTATTACATTTGCAGAGATCCTAAATCTAACAAACACAATCCTCTAGAAGAAGATTTTGGAAAAACCTCTCAAATTCTTAATTTCCAAAAGTGAGAATTAAGGAACTAATTTCCTCTTTCAATACTTATTCACTTGTCAAGTGAATAATCAATTAGGGTAAATAACTAGTTAAACTAGTTAGACCCTGAATCAACCCAAATGAAAACAAGCTATTCCAAGTAATTGGAATTCACGTCAAAATTTCAACCAACATACTGGTTCGTCAAAATTTTGACCAATAAATATATTTATATATAATATAGATATGTTATAATTAATAATGTTTTAATTAATGATTAATTAATATATATAACCATACAGACATGTCTCTTCGTAAGACATGCCTCTTGATGATATATTTATATATCTTGGAAATCTGCAATTGAAACACATAGAATTACAATAATGTTATTACATTTGCAGAGATCCTAAATCTAACAAACGCAATCCTCTATAAGAGGATTTTGGAAAAAGCTCTCAAATTCTTAATTTCCAAAAGTGAGAATTAAGGAATTAATTTCCTCTTTCAATACTTATTCACTTTTCAAGTGAATAATCGATTAGGGTAAATAACTAGTTAAACTAGTTAGACCCTGAATCAACCCAAATGAAAAAAGCTATTCCAAGTAATTGGAATTCATCTGTGGCAAAGATGTCATACATTAAAATCAAAACAAGTAAAGACAAAAAACCCAAAGATCATAAAAATTCCTTAAAAACCTTTGCAAAAATGCAAACCTCTAAATGCAGAGACATGTTATCAGGTCTACTCACATAATGTAAATGAATTTGGATTTAATCAAAATATTGGAAGGTTAAACAATTTTAAAGATACATCAACCATACAGGGATGACATTGATAAAATATGAATAGTTGAATCACTAACTCTATGTGCCACTGGTAGGGTTATAAATCCTACACACTAAAACACATAATCAAGTGCAATTGCATATAATAACATAGGTAAAGCAATAAATGCATTAAAGACCTAATTTAACCATTTATTATAATATACTAAAATAATCTATTTACATTACTCATGTTTGCATAAAACATGACAATGAAAGAATGAAGTAAATTACCATAGCATTAAATCCAACACATAAACATAAGCAGAGATATGTCCAAATACTAAATAAACATGTATCACCATAAAACATATTGTCATCTCAAAATGGCATCAACCTACAAATATGATCAACTACACAATGCAGTAGTATAACATCTATGATACTGAAATCAAAGTATAACATCTGACTCTTAAGTCATCTCAAAGGCAGAAATAATAACTTGAGTACAAGTATCTCTTGAATCAAAATATAACAAGGTACAGACTACAAAAATGAGAGGGACTACAGAAGGGGTGAATCAAGAACTAGTAAAACTTTTAACTTAAATCAGTATATATTATTCTGATCTAATTGCATGCATGAAAGAGTGAAAACAATAAAATATTCATAACACTTTGACATAATATTTGGTAACCTAGAAATCTTACAAATAGAAAGTAAGAATAGGGTGGGGATGATACCCACAAGCTTTATGACTGCAGTATAAAGTTATCATGTTAAAGCTTACAATTGATCACTTCCTGAGATATGCCTTATTAAGAGCAATAATGACTATTAGCTCCACCTTGTAAAAGGATCTTACAAACATACAATGAAGTATACACTCTATTAGGAGATTTAACACAAGATTGTTAAGTCCACCTAGGTTTGCTAGGAGATTTAACACAAGATTGTTAAGTACACCTTGTTAGAGGATTTGGTTGATGCACCTGTCAAGATGAATAAGTGGTTGATCTCTAATATGCAACTTTGTTTGTTGAATGAGATTCCTTTGATAACAATGATCACCTTACTATGATAGATAAGTCTTTGATTTTCCCTATACTTCTTATAGCATTCTTCTAATTCACACTCATCTGCTACTTACTTGTTTATGTACATGTTATGGATATGATATAATGCATCATATATATACCAATCCACTTAGCTTCCTTCTAGAGTCGTCTATAATACGTAATTCATCATAATTCACAAAGTTGAACTAGTGCTACATTTTGGGTTTTGAAGAGAACTCGACAATGTTCTGACACTTGATAAACACTTTCAACACTCGACAAGCTCTAGCACTCAGTTAATGTAGAAGCTTGGTCCATACTAATCATCTTAAGTAGTAAGAACTCAATTCGTATAGATGACTTGATGAATACTAAAGAGCTCGATAGATACTGATCTACATGGTTAACACTACAGAGCTCAATTAATACTAAGATCTTCATAACTTCTATTGGAAAGCTTAGTAGCCTCTACTATGCTCAGGTAACACTGTATTCTACCTCAGGTGCTTGACATGAATTATAACCTAACTAATTATCTCGATAGCAATTGAAACACTTGGTTAACACTTGTAGTAGTATGATAAGCTCAGTAGCAACTATAGAGCTTGATAGTAATGAAACCAACTGACTAAGTGTTATATCACTAATAGATAAATGATTTGACCATAAGGTAAATAATCTCCCCTTTTGACATTAGTGACAAAAATGAAGGATTTGAGAAAAACACAATACAAATCCACAAAGCCCAAAGAATTCTTGCATGTAAAAACCTATCATAGAGAAGAAAAGACAAGAAGAGGCCAGGGTTTTCTCTGAAAATATGTAAATTATATTCTCAAAAAATGAAAAAGATAAGAGATAATTATAAACAATCTATCCTTATAGAAGGAGATTAAAACCTCAAAAGGGTAACCTAAAAGGTAAATGTTATTTAATAATTACTAAGTAATTACTAAATGAGAATGAAAAAGGTGCATAAAGTTAAATCTTAAGAAAGGAGAAACGGTAATTTTATAAATGAAATTAAATTAACCTTTTTCTCTAACACCCCCCTTAAGATGAGCAATAATGCCGCTACAAACAATGCAAGGAAATGACAAACCTAAAAGAAAACTTGGGTCCCAGCAACAAGGCCTAATGAGGTATGCAATCATAATCAAATCTTTATGAAATAGAGAAATAAAGAAAACCCAATGGAAAAAACTCTACTTCAAAAAGAAATAAAAAAAGGATGCACAAATGAAACATCTCAAGAGAATATCTCAAGACCATAAGTACAATGGAAGTCTCCATAATAGAAGCTTGAGACTATATAGCCCTCCCAAAATGGCAAAACTCCTATGTCGATGAATATACCAATGTGGCTCAAATCTAAAGGAAACAAAGGCAGTGGACAAGGATGATAAAACCCATGTATATAACGTGCAGTTGGAATCCTAGCTAATACTGACTAGTACATTTGAGCTCATTTTTTGACCCAGGTTGGTCAAAATTTGGATCAACCAATTGGTCAAAATTTTTCATGTCAAAATTTTAACCAACATACTAGTTGGTCAAAATTTTGACAAATAAATATATTTATATATAATATAGATATGTTATAATTAATAATGTTTTAATTAATGATTAATTAATATATATAACCATAGAGACATGTCTCTTCACAAGACATGCCTCTTGAAGATATATTTATATATCTTGGAAATCTGCAATTGAAACACATAGAATTACAACAATGTTATTACATTTGCAGAGATCCTAAATCTAACAAACACAATCCTATAGAAGAGGATTTTGGAAAAAGCTCTCAAATTCTTAATTTCCAAAAGTGAGAATTAAGGAATTAATTTCCTCTTTCAATACTTATTCACTTTTCAAGTGAATAATCGATTAGGGTAAATAACTAGTTAAACTAGTTAGACCCTGAATCAACCTAAATGAAAACAAGCTATTCCAAGTAATTGGAATTCACGTCAAAATTTCAACCAACATACTGGTTGGTCAAAATTTTGACCAATAAATATATTTATATATAATATAGATATGTTATAATTAATAATATTTTAATTAATGATTAATTAATATATATAACCATACAGACATGTCTCTTCACAAGACATGCCTCTTGAAGATATATTTGTATATCTTGAAAATCTGCAATTAAAACACATAGAATTACAACAATGTTATTACATTTGCAGAGATCCTAAATCTAACAAACACAATCCTCTAGAAGAAGATTTTGGAAAAACCTCTCAAATTCTTAATTTCCAAAAGTGAGAATTAAGGAATTAATTTCCTCTTTCAATACTTATTCACTTGTCAAGTGAATAATCAATTAGGGTAAATAACTAGTTAAACTAGTTAGACCCTGAATCAACCCAAATGAAAACAAGCTATTCCAAGTAATTGGAATTCACGTCAAAATTTCAACCAACATACTGGTTCGTCAAAATTTTGACCAATAAATATATTTATATATAATATAGATATGTTATAATTAATAATGTTTTAATTAATGATTAATTAATATATATAACCATACAGACATGTCTCTTCGTAAGACATGCCTCTTGATGATATATTTATATATCTTGGAAATCTGTAATTGAAACACATAGAATTACAATAATGTTATTACATTTGCAGAGATCCTAAATCTAACAAACGCAATCCTCTATAAGAGGATTTTGGAAAAAGCTCTCAAATTCTTAATTTTCAAAAGTGAGAATTAAGGAATTAATTTCCTCTTTCAATACTTATTCACTTTTCAAGTGAATAATCGATTAGGGTAAATAACTAGTTAAACTAGTTAGACCCTGAATCAACCCAAATGAAACAAGCTATTCCAAGTAATTGGAATTCATCTGTGGCAAAGATGTCATACATTAAAATCAAAACAAGTAAAGACAAAAAAACCAAAGATCATAAAAATTCCTTAAAAACCTTTGCAAAAATGCAAACCTCTAAATGCACAGACATGTTATCAGGTCTACTCGCATAATGTAAATGAATTTGGATTTAATCAAAATATTGGAAGGTTAAACAATTTTAAAGATACATCGACCATACAGGGATGACATTGATAAAATATGAGTAGTTGAATCACTAACTCTATGTGCCACTGCTAGGGTTATAAATCCTACACACTAAAACACATAATCAAGTGCAATTGCATATAATAACATAGGTAAAGCAATAAATGCATTAAAGACCTAATTTAACCATTTATTATAATATACTAAAATAATCTATTTACATTACTCATGTTTGCATAAAACATGACAATGAAAGAATGAAGTAAATTACCATAGCATTAAATCCAACACATAAACATAAGCAGAGATATGTCCAAATACTAAATAAACATGTATCACCATAAAACATATTGTCATCTCAAAATGGCATCAACCTACAAATATGATCAACTACACAACACAGTAGTATAACATCTATGATACTGAAATCAAAGTATAACATCTGACTCTTAAGTCATCTCAAAGGCAGAAATAATAACTTGAGTACAAGTATCTCTTGAATCAAAATATAACAAGGTACAGACTACAAAAATGAGAGAGACTACAGAAGGGGTGAATCAAGAACTAGTAAAACTTTTAACTTAAATCAGTATATATTATTCTGATCTAATTGCATGCATGAAAGAGTGAAAACAATAAAATATTCATAACACATTGACATAATATTTGGTAACCTAGAAATCTTACAAATAGAAAGTAAGAATAGGGTGGGGATGATACCCACAAGCTTTATGACTGCAGTATAAAGTTATCATGTTAAAGCTTACAATTGATCACTTCCTGAGATATGCCTTATTAAGAGCAATAACGACTATTAGCTCCACCTTGTAAAAGGATCTTACAAACATACAATGAAGTATACACTCTTTTAGGAGATTTAACACAAGATTGTTAAGTCCACCTATGTTTGTTAGGAGATTTAACACAAGATTGTTAAGTACACCTTGTTAGAGGATTTGGTTGATGCACCTGTCAAGATGAATAAGTGGTTGATCTCTAATATGCAACTTTGTTTGTTGAATGAGATTCCTTTGATAACAATGATCACCTTACTATGATAGATAAGTCTTTGATTTTCCCTATACTTCTTGTAGCATTCTTCTAATTCACACTCATCTGCTACTTACTTGTTTATGTACATGTTATGGATATGATATAATGCATCATATATATACCAATCCACTTAGCTTCCTTCTAGAGTCGTCTATAATACGTAATTCATCATAATTCACAAAGTTGAACTAGTGCTACATTTTGGGTTTTGAAGAGAACTCGACAATGTTCTGACACTTGATAAACACTTTCAACACTCGACAAGCTCTAGCACTCAGTTAATGTAGAAGCTTGGTCCATACTAATCATCTTAAGTAGTAAGAACTCAATTCGTATAGATGACTTGATGAATACTGAAGAACTCGATAGATACTGATCTACATGGTTAACACTACAGATTTCAATTAATACTAAGATCTACATAACTTCTATTGGAAAGCTTAGTAGCCTCTACTATGCTCTGGTAACACTGTATTCTGCCTCAAGTGCTTGACATTAATTATAACCTAACTAATTATCTCGATAGCGATTGAAACACTTGGTTAACACTTGTAGTAGTATGATAAGCTCAGTAGCAACTATAGAGCTCGATAGTAATGAAACCAACTGACTAAGTGTTATATCACTAATAGATAAATGATTTGACCATAAGGTAAATAATCTCCCCTTTTGGCATTAGTGACAAAAATGAAGGATTTGAGAAAAACACAATACAAATCCACAAAGCCCAAAGAATTCTTGCATGTAAAAACCTATCATAGAGAAGAAAAGACAAGAAGAGGCCAGGGTTTTCTCTGAAAATATGTAAATTACATTCTCAAAAAATGAAAAAGATAAGAGATAATTATAAACAATCTATCCTTATAGAAGGAGATTAAAACCTCAAAAGGGTAACCTAAAAGGTAAATGTTATTTAATAATTACTAAGTAATTACTAAATGAGAATGAAAAAGGTGCATAAAGTTAAATCTTAAGAAAGGAGAAACGGTAATTTTATAAATGAAATTAAATTAACCTTTTTCTCTAACACCCCCCTTAAGATGAGCAATAATGCCGCTACAAACAATGCAAGGAAATGACAAACCTAAAAAAAAACTTGGGTCCCAGCAACAAGGCCTAATGAGGTATGCAATCATAATCAAATCTTTATGAAATAGAGAAATAAAGAAAACCCAATGGAAAAAACTCTACTTCAAAAAGAAATAAAAAAAGGATGCACAAATGAAACATCTCAAGAGAATATCTCAAGACCATAAGTACAATGGAAGTCTCCATAATAGAATCTTGAGACTATATAGCCCTCCCAAAATGGCAAAACTCCTATGTCGATGAATATACCAATGTGGCTCAAATCTAAAGGAAACAAAGGCAGTGGACAAGGATGATAAAACCCATGTATATAACATGCAGTTGGAATCCTAGCTAATACTGACTAGTACATTTGAGCTCATTTTTTGACCATTATTGGTTGAAATTTTGACCCAGTTTGGTCAAAATTTTGACCAACCAATTGGTTGAAATTTTTCACGTCAAAATTTCAACCAACATACTGGTTCATCAAAATTTTGACCAATAAATATATTTATATATAATATAGATATGTTATAATTAATAATGTTTTAATTAATGATTAATTAATATATATAACCATAGAGACATGTCTCTTCACAAGACATGCCTCTTGAAGATATATTTATATATCTTGGAAATCTACAATTGAAACACATAGAATTACAACAATGTTATTACATTTACAAAGATCCTAAATCTAACAAACACAATCCTCTAGAAGAGGATTTTGGAAAAAGCTCTCAAATTCTTAATTTCCAAAAGTGAGAATTAAGGAATTAATTTCCTCTTTCAATACTTATTCACTTTTCAAGTGAATAATCGATTAGGGTAAATAGTTAGTTAAACTAGTTAGACCAAGAATCAACCCAAATGAAAACAAGTTATTCCAAGTAATTGGAATTCACATCAAAATTTCAACCAACATACTGGTTGGTCAAAATTTCAACCAATAAATATATTTATATATAATATAGATATGTTATAATTAATAATTTTTTAATTAATGATTAATTAATATATATAGCCATACAGACATGTCTCTTCACAAGACATGCCTCTTGAAGATATATTTATATATCTTGGAAATCGGCAATTGGAACACATAGAATTACAACAATGTTATTATTTGCAGAGATCCTAAATCTAACAAACACAATCCTCTAGAAGAGGATTTTGGAAAAAGCTCTCAAATTCTTAGTTTCCAAAAGTGAGAATTAAGGAATTAATTTCCTCTTTCAATACTTATTCACTTTTCAAGTGAATAATCGATTAGGGTAAATAACTAGTTAAACTAGTCAGACCTTGAATTAACCCAAATGATGCTAAAAAACACACACAATCAAATACAAAATGAACTTGCATTACAAATGGATTGTGGAAATTTGATATTGTTAATTTTGCATCCATGTCTACTAAGACAATCACAAGTTAAACATGTTCACATGCCTTGCATATGATTTTACATTTTGCATGCATCTTGCAATCTCTCATCTGGCTGATGATGGATTATAGAGAGTGATCTGAAACGATGATGCTAAAAAAAACACAATCAAATCCAAAATGAACTTGCATTACAAATGGATTGTGGAAATCTGATATTGTTATTTTTGCATGCATGTCTACCAGGACAATCACAACTTAAACATATATGTCTACCAGGACAATCACAACTTAAACATATATGTTTATGTTGTTTAAGTTGTGATTGTCTTGGTAGACATGCATCCAAAATTAATAATATGAGATTTTCACAATCCATTTGTAATGCAAGTTCATTTTGGATCTGATTGTGTGTTTTTTAGCATCATCATTTCAGATCACTCTCCGTAATCCATCATCAACCGGATGAGAGAGTGTAGGATGCATGCAAAATTTCAAATCATATGCAAGGCATGCGAACTATTTTATAGAATGTGTGAAAAACACCAACAGTAACTAATCAAACTATCTTAAACACTAATAGTAACTAATATGCTTCTTCATTAATATGCTCGATATAATAAGCGAACTTGCCAACTATGCATAGCAAGTTATATGCTTACTTCATCTGATTACATTTTTTCATATTTTTAAGAAGGCACATGATCATATATGCACTATGTTTCATTTGCTGCAGGAACTGCATCAAGTAATGGGGATGATATCACATTTAAGTATGAAAAAGCTATTCATTTAACACCAGGAAAAAATGGCATTATTTTCTTGAGCATGATAGTGGGTTTAGAGGTAAGGATTCTGAAAAGAGACACTTGTAAACTGCTCCACTTTGCCTCACCTTTCTTGGAAGGCTAGTAATTATCCATCATTCTTACAGAAGATTGCCCCGTTGCTTTGTACTAATTCTTATGGAATACATTTATTGATCAAATACAAATTGAGTGAGTTATATCAACTGACTTCCTCTTTATGTTTAAGAGTCAAATTTAAATTATGGAAGTTGAGAGCTAAACTCGAGACTAACTGCAATCAAAGATAATTACTATTGTTTTCAAGTTTGAGCACATAATCATGGGAGAAGAAGGAAGATTATTTCTAGTTGTCTAGTCAGAGATGGTGAAAACTGATTAGTATAACCAACAATTTAAGACTTAAGTAAAGTGGCATATTATTGACCAACAATTCTATAAAGGATGGTTGCAAACTCTTGGCCAACAATCCTATCAAGGATGACAACTCATAACTCGTAGTCCTATAAAGAATCCTAATGAATTATAATCATTTTTTCACTTCAATAAATATAGTGATTAAAAAAGGCATTACAAATAACTACATCTAATCACAAAAGTCATTAAACTATAAGTAGGGAGCCTTTCACAATTTCATTAGAAGCCAGATGCAAATAATTAGAGGAAAGAGCATTCTTGTAGATAGTATCCAGTGAAAAAATATAAGGGTATATCAATTGATGGTATTAGGTTGAGTAATGGTGGAAAAATTGCCTACTGTAAGAGTTGTCTTGGATGTTGACTTATTAGATTGATTTCGAGAATAACAGGGAATGAATAATGATGGTTTATAAGAATCATTCTATTAGCTATGGGGATGAGATGGAGGAGCTTGTAGACCAACTAGACAATAAAGTTTGTGGGATAACAATGATTTGGAATTTTTTTATTAGAAGTCTTTATCAGAAAAATATGCAGCATCAATACTAAGGCAATCATAAATATGCAGTCAATTTCAAAATCGTGGGAAATTTAACAATTTGTAAAATCATGTATGGTTGAGGTTTAAAGCAATTTTGAAAAAAAAATTAAATTAAATAGTCCTTGTGGTTAGGTACATCAAGAGAGGCCATCAGTTGAGTCATATTTTGTGTTTTTATTATTAAATTGAGTGATGTGTGTATGTACTTAAGTATGTAGTCTTATATTTCATTCGTGTAATTGTAAGCATACTGTGAAATGGTCCAAAACACAATGCTTCATTAAAATAATTACATAAAGAAAAGTGATAAAACAATCAAAGATAAAAATATTCTAAAGTAGATCAGACAGATTCTACATTCCTAAAGATTTACAAATACACCTTGAGAACAATGAAGGTTATTTTCCTATCAATTTGAAAAACTGACTAGAAAACATAAAATATTCTAGTTCCTTCCACTATAAAAGAGCTATTCATGGATGTACATCAAAAAAAGTGATAAAATAGTCAAAGATTAAAAATTTCTAGAGCAGAACAAACAGATTTTGGATTCCTAAAAATTTACAAATACACCTTGAGAACGATGAGATAATTTTCCTATCAATTTAAAAACTGACTAGAAAACATAAACTTTTCTGGTTCCTTCCACTACAAAAGAGCTATTCATGAATGTGACACTTCAGTGTATGAATATAAAAGCTTCTCAATTTTCTGACTTCTCTAGAATTTGTTTATCATGAAATACAAATACAAAACCATAATATCAAAACATAGAAATACTATCAGAGGAGCATACTGATAGAATCTATGATATATCCATTATATATATATATATATATATATATATATATATATATATATATATATATATATATATATATATATATATATATATAGAGAGAGAGAGAGAGAGAGAGAGAGAAGGGAGACAAATCCTTTATAGGGCTTTGTTCAATTTGGCATCTTTCTGTCTTATAAATTTGAGACAAGAAAATCAATCCTTTTGTGGAGATGTCCTATAAGTAAATCTTCATGGTTATCTCACATTTATTTCTCGCACATTCATGTATATGCTCGCATGTGTGTGGAAGTCCATGTATGACTGGACATGTGTTTCAATTGCCATGCATGCACACACATATTACATTGAATATCCAATTTAGTTGTCCTATATCACAGTTGCATACATCAAGAAATAGTTCTCATTCATAATTGTCTTAATTTTTAATTATTCTCAAATCTCAATATTCATCCACATAAGCACTTTGAAAATTTGAACTACATATGTACTTCCCTAAAGAAATTTAATTTTCTAAAAGTTTCAATTCATTCTTGGATTATAATTTTTCTTTTTTCTCTTTCTATAAAGATATGCTTGACAACATTATTTCAATAGTAAACTATCATATAAATTACCTTATACCAAGTCAAAGCTTGATTCTTAGGAGGACTAGTGGCTTTTTCCCATTGCACATTTCCTATTCCACTATCTACATAAAGATTCAATAGTTCACCTTTCAACCCAATCTGTAGAATCATGCAAAATCATAATGAGATATCAATCAATTAAAATTAATGCAAAATATGAACTAACAAACAAAGCTAAACAAGCACATTGAATGGCATGTACTTTTTAACACATTTAATTTCATAAAAGTCAATTTGCTACATAAGCTTTTGTACAACTATAAATGGAATGACCAAGCATGTTGTTGATACATGACATCACCTGATATGTCCATGTATTTGTGGACAATTCTATTGATCCATCTTGAAAACCTTCTAATTTGACCTTGGAAATGCCTACTCCCACAAAGTCATAATGTGGTCCAACATTCTATTACCAAAAATTACCCATTAATAGTTGTAAGACCATGATATAAATAATATTTTTTATAGAGGGAATAGCTCTGATAGAAACCAGGTTAGATAAAAAATGTGAATAATGATGCCATATTAAATACTAGGATTGGATGGTCAATTATTAAGAGCTTGAGATAAATGAATGTGTTGGTACCATTATAGTGATACTGACAAGTGTGTGTATGCATGTAAAAATGAAGAAATCTTAATTTGAAGAGGTCTCTGGTATATCCAAATTCATTTCAATGATAAGATTTAATTACACAAGTGACTCCAACTATTTCCTGATATATTGCTTACATAGTCTAGTATTCTAAATTCATTATGTTTAGTAATAATACAAGTGTCAAGAGTTCTTAGTTTACAAGTGTCTCCTTTTAGAATCCTTACCTGTAAACCCACTGTCACGCTCAAGAAAACAATGTCATTTTTTCCTACTATTAAATGAATACAATGCATGCATAACATGGGTTAGTATGACCTTGAAACCTATGTCCAAATTCCAAGAGCACATAACACATGACATAGACAACATAAAGCTTTGTTACAGAGCTATAAAGAACAAATGGTGGCTCAAATAGTCCATTTTTCTAATTATTGAAGCTTTGAGACAACCTTATGGACAAAGACCATAGTACAACATGAGAACTATACTACCAAACCAACAAATGCTGACCCACTAACTCATTATTTCCAAGGAGCTCATGTTTGCATGATTTGGTTAGCATTATTAGATTGACATATCAACATAAATATCCTGTCACCAAAACCATCCAAAAACCAAGCATCTTTCTCGCAATGATGAACTCCAACATATACATAAGAGATATTGGAAACAACCATCCTTCACACCCAATGCATAGCCCCCCACCCCGTGTTGCAATAGCTCAAATCCCTAAAAACGAGGAACAACTAATACTTAAAAATATGCAAAAAAAGAGGCTTCCACAATAATGCACATCAAATGGAAATAAAAAAGTACCTGATCAACCAAATTTAAATCCACCAGATGGCACTGTTGGTTGATTGGCACCAAAATTGAAAGTTGGCTAAGCAACCTCAATTCCCTCAGGTAATGATTGATCGTCTTCTTCATCTTCTAGCCAATATGTTTCTAATATTTTTATAGCCTTCTCATAAATCTCATTGTTATCATGACTTTGCAAGTTCTTAATCTTATCAAGTCCTTCAGCATCATCAATATACTGAGCATATAAATTCACACCTCTTGTATTACCAAGGTCCTTCTCTGCTTCTCCAACTTTCAATATGTTCTCTAGTCCTTCAAGGAAAATAGTTATAATCCTTGGATCTGGATAGACTAAAAGGTCACATAGAGGCTTTATGCATCCTTGATTAACGGGGTACTTGCAAAATAATCAAAGTAGGCATTGAAGGTTAGATGCAAGAGAATGAAAACTTGAACATATAATTAATGATCCTAGTACATCATTATCATTATTATACCCGTTCAATTATGTTAATATCTCCCACACCAATGCAGATTCACAATTTTATTGTGAGCTATCAAAAAATAAAATACATGCTTAATTTGTTCATGTGTACCACCAAAAGTAGTATTTGATAAGGCCCATGCTGCTTCCTTTTTAATATCAAACTCAGCAGTTTGAAGGAGTTGAACTAGGGGAGGAATGATGTTTGCATCAATCACAGCCTGAAAATGAAAATATTAGTTAATATATAGTAGGCTTTCAAATATCTTAGTTTCACACCATTCTACATTTATGCCTCTATACTTTAGATAATAAATTGAAAGACCTGAATCTATTCTTTGTTGCCAGTAGTTATGTTTGAAATGGTCCAACAAGCTTCCTTCTTGATGCTCTTCTTATGATTATGGGTTAATAGTGCTAAAAGGCAAGGAAGTGCTTGGTTGTTGATTATGTATTGAATTTACACAAAATAGACATAATAGAAGTAAAAGAAATTAGTCCAATGACACTAGCATACACTTGTATAACAACTAATTATTAGTACGTAAATCTAACAAAAAATAATGATATGAACATGTATACCTGAGTTTTCAAATCATCACTAGTTACAATATTACCCACTATTTGGAGAGCTGGGATAAGGACAGATGGAGAGGGTTGACTAAAACATGCATGCATTTTTAAAAAAAAATCCAACACAAAGCTATAGTGCACATTATAAACATCTATTAACAATACAAATCAAGCCAAAAAGGATTAATCCATTATTTATGGTGCCTTACAAAAAGAAATAAGAACAAGAATGCCTATCTATCATTACCAACAAATGATTCACACTTACAGTAGGAGCTCAACAAGCCTACGATAGACACCAACCTCAATCACAACTTGAATTTAATAATTTGTACCATTAGAGAGATAAGAAAGAGCACAACAAGCATCTGTTAGAACTTCTTCATCATTTGAGTGAATAAGTCGCTCTAGTGTAGGTAGAGCTAGCTTTGTCTGGGGGAAAGCATAATCCAACAAGTGCATGACACAAACAACAATATAAAACTTAGTTTTTTAGAAAAAAAATGTGGGTAAATTGACATATTTGCTCAAATGCTGGTTGCAGTTTGCCTCGATAGAAATTAGACAAAGTCCATGTCACATTTCTCAACATTGAAAGCTTAGCATGTTCATTCAATTGAGCAAGAAGTGGCATGAGAGCGCCATGAGAAAGAACTAGATCTCTGCACTTGGGAGAGTCACCAACCACATTACCCAATGCCTAGACAGCCTAACAATACAACAAAAAAACAACATATCAACAAAAAAAAATTCACTAGTACAGATTAAGTCAATGGAGAAGTGAAACAATTTGCAAAAAAATTGACCTGCTCCCGAACATCATCACTTGGAGAGCTAAGGACTTGTACAAAAATTGGTATTGCTCTATGGTCAATGACTACTCGGGTATGATTAGATGTGCCTGAAGCTATATTATTCAATGCCCATGCTACCTCAAACTATAAACAGCAACAAAACCAAAACCAATTGAATTAGTGATTCCAAAATCCTTTTCCCAAACAAATAAAAATAAACTCTAACTTTTGGTAAAATAGGAAAAGAACCAAGAAGCTCAAAAAAACTCAAAAAGGTTCCTCCATTTACCTTTCTATCTACTTTACAAAATAAAAAGCATGCACAAAAATCCATAGTTACACCACCCTAGAGGGGCAAAGTTTCCAAGGTAAGGTGGACAAAGGGGCCTCAGTTTAGGGATAGTAATGGAGGGGAGGGGAGAAGGCGAGTTTATATAGTATATACTATAAATATGGTACTTAAAATGATAATTATGAAAAGATGTATATCAATAAGTATATACTATACATATGGTACTTAAAATGATAATTATGAAAAATTGTATATCAATATAAGACATAAAGATGTAAAATACTAATTTATAAAAATTTAAATGCTTGAGTAGTGAAAGTGGGACATTGAAAATTGAACATTGAATATGAAAATTTTAATAACTCAAATGAGAAAATGAAAGAGTTCTAACTTCTATTATATGAATATTAAATAATAATAGTCATAGATATCTAAAGTATGAGTATCTCATCACAGAGATAATTACACGAGCAACATGACATGATATACAATACACCCAATGGAATATTAAAACATGTTTAAGTTTTTTAAACAAAATTTATCTTTTTTGTTGGATAGGGTACACCCAACTGTCATTGTCTCCTCAAGGGACTTGTTCCTATCCCTATCGAGATAGTAGCCCAATGGTGACATCGTTGGGGGTGTGGAAATGCCATCCCTACCCCAGGTGGGTCCAGGTCTCAGGTACATTGCAGGAAAAGTTTGGGGATGCATCCACATGTTACTATGAAAAAATTTAAGAGACATAAAAGAAATTCTAACAAACAAAATTTAGCCTAGCTCACTTCAAAATGAAACTGTATGGTTCTACCTAAAGTTGAGGAAAGTCATACCTTGTCAGAAACTCTACAAAACATGGCACAACACTAGCCTCAATAACTTCCTCTATGGGAGGACTACGCTCTATTCAAATAACCAATCTCATGTAAGAGATAAATGAAAATATAATTTATAATCATCTCAGTAACATAAATTGTAAAAAATTACCAATTGATAGTAGCTTTCAGAATTGAGTTTTTGCTTCAAGCTGCAAACTAGGATCATCAGACCATACTCCAGATATCATGGTAGGAAGGATCTCCAACTGATCAAAAAACAAAAAATATATAATGAAACAAAACATTCAAATAAGCCACCTACAGTAATAGTTTAGGAAAACTAAATACTCAGAATAAATAGCAAATTCACCTAGACTTACCTGTCAATAACCAAATAACAGTTGTAGTTTCAAGCTCTATACAAAATAATGAATATGTAGAATTGAACAGATACCAAAGTAGAACAAATATTGAGGATATGGGAGAGGTTTTCATTTAGTAAGATGTATGGAGAATTGAAAACTTAAAATACATATGATGCATTGCATTGTCCACAGGGTATAAAAAAAAACAATACAAGATAATTTAAATCAATTATCAAGCCACCCTAACACACCTACAATTCCATTAACCCTCTTTCTCAAAGGAAATTAAGATTAAAATTATTTGTCATATGGGAAAGTTCCACAAAGTTTTATATCATAAAGGCTTTCATGGTGTTGTCATGTTCAATTCTACAAAAAAAATTCTAAAAGATAAACTACCACAACAATAGCTGTTGAAATAGCCCAACGTGCAAGGCCAAGAGAATATCTTGAGTGATCTTGATGGAAGAGATAACCCTTGATTAGGGCATGGAAAACTAAAGGGATAAA
The DNA here is from genome assembly GCA_028749045.1 of Cupressus sempervirens. Taxonomy (NCBI): domain Eukaryota; kingdom Viridiplantae; phylum Streptophyta; class Pinopsida; order Cupressales; family Cupressaceae; genus Cupressus; species Cupressus sempervirens. The sequence goes on from CM053786.1 coordinate 411,564,294, forward strand.
TAGACAAGCCAAATATATCAAAATGAACATACCATAACCTTGATCAGGGCATGCCAAACTAATTCGAAACAACACACAAAGAAAATATGCACGGATGAACATTTCATCAAATAAATTCACCTTATGAAAATTATAAAGCACTTAAGTTAAACCAAATATAAAATAAACACTTACAAACTATATCATAAGGAATTCAACAATAAGTTGTAATCAATATACTTTATTTTCAAACTTCATCCCCCAGGGATTACTGCTAAATTTTTTTTCATGCAGGCGACCTAGATAAAACTAGCAAAATTAGGACCGCCACATCTCTAGCTAACAATATTGGAGACATACAACCATATAAGAAATATTGGGAGCTTTTCTTGTCACGTAAAAGCAACAAGACGATCAAACATTTTAGATATTATCTATTTTCAGAGGAGGGTAGGGGCTAGTTTACCTAATATTTTATGAATAGATATAAGCTACTAGGTGCTCTTGTAGCTCTTGCGCTCCAAATGGAATGCCTGTGTAGCTCCTGCACATGCTCCATGAAACATAACAATAAACCCTAACTTGCCCCTTTTTTATTTTAACATGTTAAGCTCATGTTGTTCAAAATTTTGACCAACACAGACATGGATTTAAAAAAAAAGATATTGTTCCTTCCATATTCTGATCAATCTAAAGCATTTTAATAGATGGTCAAAAATTTTGGTCTAAAAATGGGGTCAAATGTACTAGTGGCTCAAAGGAGAAAGCATGAGAATCCTGAAATGGAATCTCCAATGGAGGTAGGATAATAGGTGTGTTGAATTTATTACCTAAGAGGAGATATGTGTCACCTGATATATCCTCAAGAATTGTAGTAGGTGGCTCAATGATTGAAGCTACAATAGTAGGCAATGCTAAAGAATAATCATGTACAAAAGATGGAATTTGAATAGGAGGTGGAGGTGTAGAAGTCACAACATTGGTCTCAAGAACAAAACATAAGTTCAAGTGACCCGACTTCACCTCAGTAGACTCTAGTTAAAAAAGAGAGTGAGTCTCTGATAGTTGAGATGGTGGACCAAAATGTGAGAAGGAATATAGGCAAGAAGCATGACAATAGCCCCTATAGCAATAATATTATCTCTCTCACTATCTTTGATGTGCAATGAATCCTGTACAAACTTAACTATCTTCCCTATCCCAATGTGTATAATATGATAAATAAAGAGAAGGTTAGAGGACAAAGATAGAACACAAAGTACATCATGAATTGTACCATCATCAATGTCAATAGAACCTTTCCCAAATACAATCATAACAATGTTGTTCCCCATCAAAATGCGTGGAGCAGGAGAAGTCTCAAAGGAAGAGAACAAATCATGAGAAGATGACATATGGAAGAATGAGAAATAGTAGTTGCACATAGTGCATGACCCTTTCTTGTATCTTTATTGTCATAATGAAATGATGATGAAGAAGAAGGTCTATGAGAAGTAGAAGGAATATCAATGTTTCTCTTCTAAAAGAAGGTTGTCAAATCTTAAACCTGTTTGGCATAGTTATCTAACTTCTTCTCATAACAATGTGATTCATCATGATTGAGCTTATTACAATAAGCACATTTCGATCTTTCTGGCTTTGATTTACCCCCTTTAAGAGGAGGATTCATGATGAACTATGAGTGTTGGAATCAATTTGAGACTCTCTAGAATGAGATTTATGTGTCTTTTCCTTCGTCCCTGAGGTGGTCGAGCTACTACTGCATGAGTCTGAAAGCCTATGAGAGAATCCAACTGAGAGAGCTTAGCTTTCTCTTGAGTCAAATGATCACAAAAAACATCAAAGGATGGCATGGAAAATATATTACCCAAAGCATCTTTGGTGGAATAGAAGGTAGAGGAAAAAATGTAAAAGTTTCCATGAAGCTTAGAATGAATTAGGTAGATACACTTAATGTCATTCTTCATCATTCCACAACCCTATAATAAAGATCTTTGTTGATCAAACTTCATCAAGAAGTCCTCAGTAGAAGGAAAAGAATCTAGTATAAGAGAGGTATGCTCTGCCTCAATCTAAAGTTCCCTAAATGCATTCATTGTACCAAACAAGCCTTCAAGCTTGGTCCACATAGCTAGAGGGGTATTGCACCCATCAAGATGAAACTATAGACTATCAGAGACCTATATGGAAATGAATCCTATTACTTCATCCATCTTGTTTCTATGTTGCATGATCTCAAAAGGCCTCTGTAGAACTAGTCGCACTGCATCTAAACAAGACCAAAAAATTTTTGATCAAAGAAGCCATGTCATCAAAGTCTTCCATGTGTGATAATTATGAGGATCAGAAGTTCTAGACAATAAGAGATCTCAACCATTGTTTTAGAAGGTGTTGAATTATTTTTTAATGTAGTTCTAGTTTACATAAGTCAATAATAGAAACAATATGACAAAACACCCCCCACAATGCAAAAAATTGAGCCCCAATTGCTAGAAGAAATGCATAAATGAGAGAAGAGAAAAAAACTTTAGGAATGAATCACAAATACCTGGTACAAAATACTGGTGAAATGATAGAGAATCTAGAAGTTTCTCAAGAAGAGCTTTTGAGTGCTTTTTTTAGATCAGAATACAAAGCTATAATGAAGAAACTATGGCCCCCAAAAGATAGAAGTCATCAACAAACTTCAAGTGCAATAATAGGTACTAAACTAGAAAAATTCCCAAAAATACCTAATCCATTGTCTCCATCTTGGAACTAGATTTTTGGCACTTCCTTTGGATCAAAAAAGACCAACATATGCTCAAGATATCATGAAAAAACTACAAGGTCTCCAGAAATGCATTAAAAAAATAGACACACATATATGTATAATTGCACCTCCCACAGGCGAAGTGGTGGTGGTGGGCCATAGTGGCAGAGGTTGATGGAGCAACGAGGTGGAGGAGGTTGGCACCAAAAATTTAAAGCATGACAGCTAGAGGAGAAGTCAACAACAATGACTGGGAAACACTATTGGCAAATAGCCATGGCACAGGAAAAATGTTGGTGTGCTGGTGAACATTTGCCACTGTCAATAAATGTTTTGTGGTGGTGAAAAAATGATATGCACACTAGAAAATTGCTCTATAGGTTAGAAAAGAGCCTATAGGTTGATTTTCTATTTTTTTAAATAAATAATTTAAATTTCCTTGAGATGCATGCAAGAGGTCGTACGACCCTATTGAGCAAAATCATTTTGCCTTCTAGATCAACATTGTCTAAAATGGACAAACTTGATATGAAAATGAGGGTTTTTATGCCATTTGAATCCATTCACGAGGTTTGTTTGGCCTCAAATTGCTTTGAAAATTAGAGACCCCCTATTTTCACAAAAAGATACCTGAAAAACACCAAATCTTATTTGTCAAACCCTCGTTCTCCTTTTTCTCCAAATACTAAACATGGGTCTAGCACATTAAAAAGAACATGCAAAGCAATACTACCTAAGGTCATAGTTCATTACTTGACAACTTGGCCCATGCTTGATGCCCCTTCACCTCACACCAAGCAGTTACCCACGATAGATATTGGCTTTTTTCATGGAGATTCCATTGGCATAACCAAGGGGACACAAATGGTGAGTGTAAAATCTTGGGGTAATCCAGGTAATCCACTAGGATTGATCCTTGCACCAAGATGTTGAGCAGAAAAATAAGGTAGCTTCTAGCCTATGGTGTTTAGAAAGAGCTTTAATTCATAGCACCTCTTGCACCCAATTACAGGACACCTTGCCTTGTGGAAAATAAAAGAGTTTGCAATCACAAGAGTACCTTAAGAATTCTTACTTAGCATTTTCCTCATGGTCCTAATCCCACAAGTACTCATATTAAGTGAAGACAAGCACTATGTCTACGAAGGCTTTGTGTCCTTGATAACCTTGAATTTAGAGTGGGTTGGAATAGTTGGGTTTGTTGGTCCCCACTTGGGTCATTCCTCTTGATTTCTCAAGAGAAGGCCTTCTAAAGGATTCTAAACTTGTAATGGACACCCTTGGATGTCCCAACTAACTAAACCAAATTGCTGAAAGGAATTATGTCAAACAGTTTGCATTCAACTTCTTAAAACCCCTTATAACTCTGAAAATCAAACGTTTATTTGTTTGTTGTGTTTCGTGCATGGAATTGGTATCATACAACATAAACAAGAAAGAAACTACAACAATATGCAAAGTGGAAATGAACTGCTGCTAATAAAATGTTATTTTCAGAATTCATAAAACCAAATACATGGCAGATTTATCAACTCACTAATTACTTCAGCAATATTGTCATAATACTCCAGCCCATGCTTACGAACTTGCTGCTACAATACTTTGTCCTCCAATCAGTCCACTACCTTCATAATACCATTCCCTCTAAGCGGCATAAGTGTCGGACAAGTAGTGAAGAAGATATGAGCAAAATATCAAATCTGCCTGTAGCCGGAAATGCAACTAAACTGCCTGATAATGAAGCCAATAAGAAAGAATTCCAAAGGCCAAACCCCAAGGGAATGACGTCTAGAATGTTACAAGAGATGATAGACGTCCTCAAATGCCAAGAACAAAGCTGCAACTCGCACACCAATTTCTTCTCATATTCAACCTGCCTAATGAAGCCACAAATGCTTCCTTTTATTCTATTTCCAAGGGTCCGCTCAACTCATATGGGCAATGTGGGATAAAAGATGTGTACTATATAAAACATATATTAAAATACCCCTTATGTCTCCCTTAGGTACACACTACCATAAAATAAATATTAAAGTAACACTTTAATATTTTACAATTAACTAGACGTTACTTTAATAAAACTTCAGGCATTAAAATGTATTAGCAATCGAACTCCGAATAATGCGAGTGATAGCTCATCGGAAAGCTCTCACCGAGGAGTATCGAATTCCAATCACCAAAATTGACCTGTACTGTGTCCTGCCGACTTACTAAAAATAGTAAGTATGTCTGAAACTGAGTAAATCAACTTTGTTTTGGCCCAAACTGGAAATGACTAGGCCAAAACACTCCAGGATCCCATTAAACCCTTCGTTAGCCCTCGGGACCATGTAGAACAAGGCTAACGCACACACACTTGGTCAACTGCTAAAAGATGGGATCATTACAAATCCGCCCTCCTTGAAATTGCTTGTCCTCAAGCAATTAAGTAACATAATGAACTCCAACCTCCACCTGGATCCCAATTGAAGTAATGTGTGATATCCATATAGACATTAAACAAATTACAAATGAACATCATTAGGACCAACCACATGTCCTGCAAGTTAGCTCCCAAAACTTGTGCTGATGAAGTATAAGTTTGGATGTCACTAGAAGGTGGCTCCATAGAAGATCTATGAAACCTCTTCCTCCCAACTGCTGCAACACAAAACTGAATCTTTGTAGATAGTGAAAACTGAGCCCAACTCCACTCAGGTGAATGATCAACATCAGCCTCAAACATCAGATTGTCATAAGACAATGTTGCATCCATGTTGAACATAATATTATCCCAAGAGTGAACATTAACACTTTGTTGATCGATAGTATAATATGACTCTGTCACTATATTGCTCACCTCATTAGCAATAACAAGTGTACTATCATCAGAGCACACATCTACAACCGAATGCTTATTACCAAACTCCTCATTGGATGGTTCAACTGACATAGAAGTGGTTGTTGATATGACAGTTCCCTTGCATTCTCCTAATTCCACTATTGCTACATCATCATCCCCTGACAAGGCTTCATATGTGGTCTCCTGACTTTGCACGCATGTCTCTATAGACTCTGTCGAAATACCCACATCACCAACATCATAACTGGCTGGCTCTATACGTGTCTCGATCCCACCTGAGGAATCAACTACCTTCTGCTCTGGAGCAGCATACAAATCATCAATGTTGATGCCCATTTGTCTAGCCATAAGCTGCAACATCATATCCATTTGCCTATTCTGCTCCTGTTGCATACGTTGCCCCTTCTCTAATGTACCCAATAACTGTTTGAACAGTACCTCCCCCTGATCTGGACCAGCATTTCTGCCTCCGCCTAATCTTGTATTCCTGTCATCTCGATCATCCATATTATTGTCCTGATCACAGAATATCTCCTCTGTGTCTGTATGGTTGGATTCAATGTCCCCCTGCACGGATGTACTAGACTGTTTGCTTTGCAAGTCTGAAATCCTATTTTGTCTTGCTCTGGTATCGCGGAAATTATAAGACCCCTGTCGCATGCTCAAACATAAATGCTTAGCCTGTGTTTTTTATTTATTTCTGATTTTAGTGTTTTGACATTTCGTCAAACACTTTTTCCCTCTATCCGGCTATTCCAAATTCCTTATAAGACCTCCACAGGATGGCAGGAGTTATAGCTCTGATACCACTGTAATGGGCACCCCTGAATGTCCCAAAAACTAAACCAAATTGCTGAAAGGAATTATGTCAAACAGTTTGCATTCAACTTCTTAAAACCCCTTATAACTTAATTACTTCAGCAATATTGTCATAATACTCCAGCCCATGCTTACGAACTTGCTGCTACAATACTTTGTCCTCCAATCAGTCCACTACCTTCATAATACCATTCCCTCCAAGCGGCATAAGCGTCGGACAAGTAGTGAAGAAGATATGAGCAAAATATCAAATCTGCCTGTAGCCGAAAATGCAACTAAACTGCCTGATAATGAAGCCAATAAGAAAGAATTCCAAAGGCCAAACCCCAAGGGAATGACGTCTAGAATGTTACAAGAAAGGATAGACGTCCTCAAATGCCAAAAACAAAGCTGCAACTCACACACCAATTTCTTCTCATATTCAACCTGCCTAATGAAGCCACAGATGCTTCCTTTTATTCTATTTCCAAGGGTCCGCTCAACTCATATGGGCAATGTGGGATAAAAGATGTGTAATATATAAAACATATATTAAAATACCCCTTATGTCTCCCTTGGGTACACATCACCATAAAATAAATATTAAAGTAACACTTTAATATTTTACAATTAAATTAGACGTTACTTTAATAAAACTTCAGGCATTAAAATGTATTAGCAATCGGACTCCGAATAATGCGAGTGATAGCTCATTGGAAAGCTCTCACCGAGGATATCGAATCCAATCATCAAAATTGACCTGCACTGTGTCCTGCCGACTTACTAAAAATAGTAAGTATGCCTGAAATTGAGTAAATCAACTTCATTTTGGCCCTAATTTTTTCTTATCCTCCACTTAGACTTTGGAGAATGTGAAGGCCAAAAGATGGGATCATTACAAATCCGCCCTCCTTGAAATTGCTTGTCCTCAAGCAATTAAGTAACATAATGGACTCCAACCTCCACCTGGATCCCAATAGGTGATATCCATATGGAAGTTAAACCAACTGCAAATCCGCATCCTCAGGACCAACCCCTGTAGCCTAGCATTCAAAACTTGTGCTGATGAAGTCAGAATGTCACCATAAGGCAACTCCATAGAAGATCTATGAAACGTCTTCTTCCCTTTATCCATCCACATAATATATATTGGACTGGAATGCATATTATCACCATCATGCATTGAAAAAGATGTAGTTGTAGGTGAACCATATGTACTCATGCTAACTGTATCAATAATAGGTGTTGCCGCATCGAAATATATGGACATAGGAACAACATTAACTGCTGCAAGAGAAAACTGAACTGAATTTGTAGTTGATGAAAACTCATAATCATTAACATGTGTGGCTTTATTAGAAAATACATCAACCACTGCATTTATACCATTAAATTCCTCATTGGATGCTTCAACTGACATAGAAGTGGCTGCTGATATGATAGTCTCCTCGCATTCTCCTAATTCCACTATTGCTACGTCATCATCCCCTGACAAGGCTTCATATGTGGTCTCCTGACTTCGCACGCATGTCTCTACTGACTCTGCCGAAATGCCCACATCACCAACATCATAGCTGGCTGGCTCTATATGTGTCTCGATCCCACCTGAGAAATTGACTACCTTCTGCTCTGGAGCAACATACAAATCATCAATGTTGATGCCCATCTCTCTAGCCATAAGCTGCAACATCATATCCATTCGCCTATTCTGCTCCTGTTGCATATGTTGCCCCTTCTCTAATGTACCCAATAACTGTCTGAACATCACATCTTGATCTGGACTAATATACATCTTTATCTAGCTATCAATATGATCTCCATAGGATGGCAGGACTTATAGCTCTGATACCACTGTAATGGACACCCTTGGATGTCCTAACTAACTAAACCAAATTGCTGAAAGGAATTATGTCAAAAGTTTGCATTCAACTTCTTAAAACCCCTTATAACTCTGAAAATCAAACGTTTATTTGTTTGTTGTGTTTCGTGCATGGAATTGGTATCATACAACATAAACAAGAAAGAAACTACAACAATATGCAAAGTGGAAATGAACTGCTGCTAATAAAATGTTATTTTCAGAATTCATAAAACCAAATACATGGCAGATTTATCAACTCACTAATTACTTCAGCAATATTGTCATAATACTCCAGCCCATGCTTACGAACTTGCTGCTACAATACTTTGTCCTCCAATCAGTCCACTACCTTCATAATACCATTCCCTCCAAGCGGCATAAGCGTCGGACAAGTAGTGAAGAAGATATGAGCAAAATATCAAATCTGCCTGTAGCCGGAAATGCAACTAAACTGCCTGATAATGAAGCCAATAAGAAAGAATTTCAAAGGCCAAACCCCAAGGGAATGACGTCTAGAATGTTACAAGAGAGGATAGACGTCCTCAAATGCCAAGAACAAAGCTGCAACTCGCACACCAATTTCTTCTCATATTCAACCTGCCTAATGAAGCCACAAATGCTTCCTTTTATTCTATTTCCAAGGGTCCGCTCAACTCATATGGGCAATGTGGGATAAAAGATGTGTACTATATAAAACATATATTAAAATACCCCTTATGTCTCCCTTAGGTACACACTACCATAAAATAAATATTAAAGTAACACTTTAATATTTTACAATTAACTAGACGTTACTTTAATAAAACTTCAGGCATTAAAATGTATTAGCAATCGGACTCCGAATAATGCGAGTGATAGCTCATCGGAAAGCTCTCACCGAGGAGTATCGAATTCCAATCACCAAAATTGACCTGTACTGTGTCCTGCCGACTTACTAAAAATAGTAAGTATGTCTGAAACTGAGTAAATCAACTTCGTTTTGGCCCAAACTGGAAATGACTAGGCCAAAACACTCCAGGATCCCATTAAACCCTTCGTTAGCCCTCGGGACCATGTAGAACAAGGCTAACGCACACACACTTGGTCAACTGCTAAAAGATGGGATCATTACAAAACTACACAAAATGGATCCACTCTTGGAGATCAAAATTTTTAATTCACCACAAGGGTGAAGAGCATACTCTCCTATTCCAATCATTTCCCCCAAACACACCAAGAAGCTCAATTATCCCACTTACTTTCAAAATCTAAAGGTGGATCAATATTTCTAATTAACCACAAGGGTGAAGAGCATACTTTCCTACCACCAAGAGAACCTAATTGCAATTTTTAATGTGCCTATGAAAGATGAACAAATAGTAATATACCCACACACAAAAATAAGGGAAATACAAGCACTTGTTTGTTTTATTTTTATGCTTTTTGACAACCATGCAAACAACCATTAGTAGCCTTTTTGCATTTGAAGCTTTGACGTGTGTTCTTATTAGAGAAATTTGTAAATGTTTAGGACTAGCTTATATATACCTCTATATATATTACGCCGAGAGTAATCGTTCTCGAGGCGCCTATTTTTATTTTCATTAATCCCAACTTCGATTAAAATAACTTTGAGATTAAATAAAAATAGGCGCCTCGAGAACGATTACTCTCGACGTAATATATATAGAGGTATATATAAGCTAGTGGCAGTCGCGGCGCAATAGGAAAAATATTTACTTTTTATTTTTTTATTTTGATAAAGTTTCTATAAACAATTTTGAATATAATTCTAGAAATCTAAATGGAACTAATTAAAATTGAAATCTAAATCAAAGTAGAATATTATAACTAATTTTGAATCTGAATCTACATTTACATCTAAATCTAAATACAAAATAAAAATCTCACCAGCAAAAAAATTACTCCAAAACTTCAATCTAATCCTCCAATAATCTCCACCTCTTCCTTCTTGCAAAAACATAAAATGAAAATGAAATGAGGAGCCTTTGTTTTATAGCTTGTGAGAGACTCCTCATCTCCCCCAAAAGACGTCTCTTCACATTCCACAAATTTATTTCAAATTCCCCCACTCCCCACAAAAAAAAGCATGAATTGCATGCAATATTATATTTAACAAAAAAAAAATCATATTGAAATTGTTTTGCCCTTATTTTTTCAGGTCCTAATTGTTCGGGCCCTATTATTTCGGGCCTATTATTTCGGCCTTCATTTGGCATCCTATTATTTCGGGTAGCTATTATTTCGAGAGTATTTTTATTTTATGATTTAATAATTTAATATTTAATTTAGAAATTTGTAACTCCTGACTTTTTTTTTTTTATTGACAAAAAATCTTGGCATATTCCCGTGCTGAGCTCTTGTGCTGCCATTGTATAGAACGCCTCTCGACTTAAAAATCTTGATTTTTACAATTCGAAGAAGCAAGAGTTTTAAGTTTCGTAAAAACATGAGCAATAATAATTCTAATGACGGGGAAGTTGTTGTTGCCGACCATTTAATCTATCGAAAGATATCAAGCTTATCATGTTATTATATGTACAGAAGATATTGAGTATTGGGCTATCGATGCAGTATACATATGGCGTCTCACCTTATACAGAATAGTAATGTAAAACATAATATTAGCTCCATTCTGTTCACGAGAGACACAGTTCTGGTATTGCATGTTGATCCCACATGCGTGAGAGGAAGAGGGGAAAGGAGAGAAGATGGAGTACAAGAAGAGGGAGGAGGGGATTGTTGAAGCATACTTACCTGGGCGGGGTCAATCGGTGATCAGGAAGGCCGATGGCCTAGGGAAAGCACCTTCATTGCACATAAAGAAGGGGGCTTTGCCTAGCATCTTCCACTGTGAATAGTGCACGTCATAATTTGTGACAGAGGGGGCTCGCGTACGCGCGGCCCCCGCACAAATCAAATGTCAAAGGGAGGTGATTCTGTATGAATCACTCTGTCTTAGTGCAAGCGGATTTCCAATAGGTGGGAAATGAGATGCATTTAACATCCTTGGTAGAAGCTTTATTAGTGTCCAGTCGGAGGGGTTTGTAGATGTTTAATCATATTCTTCTAATTAGAGATTTATCCATCTTAGGGTTTGCTTCAGGGTGCTTGATCCCGCTTTCATTGAAGGAAAACATGTTCGTCATCTCTGACCTTGTTGCTAAAGAGACGTTTAGTAATATCCAGGGAATACGATTTTTGTATGCTATTGCAGCTATTTGAACTGAGTGGGCTACTCTCATGTGATGATGCTGCCTGTAACAGTAACGAGTCATCACTGGCAACAGATTTTTAGCTAGTGCAAGGGCATTTGCAAGCATTCTTCCATTTGAGTGTGCCAGTTTTGGGTTCTGTAGGACTCCTCTGATTCAATGGAGATCCATTGAGAAGGGAAGTGACTGCAGATTGGCTGTTCCACCTTGCCTGTGATTCAGACTGAACAGCTTCAGAACCGATGGAAGAAGCTGCTGAACTTGGTTGCCTTTGATATTGATACCCCTCCGTCTGATATCACATCGTTATCAGAAATCAAACCCTTTGTAATATTGAGCCTTTTGCACTTGCTGCCTTGCCTTGCATTCTGCCCGTTTCTTGAATTGGGATAACCAAGCGTGGGATGATTTTACTTCATCGTGTGTGTTCCCCATGCTTCGCATTTCTCCCCGCCCAAAACCTAGGCTCGAATGAGGCTTGTCTATCTAGCCTCACGGATCTCTGAAAGTATGGCTCGTTTTCATCAGTTAGCCCTGTTTTCGCTTTGAAATTCATGGTGGAACCCTCATGAGGGTTTCTATGTTTACTCTTAGAAACCCCTCTTTGGTATTCAATCCCCATGGATTGTTCCTCTTATTATCAACACACATGCAATTTGACAATGGGAAATGCACCTTCCCCTGGATGATTCCTCTCTGATGAAGAAGACCTCCTTGCGAACAATTCCAACGTCTGAATCAAGATAAGAAGAGAAAGAGACATCCCCGGTAGAATCTCTTCCTATTTGAATCCATCCACCCACCTTGACATTGTTTCAGCTCTGCAACTTTTGATTACGGTTAATAATGCCCATTGACTTAAACTGACCATCAAGAGCTATAAGTGTTCGAATGCTCTCGCCATTGTGCATAGCATTTCCATTCCTTTTCTCATCCATTTTCAATCAATGAGAGCTCCTCAATGAATCTGAAGCTCTGAATGGCTCTGGATCCCTCATCATATCTGCTCAGCAAGGCTAAAGCTGATTGCTCACGGCATTCAATACCATTTTTCGTTAAACAGGTCACTGAGCCTGATGCAATATCACAATCTCATGCCTAAAATATCTATAACAGTACACTGTTCAATGTTCTTGACGTGTTCAATTCAGACAGCCATTATGGTGTCTTTCAATTGACAAACTACACCCAATTATCATTTGCAACACCTAAATTCTCACAGAGAGCATTCAAAGAAGTTTCCATATCCATCACAACAATCATGGCCTTCTGCTCCTAACTTGCGGGTCATTGTCAACCATTAAAAACGGAAAGTTTACAGGCATCTGTGTCTGAGAATACTGGTAATGGCTGATTGTATTTACGCCCCATAACATATTGAAGATTTTCGGGATATGGAAAGGGGTAAATCGTAATGAGCTAGAATTGTGCTGATTTGATGGTTGTCACAGATTAGGGAGAAGAGGGTAATAATCTACCTAATGTAATCATAACAACATGCGGCGAAGAATTTTCAGAGTTGGTATTCGTGGCACTCATGCCTACATCTTCCCTCGTTCAAATCTCCTCCCTCCCCAAAGTTTACAAATTCCTATACCAAATACATAGGGAACGCGTTCCAATAGTTGTGAATGGAGTTGTTCACTTGATACCTACACTCGTTGACTTAATGTCCAATTTTTTTTTGACATCATTGTACCAATACTTGTGACTTTAAAGTTGTTAGTACATGCTAACTATCTAAAATTGAATAAAATGTACCTTTAGTTATAAAAATTAACCAATGATGTGATGCCACATCAGCTGTTCAACTATGGGTACCCTTTATACACGACCATTGGTCTCACTTTTTTTTTGGGCTATTTTGGACAACTTGGCAAAGAGCATGCTGATGTGGCCTCATAACAGAGGATGTGGACTTGAAACCTTAGTTATAAGTCGGTGACTCACCAAGTAAGCTACTGTAAAAAATTGGGAGCGATTTGAAATTTTTATGTGGGGTTTTGATAAGCGCGAAGTTAGGCTGTTCAAGTACTGGGTCCTCTCCCCTAGTGAATGTATATTCTCTGTCAAAAAAGATTTACTTATTTATTTCCTGTTGCTTCACAGTGGGATCCATGACAATCTTTACCATGGAAACATAAATGAGCTTATTTGTCAAAATTTACTGGTATTTGGAGGCGGGATTAAGAGCTTTTCAAGTTTCTGCAATTCAATCTTGAGAAATTTTGGAGGTATCCAATTTCTATCTGATTTTAAATTGACCTAATTTCCCATGATAACTAAAAAATGTCATAAAATTTAATAGATTAAAAAAGATAAAAAGGATTTAGTTAATAAGAGTATAACAGTTTAATTTTTTAGATAAATTTTGAGTTTTTCATCATTTTCAATTAAAACATTTTTAGAATTTTTTGATTTTTGTCTCAAAATTTAGTTATATTAATTATACAAAAGGTTGTTTATATTGTAGAAATTTTAATAAGAAGATAAATTATAGATTTGAACTTTTTAAATTAAAAATAAAGCTTAAATAAGATATGGTTTAGAAAAATAAACTTGTATATATATTTATCAAGAAGTTATATTAATCATTAGCATATTCACAATTATAAGATCATTTATAATATTAGTTATATACATATCAAGCACAATTCTTTTATAGATTGTAGGTTGAAAAAAGTTGAGCTTGATTGTATGATATTCTAGAGAGGTGTTACACATTGAGACACTTCATTGGTTCTCTTCAAAAATGACATCTTGAAATTAACAAGTCTTTTTTTTTTTCTCATAAAAATAATTATATTAATTGGAAAAATAAAGTTAAAACATGCATTTATCGAGAAATTAAACCATTTAAATACTTACAATTGTAAAGTCATTTATACCATTGAGTAAAGTCATTTATATCATCACATTTATACATATTGAGTGCAAGCCTTTTATAGATTCTAGGTTCAAATAAGTTGACCTCGATTGTACTAAACTCTAGGGAAGTACCATCGGTTGAGATGGTTCATTTGTGAAAATTAACACTATTGTAGCCACTAATTATTAATCTCCTATAGTAAATGATTATTAAATTGCTGAAAATAAATTTACAGCTAATATCAAAAAATAACACAACTGCAACTTCACCAATAAACTACAAAAAGAAATTAACAAAACAAAAAACACAATATTTATTGGACAAATCATCCCTAGAAAAAACCCTTAGGGAAAAAGAGTTCTGCAGATGGAAAATATATTAACTTTAGAAAATCAAGAGACACAAAATTCTTTGCCTCTCACTAGCAGAATTCAAACAACCTCCTAATTTCTCCTGGTGATATTCCCCACTGCTATCCCCAATGCTATCATTGCGCCCTTGCTAACACTGCAAGATTGTTTGTTATCACTGCAAACTCATTTTCCAATACTGCAAATGCTTCTACAACTTGTTTTCCTCTATTCTATTCTCCAAATGCCTCCCTTAACCCCCTTTTAATACTACCTAACCAAGAGGTTTCTAGTTGCTTCTTGATCAAGACAACCTAACTAAGAAGTTTCTAGTTGCTTCTCAATTAGAACAGACTAACCAGTAGGTTACTAGTTGCTTCTAGAAGGAGTCAATTAATTAACAAATATTATCTAATTAATCACATATGGATGAACAACTGTCCAAGATACCTAAAACTAACACTCCCTCTTAGTGAGGAAGTTGTTCTAGACGAACAACTGTCCAAGCTACCTAAAACTAACACTCCCTCTTAGTGAGGAATTTGTTCTGCATGACACTCAACTTATCTCTGGAGAACATAAATTTAACCTTCCCCAATGCCTTAGTCAGAATGTCTGCTACCTAGTCCTCTATAGGTATGTACTATAGTTGAATAACCCCCCTTTATAAACAATCTCTGATGAAGTGATAACTGATGTCTATATGTTTAGACCTATCATGAAACACTAAATTCTCAGACAACTTGATGCAACTTTGATTGTCGCAGTGTATCACAGTAGTCTCAACCTTCTAACCAAACAAGGCTATTAACAACTTCCGAAGTCATATAGCTTCGCATGTCGCCATGCTAGTTGCTATGTATTTTGCTTCTGGTGAACTTAGAGTGACAGACTTTTTCTTCCTGCTAAACCAAGATATAACTCCTGATCCCAAACTGAAATAACACCCTAAAGTGCTCCTTTTGTCCATTGTACTTCCTGCCTAATCTACATCAGTATAGCCCATCGACCTGATACCTTCACCTTAAACATATCTGATCCCATACTCAACTCTATCATGCAAGTAAGACAACACATGCTTGGCTACTGTCTAATGCATTATCTTTGGTTCAACCATGAATTGACTAACAGAGTTTACTGCAAATATATTTGGCCTAGTGTTGACCAAATACATAAGCGAACCAATCAACTATCTATATAAGGTGGGATCTACATCCTTCTCCTTAGATGTATCTACCTTCTTCCAATTAGTAATCATGGGTGTAGACATGGCTTTGCAATTCTCCATCCTAAATCTCTTCAATATTTCAATGCAATATTTCCCCTGATCAAGGAAAATCTCTTCATCTATCTACCACACCTCCATGCCTAGAAAGTAGTGCATAAGTCCTAAGCCCTTCGTCTCAAACTCTTCTACAAGGTCCCTCTTGCAATCCTCTATGAGCCCTAATGAACTTGTAAGAAACAAGTCATCCACATAAAGAACAAGAATGAGAATTTCACCACCAACCACCAAGTAGTAGAGGTTAGCATCCACTTCACTCTTCACAAAATCCATTTCTTGCAATTATGTGTCAATGCACTCATACCACACTCTGGGAACCTAGTTGAGTCCATAGAATAATCTCTTCAATCTGCACATATGGGTCTCTTTGTTGTGTGCTACAAAGCCTTCTGGTTGCTCTATGTATACCTCCTCCTTTAACTCGCCATTAAGGAATGTTGTCTTGAGATTCATTTGATGGATCTACCATCCCATTTGTGCTACAAACGAGATCATAGCTCATATAGAAGTATACCTAGCCACTGGAGCAAATGTCTCCTTGCAGTCTATTCCCTCCTTCTGAGAGAACCCCTTGGCCATGAACCTTGCCTTGTATTTATCGATGCTACCATCTGCACCATGCTTTATCTTATAGATCCAACATGATCCAACTAATGCTCTATCTGTTGGTCTAGGAACTACCTTCCACACATCATTCTACATTATTGAGGAATACTTCTATAGGCGCACTTTTAGTACCCCTATTTCAAAACTTCAATATTTGGTTGTCTTGGTCAGATTTCTCATAAGATGCCTGAACTTTCCTCTAATATGTCATTGTAAAGGATGAAGATCATAATCTTGATATGCGAATGTGAAATGCCTTGTTTGAAATTTCCAAATTTAGATTCCATTGCCTCAATTCTAACTCATAATTTCAGTTGAAATTAGAAAGGAGAATGTAGAACTGGATTACAGCACTAGCATTGGGAATTTGAATTGGCATTGGGATGTAGAAGTGGAAAATGAGAAATCTGCTACACATTTCTCCTTTCGAAAGTAATATTCCATCAAGCGTGTTCAATAAAGATTATGAGTTTCTTCAAGAGAAAATGAGAAGGGGTCAGAATGTTTGATCATATGCAGAACCTACTCTCAAATTTGAGATTTGATATAGCAAATAAAATACTTGAGCATAGAGAGGTTACGTTGGCGGAATATGCACTTACATGTTCATTTTTTGCAACAAGAAGCTATTTGGTCATTTTTCGCAAGGCGAAGCTACATTTCCACTTTCCCCAAGGATAAATACATGGCAGAATATTTCAACAAACCCATCTCTCTGTCTGGTAAAATTCCTCTTCGGAGCTTCAATGCCATGTTCAATTTCTCTGGTTCTTGGCAAATTGATCGAGCATCCACCAAGAGCCTTGTTGTGGATGGAGTTTACATTGCATTATATACAGTTTGTTTGATTAAATTTCCCTTGGTCTTGCAAGGAAGTCATGGGAGCCAGTGTTTAAGAGAACACATTTTGTCAAGTAATGTGCAATGCTCGAAGAGATGTTAGAAAGAGATAATGTTGCAGATCAGTAAGAATAGGCGGTATGAAAGTTGTGGGTCCCGGGGAAGTATGAAGGAATCACCACAATCATATGCCCAAACAAGCCTTTGTGCTTGCATGATCAGTTGAACACCAGCCAATTGAGAAGAAGCCATGACACAAATAGTTCTAAAAGATAGCATATTCAAATCTAAGGAGCGACAAAGATGTTAAGAGCCCGTGGGTCTGTCTGTAGTTGCACATATGCACGTGGGCGGAGAATTGATCAGATTGCGCATCAACATATCTTCATTCAGTTCAACATCTTATATATTGATGACACCCTATGTGAAAGACATTATGTAGAAAATGAATAGGAACGATGCCGAGACCATACTCGAATTGAGGATAAGGTCGATCTCATAAAAAAAGAAGCCATGCATAGTAATAATATAAATAAGAAGTTTCTTGACAGAAGATGAGGGAGATATATGTTTAATGATAGCCGACGGTTTGAACATAGAGGTCAGTGGCAACACCCATACATATTGTGTTTGTCAAAATTCATTTGTAAAAGCACTGATGAAAGCCATGGGTGAGCACAAAAAAAAAAAACTTTCATCACTTTCAGTTCATGGGTCTGTCTATCTGCAAATTCAAGGACGAAGATATAAAAGATGGGCGTCGAAAACAACAAGACTCATGTATGAATATATTTCTTAATCAAATACCAAGTAGCCGTCAGTGTTGTAGATAATATACTTCTAGTTCATCAGGTGGATGCAAAAGTTGTTTTTCTATATGATATATTTACAGATTCCAAGGCTCCAATATCTGCCCCATTCCCTCTCTTGGTTAGAGGTCCAAGATTGATTACAAATTGTTCCAGAAATAAAGATAGGCAATCAAGTGGCTCTTTATAATCAGTTGAATTGGAAATGTTGACTACCATGCAAGATAGTGTGCACAGATGGGTGGGTTTTCCTCAATCTTGATACGATGTGTGACAACCTTCATGGAGTTTTGTGGAGAATTCATTCAAGTCTAGAGGCTATTGCGGCTAGCAGTTCAGAAGTAACTTCTTTGTTAACATTTTGGCAAAGGTGCAAGCTAGAAGTGTAGAGCCACGACCTTCAAATAGTAAGCAACAATATTTCAACATGAAGACACGTAACAGTAGAAGAAGCTGACACTTGGGTCATAACAACCAAAAAATGACCTTTAATTTTGTGTGTGGAGGAATGTAATAGAAAAAGCCAATGATAATCTAATAGCAAAAAGGGGGAATTTCAAGAATTAGTTTTGATAACTGAAGATGATTTAATCTTACACAAATAAACTTGAGAATTCATCGGAATGATGGGAAAACATCAACTTTGATAAAGTCTATCAAGGAAAATGAATACGGGAAAAATTGAAAGATTTCCACAGGAATGATTATAATAATAAAGATTTCCAAGAAATAGTTACTGGAAGGGGAATCAAAACTGATAGAGAAAAGATAAATAAGGAGAGAAAGTAAGTGAGAAGGGACTCTTTTTCGTATACAGTCAGAGAGCTAGAGTAGAGGGGAGAGCATATAATTTCTGCATTTTCATTCATGCATTAGAGATGGATATTTTGGTTCTTTGTAATAGATTTGGTTGTAGATTGTAAGGAAATGTAATCAGAGTATTATGTTTGTTGTGTTTAAAACAAGAAAGTTTTTGTTATGAATCAGAGAATTTAGGCATCACTTTTCTGATTACTTTCAATCAGAATATTATTATGGTTAGTTTTGAGTACTTTCTTGCATTCTTAGTCAAATGGTGAATAGGTGATAGATCAGAGTACTTTCATCTATTCCAATTGCAAAGATCCAGATGTTTAATCTTCATTTTAATTTCATGTCACTGCATTTGCATAACATACAACATTCTTGCATTATCAATCTCAGGGAGTCATAGGATGTGTGAGTTCTTGAAGTTAGCTAGGCTTAACATATAAAATCTGCCTGAGTTAGTCCTGCCGAGGGTTAACTTGGTTTCTCCTCTTCCGTTCTCAGGTTAAGAATGCACCCAGTTAGTTTAGGAAATAAACAAATTCATTGCATATCATTCTATAAGGGAGCTATACCTTTCAATTCAGAGGAAATCTATCAACCCCACAATAGATTATCCAACTGTTGGCATCTAATTGTTCTTCCAGATTTGGGCAGTTTGGGAGTTTATTCAAAAGAACAATATGTTTACCGACAACTTCTTAACCATAGCATCTCACTATACCTGATGCTCTACAGCCTCCTGATAGATGGGAGGCTCACTATCTACCAACTAACTAACTAATGCCACATAGACATTGAACTTGATTGGTTGTCCTTGCTATCTAGTACTCTTCCTAGGAGCTCCCACAAACTCTTGAGTATCCCTTAGTGTCTTTTTAACCTCATGGTTCCTACTGCTACTTGTAGAGGATGAAATATGAACCTATTAGTTTTCTAGATGCATTTACTATTGCACTTGTTGCTCCATGATATGTGAAACTTCACCACCTGAGCCTATACTTGTTCTAGTAACTGTATTTTTTCTTTTTTGCCCTTGACTATGCCTTGGAGCTTATGCTAGCCGCTCACTCTGATCATCTATTAGAAAATCTTTGGATCTTCTAAATGCCTTTTCCTCCATGAACTTTACATCATGTTTGACAATAATTATTCTGGTCCGAGAGCTAAAAATCTTATATGCCTTTGAGGTTTCACTGGACCCAACAAAGTACCCCATCTCTGTAGTCTGATCTAACTTGGTACGTGTATCACCTGGAATATGACAATATGCCAAACTCCCAAAATATTCTAAAATGGCTAACATCGGGCTTCTTACCTATCAACACTTCCTTTGGTGTCATCCTCCCTAGCACCTTGTGTGGAACCCTATTCTGAATGTAGATTGTTGTATTACATGCCTCTACACATAAGTAGCAGGGCACATCCTAGTCATGTAGCATAGCTCTCATCACCTCCAATATAGAACGATTCTTCCTTTCAGCAACTCCATTCTACTATGGATTGCAAGGAATAGTCCACTCTCTCTTGATTCCTTCTCTGGTATAGAACTCCTGGAAGTTATTTCCTTTGTGCTTGCCTCCATTGTCTGACTGAAAAACCTTTATCTTCCTTCCTGTCAAGTTCTCCACTAGAGCCTTGAACTCTTGGAATCAACTAAAAACCTCATCCTTAGTCTTCAAGAAGTATATCCAGGTCTTCTTAGAGAAATCATTGATAAAATTAATACAGTACTCATATCCTCTAAGAGATTTTCTCAACATCGATCCACAAACATTTGTATGTGCTAGATCAAGAACACCTTCAAATCTAGTGTCATTCCTTAGAAAAGATGCTTTTACAAAATTCCCAACACGTATCCCTTACATACATTATCATGCTCTGTACTCACCTCTAGAACACCTCTCACCATCTCATGAAGAAATTTTAGTGCTCCATGATGAATATGGCCCATCCTCATATGCCATAGCTCTCCAAGATCTCTAGAATTTTGGCTGGTCATGAGTGCCTTACAAGTATTAAAATATAACCTATAAAGGCAATCACTCCTAACTCCAATAGTTATGGGTGATTTTCAATCCTTGTGCTTAATGAACACATGTGTCCTGTTGTCACAAAGGTTTGCACACTTGTCCAAATTTTTTACCTAAGGACAACCTTGTGAAACATGGAAACAACCTCCAAGTTGTGGGACTTGAACTATGAGGTTGAGTCTCTGAAGAAGGCCATCTTCCTTTACTATTAGGGTGCACTTAACTACTCTTGGAGAGGAAAAGGGAGAAGGAATGCATGAAAACAAATCTACGTACTCTAACCTAAGGGGGTGATGCACCAAAATAGAGTGTTCAAACCAATCTCTACCCATACATGCACTATTGAACCATCATGACACCAAAAGATATACACATCCAGACTTGCTTTAATCTAACAATCACATGCAGATCAGAAAACCCAAATGAATGACACAAGGAAAGAGAGGATTCACTTATATACCATTCATAGGCCAAAAGGGATATAGTCATGCAAGATTGCAGATCTCTACAATACACCAATGAGAGGAAAATAGTTCTTGCACTTTACATCAATGGATGAAGGAGATAAGGTAGAATGTCATACAATTCAAAGACAAAGGGAATTTATAGTGAAATTGTAGAGCAATATCAGAGAAGTTAGAGAAGAGTCAACGCAAAAAAAAATCTACAAAATTGCCTTTATAGCTTAGGCATAACTAAGATATTTTTTTTGAAGTTATTCCACAACCACTGCCATTAAGTCCTGATAAAGACTTGGACAAAATCTGATCTGGGTACAGATTCAGATACGATGAAACTTGATATTTTGTTGAAACAAGGCCTTGACATAAATGGTGCCATTAAACCATTCTGACCAAGTAGAAGGATAAAATGGGGTGGTGGAGTGTTCTCCTTCATTTCTTGAGTCCAACATTCATTTGAGAGTGGTTGGCATTGATTACAGGGATTAGATAGCGCAAGAAAACCTGATTCTCCTCCATTTCTAGCTTGTGAATGAACAAAATCAGCAGGTCAATTGAATCTTACAACCCAAATGGGCCACGTGGGCCAATAACCTTTCATCTTTTTTGCCACCTCGCAAGGTCTTCTTAGGTTGACCAACAAACTGGGCCACCTTGCAACTCCCTGACTACGATGTCACATAACTGCCAGTCTTCACCACCAATGCTAACTGCAACATTATCTCCTTGGCTTGCAAGGACACGTGTCACTGAATTGCTATCTCGTTATACATAAAAAGTGAACACCTTGCCATAGCAAGATAGCAACAATCGTAGATCTGAGACCAAATCAAAGGTAGAGAAACTACACAAGGTACTTTGAAGAAGTGGTGGGTCCCATACTCGCTATGTCGCATAAACTAAACAACTTACAACTTTCCATAGCGAGATAGCGAGGATTGTTGATTCTGCATTGATTATGTGAAAGACGTTTGATGCATTATTAAAGAGAAATATGGTGGGCCCCTTGTTGCTATGTCACTATTCATAACCTGTGTGCAACTCACCATACTGAGATAGCGACCATTGTTGATTCCAGCTTGATTTGATGATCAAAATTCCTCATGTATTTTATGAAAGGGGCATGGGTCCAAGATACTACTATCATTGAGCTGGCTTAACATGTTGGCACACATAATGACATCATTTTTCTTGACCTTATCATGTTTGTCATTTTCAGGCATGTCGCTACCTCGCTACCGATGAAAACTCACAAACTTCTCGGTAGCGATATAGCGAGGTCCGACAGGGTCAAAACTTTTGGCCCACAAATGCTAAGTAGGATGCTGCCATGTCTGTCAATCTGCACAAATCATTCCTGATGAATCACTTGCTTGAGGCCCACCTTTGAAAATTTTTGCCACACCATAACTTCTTGATTAGTTGCTACCTCGCTACTGGCAAAAATTACAACTTCCCAGTAGCGATATAGCGAGCTCTGGCGGGTTACCAAAAATCGGCGCTAGACTTCCTCTTTAGAAAAATTCCAATGGTCACTATATCACTATGAGAAATAACCTCACAACTTTTCATAGCGAGATAGCGATGACCGTAGATTCGAGATTGATCTGACGACACAAAAATTTGTAGGGTAACGAAAACAAAAAAGAAATATCATAAGGTTTAATCATTTTATTTTGCATTTCCAGGGCATTTAAATAATACTAAAGATGGGAAGCAATCATTGGGTGGGCTCAAATGTTTGAATTCAAATTTTGGTGGGGGGCAAAAATAGGTAACATTTCTAGTGACTCAAAGGGGATACAAGCTAGCTATGCGTGTGACTAGTGACCTTATGCATCCATTGGGCTATAGAGTCGCAAAATATTTGAATTAGTGCACTGTGAAACCCTAACCCTACCTCTATGGGAACAAAACCCTGGAAAACCTACCCTCTACAATTGGATTCAACAATCTTCAAAACTTCAAAAAAATTGGCTATCTCATAGAGAGAAACTTGTGCTCATGCACTTCTTGGAAAGCAGGAAACCAACAAAAAGAAAACTAAGCTACCTTTGTACATGAAACCTCAAACCTTGTCAGAAACATGGTTTGAGATAGATCCCATTAACTGGGATAGGAAAAATTTCACCACTAGGCTTGCTTAATCAAAAAACATTGGCCTCCTTGCAACTGACAATCAGATAGGGACCACTCCATAGTGCATCAAATTTTGAGTGTCTCCTTGGTTTCACCCTGTCTGCATCCCAGTTCAAAACTAAATCACCCTCTCTGAAGGTTCTGACCCTAGCCTTCTTGTCAAAGCTCCTTTTCACCTACTGCTAATGTGTTTCTAGGGTCTGTATGGCCTAAATTATTTTCTCTTCTAGCTCCATCATCTCTGCCATTCTCACTATCATGGCATCATCTTCAATTAGCTCCAGCTGATGAGCTAGTTCTAGGGATGAGAATTCTAATAAAATTGAAAGCCTTGTTTCTCTGCCATATACCAACATAAATGGTGAATTTCCTATTGACCTCTTAGGTGTTATTCTGTCAGCCCACAGTGCAGTCCTCAAATTTTGATGCCAACACCTCTGGTTATCCTCTATAGTTCTTTTCATAATCCTAATCGGGTTTTTGTTGGATGACTCAGCCAAACCATTACCCTGAGGATAGTAGTTTGAGGATGTGCTTAAGTAGATATTATGGTCAACTATCCACACACAAATATGAGCTCCTACAAAATATTTTTCATTATCTGAAATAATGGTTGAAGGGGCACCAAACTTGGTCACAATTCTGTCAAGGAACTCAACAACTGAAGATTCTATGGTGTCCTTCAATGCAACTGCCTCTGTCCATCTAGTGAAGTAATCTGTAGTAGCTAAAATCCATTTGTGACTAGAACTAGAAGAAGGATTGATAGAGCCTATGAAATCCAATCCCCATTGAGAAAAAGGTTGGTCCACCTGAATGGGATGAAGAGGAAGAGATGCAAGCTTTTGCTTACCAGAGAAGAAGACACATTTTTCACATTTCCTCACATACCTATGACAATCATAGAATAGGGATGGCCAATAGTAACCAGCCTTCATGATCTTCATTGCAATTGTCCTTGCTGAGAAGTGACCACCATTAGGACCATCATGAAGCTCTTTGATCATTCTTTTAGCTTGGTCTATGTCAATGCATCTTAATAGGGCTCCATTAAAATCTCTCCTGAAAAGGATACCATCAACTATAACATAAGGAATTGACTGTAATCTATACTATCTCCTTTTAGTTCTATCTAATCCTTGAGGATATCCATTGCCTAAGAAGAAATTCCTCATATCATCCATCCAGTTCCTTGGGTCATGATTTCTTTCTTCTTGTTGTTCTATTAGTATCATAGCAACTTCCTCATCGGATTCTTGAGATGATATCATCTATTTATACAACCCCTTCCCTCTTACTAGCTTGGTCATCTAGATGTCAACATCATATTCCATTAATTTAGGAATCCAACTAGCTCTCTTCTCACTAATATCTTTTCTCAAAAGGAAATCCTTCACAATGGCATGGGGTACTAACAAATGAATTTTATTATGAGATAGGAGGTGTCTAAATTTCTTTAAAGCTCTAATGACTGCAAGGGCTTGCTTCTCTACATAGCTGTATTTGTCTTCATACTCTTTAAGCCCTTCACTAAAGAAGGCTATGGGTTGCTCTTCATCTTTATCATTTGTTTGAGTCAAGACAACAGAAATACTTGACTCACCACCTAGGTTATAAAGGATGAAATCCTTTTCAAAATTTGGATTAATGAGAGTGGGGGCCAAGGCTATGGCTACCTTGATCTCTTCAAAACTTTCCTTCCCTTCCTTGGTCCATGCAAAGACCATACTTTTATTGAGCATAGCTATAAGGGATTTTACCATGGTAGCAAGATTAGGGATAAATCTTCTCACAAAATTTATCCTACCGAGGAAACTTTGCAACCCTTTATTATGTTTAGGAAGAGGGAGAGCAAGTATTGCTTTTGTTCTTTTTGGATCAATGGTTAAACCATCCTGAAATACAATGTGTCCTAATAATTTTCCCTGATTGGTAGCAAAGACACACTTGCTTGGGTTAAGGGATATCCCAAACTCTCTACACCTTGAGAACACCTATCTCAAATGATCAAATTGATCTTCTACACTCTTTGAATACACTATGATATCATCAAGGTAAACTAATACAAACTTTTCAATCACATTTTTTAAGGCCATCTACATTGCCTTTTGAAATGTAGCACCTACATTGGTTAGCCCAAATGGCATCTTACAATAAGCATAGGTACCCCATTTGGTGGTAAATGTAGTCTTGTATCTATCAGACTCTTTGACCAATACTTGATTGTAGCCAGAAAATCCATCAAGAAATGAAAACCTCTTTGAACCACTGACCTTGGACAAAATCTGCTCCATGGAAGGGAGAGGATGGTGATCTTTAAGGGAAGCTTGGTTAAGGTCCCTAAAGTCCACACACAATCTAATTTCTCCATTCTTCTTCCTAACAAGGACAAGGTTTGCTACCCATGATGAGTGCTTGATGGGGAAAATTATATTGGTCTCAATCAATTTGGATAGCTCCTTTCTCATTAAGGGTTCAATCTTGGGATTCACTGGTCTCTGTTTTTTTCTTAGTGGTTTGACATTATCAATTAAATCTATGGTATGCTGAAAAAATCTTGGGTGAAAAACCTTTAAATCATCATACGTCCAGGCAAATATATCATTAAATTCTTGACATAGATGAATAAAACTTTCTTGCTCCATCTCAGAACATACCTTCCCTGTGTTTAAGGATTTTCCATCAGCAACCATGACTGGGGTGTGATCATCTTCGTTAGTAGCTAAGTTCATGACTTTGCCTCTTGCTTGGTCATCAGGATTATAAACACTCTCTAAGGTAATGAGGCCCTTAGGCAATTTTTTGGAACTGAGATTAATGATTTGATCACCATACTGATCCTGTAGTCTTGACT
This sequence comes from Cupressus sempervirens, assembly GCA_028749045.1. Taxonomy (NCBI): domain Eukaryota; kingdom Viridiplantae; phylum Streptophyta; class Pinopsida; order Cupressales; family Cupressaceae; genus Cupressus; species Cupressus sempervirens. The sequence goes on from CM053786.1 coordinate 411,590,794, forward strand.
GGTTCCTATCTAAAAATTCTGCTTCATTATGCAATAAGCTTACAATTTTTTCATTAGATTCAAACACTTGCCAATGGATGTTGTTATCGGGGATGGCAGGCCTTACTACCATTTTGATTTGTTGCTTCTTCTTCTCTTCAAGATTCCCTGGCACATCATGAGATGCACCTACTGCTGCAAGCCTATCAACGTGTCTATTTTTTTTTCTAGGGATGCTTTGAATATTAAATGCATTGAAACCTTCAAATAAAACTCTCATACCCTATGTTTATAAGACTTGAGCAAACTGTTCTTGGTGATATTCCAATTTCTCACTTAATTAACCACCAACTCACTATCTCCATATACACTCAAGGCTTGAATTCCTCTTTTTTGAGCAAGTAGGAGACCCTGAATCAAGGATTCATACTCGGCCACATTATTAGTGCAACTAAATTGGAGCCTAAAGGAGAAATAGTACCTTACTTGTGTATGAGAAATCAACATCACACTAGCCCTTGATGCATTCTTATTCCTTGATCCATCAAAGTACATACTCCATATCCCACTCACATCTTCTTTGGTCTCCATAAGATTGGGAACTAGAGCATCCTTCTCTAATATACAATATGTACTAAGACCTATCTCAAGGGTTTCTGACATAGGATCAAATTGATATGCATTAGCTCATTCATCTAAGAGAAAATTAGGTATCTCTACTAGGGAAGTAGTAGGTTCATTCATTATGTCATTCTCATCCATTTCTAGGATAGTGCAATTCATGTTGATGAGATTAGGGGTCTAGGGTTTAGTATGATGGAGGACTAGAGGCTCTACTCTGATTGAAGCTTTGGCCCCATATCTTGTTCTAAAAGACATATATGACTAGTCAGAAGATATGTAACCACTTATTTCGACAGTTAAGTCTCTTGATAAGTAGATGAAAAAATGTGGCTTGGCTTCAACAATGGATATATCTTGAGTTATATTACAACTAGGGCTTGCATGTAGGGCCATTTCCACATTCTTAAGGATCCCTATAGTCTTGACAATACTACCATCCAGCTATATTACATCCCTAACAATGGGCTCATATTTTATTCCCAAAGAATCATCAACACACCTAGGCATCACTAAACTACTAGCCTCTGAATCAATCATGCAATTGTGGACTAGTTTATCCCCTATAATTAGAGAAACATAAAATGGAGGGGGTCTAACCTTTTTATTTGTTTCTTCCTCCCTTGATGGTTGTACTAGGCTTGTGGCACTTTCCATGCTGGGTGGCTGATCCTTTGGTTCAATACTTTCCAATTCTTGTTGTAGCAACCTCTTTTGCATGGGTATAGTAGCAACAACATCCCACATGGAAATATTCACATTTGTCTTCTTCAGTTGTTCTACCACACTGAATGGCATAGTAGGTGTCTTGGTAGAAGCCTTGGGAGCTGCATTTATAGGAGGTTGAGATGGAACAACCTGAGGATCACTTACATCTTTTCTTCCACTATTTCGCCTTTGCTGCTGAAGGATATTTGATTTATCATTTACTGCTTGTTCATGAGGTATTGCATTTGAAGTTGAAACCTGACTGGGAGGAGGAGGGGTAGCATCTTCAATAGCTCTTCTTTTGCTCCTAGTGTTGTGAGCAATTGAATCTTGGTTTACATTACAATGTTCCTCCACTTGATGATTCATAAAAGAGCAATCACCTTGTCCTTTCATATATGAGGCATCTTTAAATTGGTCCTCCTTGTATGATTTTCCTACTATAGGCTCTTGGATGGTCAAAGCCAAATAAGATTCAGCCTTTTGACACATGCAATGGGCATAGGAGTAGTTACAAGAGGGACAAAAATCCTAATCTTGGGCCATGTTGTTTTGAGGAACTATGGCCCTACTTTGGTTTACATTTGAGGTTGAAGCATGGCTATTCTTTCTATTTTGATCAAAAGAATTGTTCCCATAATTATGATTTGGAGGCCTATCACTATTCAGAGTTTGATGTTGCAATTGATGAGCCTTACTACCTTGAGCTTGCTGTCTCTCTAGAGTCACCACCTTGTTGCTCACTTTCTGCATCACAGAGAAGCTATCCTACATTTTCTTCTCTTGGCCCTGCAATATTTTATCTATGCTCAACATCATAGATTGCATCATTTCCTTGATTTCATCTATTCCATTTGAAGATGCGGAAGCTTGAGGGACTAGGGTAAGGGATTGTGATGTGGAAGTTGTGGGAAGAGGAGCCATTGTTGGTTGGTGATTTGGAACATCAGGGAAAAAAGGCATAGGAGGCCTTGGAGCTAGCTTACCTCCTTGTATTATGATGTTTTCTAACTTTATTGCTATGTCATAAGCATTAGGCAAGGTATCTCCTCCCATAGTTTGGATTGTAGTGGCAATGTCACTGTTAAAAGCTCTGAGGTAATGCAAGAAGGCATTAGCAGGGGTAGGCTTTATTGAAGTAGGTATTCTATCCCATGTCTTTTGAAATATTTAGTTGAAATCAGTCATAAATTCATGGGGGGCTCTTTTTATAGTAGTCAACTATTCTAAAAGTGAAAAATGGTCACTTTTGTCCTCAAAGCATTTACATAGTCCTGATCCTAATCCATCCTGATCTGCAATAGAACCATGAGCCAAACCTCTATACTATTGTAGTGCTTTTTCTTTCAAGGATGAGGGTAGAAGTCTAACTGCAACATCATCCTTTGTAATACCATGGATTACAGATATTTGCAACTTCTTGAATGTGTTCTGAGGGAGAGATAGAAGTTTCACCAGTAAATTCTGGTATGCTTTTGAGTGTAGCTATTGGTATGTCATGTCTTTGGGCCAATAAAAGAGGACTCCCACCATTAAAGGTAGCAAAATTATGGGCTCCAGGCTGTGCCATATAGACAAGTGATCTATTGAAATGTGCTAATGGCAATCTAGGATGAGATCTAATAGCAGGAGTAGAGATAGATCTTGTAGGTGTATTGTTGCTATTGCACTCCTAACTGGTGATAAAGATACTCTAGTCCTCCTCCTTCTAGGATTTGAAAATGAAAGCTCTTGGTACTGAAATTTACCTCTAGAAGATGCCCTTGTTTTAGCTTTGGGCATGAATTATTGAAACTTTGGTCTGTAACCAGATGTATTTGAAGCTTAGAGTTGCCAAGTACTTGAAGAATGAGCCTCTTGAAGGCTTGAACACTGAAGCCAATACTATCTCTTTGGTATTAATCTTGAAATCTTCCTTTTAACACTAGTAGACTTGAAATTTTCTAAATAAAGTCTCATCGGGTGTGCCAAAAACTATTGTCACAAAGGTTTGCACCCTTGTCCAAAGTTTTTACCTAAGGACAACCTTGTGAAACATGGAAACAACCTCTAAGCTATGAGACTTGAACTATGAGGTTGAGTCTCTAGATAAGGCTGGCTTCCTTTATTATTAGGGTGCACCTACCTACTCTTGGATAGGAAAAGGGAGAAAGAATGCATGAAAGCAAATCTGCCTACTCTAACCTAAGGGGGTGATGCACCAAAATGGAGAGTTCAAACCAATCTCTACCCATACATGCACTATTGAACCATCATGACACCAAAAGATATACACATCTAGACTTGCTTTAGTCTAACAATCACATGCAGATCAGAAAACCCAAATGAATGACACAAGGAAAGAGATGATTCACTTATATACCATTCATAGGCCAAAAGGGATATAGTCATGCAAGATTGCAAATCTCTACAATACACCAATAAGAGGCAAATAGTTCTTGGACTTTACATTAATGGTTGAAGGATATAAGGTAGAATGTCATACAGTTCAGAGACAAAGGGAATTTACAATGAAATTGCAAAGCAATATCAGAGAAGTCAGAGAAGAGTCGACATAGAAAAAAATCTACAAAAATTGCCTTTATAGCTTAGGCATAACTAAGATATTTTCTTTGAAGTTATTCCACAACCACTACCATTAAGTCTTGATAAAGACCTAGAGAAAATCTAATTTGGGTATAGATTCAGATACGATGAAACCTGATATTTTGTTAAAATAGGGCCTTGACAAAAATGTCACCATTAAACCATTCTGACCAAGTAGATGGATAAAATAGGGTGGTGGAGTGTTCTCCTTCATTTCCTAAGTCCAACATTCATTCAAAAGTGGTTGGCATTGATCACAGGGATCATATCGCGCAAGAAAACTTGATTCTCCTCCGTTTCTAGCTCATGAATTAGCAAAATCAGCAAGTCAACTGAGTCTTACAACCCAAATGGGCCATGTGGGCCAATAGCCTTTCATCTTTTTCTTCACCTCGCAAGGTCTTCCTAGGTTGACCAACTAACTAAGCCACCTTGCAACTCCCTGACCGCGATGTCACATAACTGCTAGTCTTCACTGCCAATGCTAACTGTACCATTATCTCCCCAGGCCTACAAGGACAAGTATCACTGAATCGCTATCTCACTATACATAAAAAGTGAGCACCTTGCCATAGTGAGATAGAAACAATCATAGATCTTAGACCGAATCAGAGGTAGAGAAATTGCACAAGGTACTTTGAAGAAGTGGTGGGTCCCATACTTGCTATGTTGCATAGACTAAACAACTTGCAACTTTCCATAGCGAGATAGCGAGGACTATTGATTCTACATTGATCATGTGGAAGATGTTTGATGCATTATTGAAGAGAAATATGGTGGGCCCCTTGTCACTATGTCTCTATTCGTAGCCTTCATGCAACTCACCATAGCGAGATAGTGACCATCATTGATTCCAGCTTGATCTGACGATCATAATTCCTCATGTATTTAATGAAAGGGGCATGGGTCCAAGATACTACTATCACTGAGTTGGATTAACATGTTGGCACACATAATGAAATCATTTTTCTTGACCTTTCCATGTTTGTCATTTTTATGCATGTCGCTACCTTGCTACTGATGAAAATCAAAAACTTCCCGATAGCAATATAGCGAGGTCCGGTGGGGTCAAAACTTTCGGCCCACAAATGCTAAGTAGGATGCTGTCATGTCTGTCAATCTGCATAAATCATTCCTAACGAATCACCTGCTTAGGGCCCACCTTTGAAAATTTTTGCTACACCATAACTTCCTGATTAGTTGCTACCTTGCTACCGACAAAAATTACAACTTCTCGGTAGTGATATATCAAGCTCCAGCGGATTACCAAAAATTGGCACCAGACTTTCTCTTTAGCAAAATTTTGACAGTCGCTATATCGCTATGGGAAACAACCTCACAAATTTTTATTGCGAGATAGTGATGACCATAGATCTAAGATTGATCTTACAAGGTGGAAAGTTGTAGGCCACTAGAAAAAAGTAAAAAAATCATAAGGTTTAATCGTTTTATTTTGCATTTCTAGGGCATTTAAATAATACTAAAGATGGTAAAAAATTGTTGGGTGGGCTCAAATGTTTAAATTCAAATTTTGGCGGGGGGCAAAAATAGGTAACATGTCCCTCTTAAGAGTAAATTACACCCCCTATCCTGAAGAATAAATACAAAAATCAAATTTATATCTAATCCTAGCACATGCAACACATCATGAACTGGAATTATCTTTCCATTCTCCCTCTGAAATTGAATAGTCCCTTTCCCAACTAATTTGAGTTTGAACAAGTTCCCCATAGAAATATAGATATTGGTGTTCTCCTCCTTATAACTAGAGAATTAATCTCTAACTCATGTCATATGAAATGACATCCCACTATTTATCTATATACCAGATAGTTTGTGAGGTTGAGCTCACCATACAATTTATAAGTACAAACTTGTCTTCCAGTCTATTGGAGAGTTCTTGTGCACTTGTTGAAGTTGCCACATGCTTCGTTTCCTTCTTCCTTTTTGGGCAATCACTAACATAGTGGCCATACTCATGAAATCCAAAGAACTTGACCTTAGAAAGGTCCTTCTTCTTCTCACTTTGTGAATTTGATCCTTTGCTAGACCCCTTCTTTACTTTCCCTTTCCCTACTAGGGAAACATTTTCTTGTTCCACCTCACTTTTCGGACTCTTGTTGGCCCCATTGAAAAGACTTAGTCTAAAATCCTCTTAAGTGAAATTAGTCCATAGTTGATCCCAACTTAGTAAGGTATCTCATCTACTGACAACTTGAAAAAAGACACTCCACTATTTAGAAAACCCATTTAGGGCTATTCTCACTAGTTTATCATCACTAGGACTATCTCCAACAATTGCTAACTCATCCTTGACAAGTCTAGGCCTGGTGAGTTAACTTGTAATGTCTTCTCCTTGGTTCATCTAGGTATTCTTTAGCTTCTCTCTAAGAATCATCTTCCTATTTGTGGTATCATCTTGGTACAAATTTAGAATGGGGTCTTGCATCTTCTTTGCCATATTTATGTCTGAGATGTGGAACAATATGATCCTAGACACCATCAAGGATAATCCTCCTTATCTTGAAATCATCCTTCTTATATGCTACAAAATGTATCACATATGTTGGTATAGGTATAACACTAGTAACATAATCCTTGATACCATTCTCTTCCAACAATAAAGAAATTTTGGCCTTCTAGACACCAAAATTTGAGGCACCATCCAATCTATCCTAATCTCTCAAACTAGTTGAATCCATCTAAAGGATTAAAGAAATAATAATTATGAAGAGATCACACTAGATTATATAAACCCTTAATTTCTTTCCTGGGGCCAAACTCTTCTACCCTCAACACTGCTCTGATACCATGTGAAAATTAACACTATTGCAGCCACTGATTATTAGTCTCCTATCATAAGCAATTATTAAACTGCTAAAAATAAATTCACAACTAATATCAAAAAATAATTGTTGGTAACTAGATTGTTCTTTTAGATTATTATTCTTTATTACCCAATTAAGAACAATATCTGATCACAAACAGTTGGAAAGCTCTTTGTGGATAATTTCACTTTCCTCTGAATTGGTAGGTATAACTCCCTAAAATAAATTTGCAATGAATTTTGTTTTCTTCCTAAACTACTTTGCGGTATGTTCTTAACCCAAGAACAGTAGAGGAATAACCAAGTTAGACCTAAATAAAATCCAACTCAGGCAGAAAAAAAAAACTTCTCAATACTAAAACAAATTCATGTACCCACACATCTTATGAATCCATAAATCCATTCACATAATCAACTGATGCTAAACTAAGCTAAATTCAACTCTAAGCTATAATTGAATAAATCAGGAATACTAACAGAATCTTTTCGTCAAATAAATTGTGACGATACTTATCACATTCATTCATGATCTTGAAAAAAAGAGAAATGAAGCTCTATTCTTTCTTAGTTCTATGTAAGATGAAAAGGAAACACAAACTAAACACAATATCTACTGGAACAGAAAATGATTGACATAAAATACGATTTAATTGTCTCTGCAAAAAAAAGTACTTCACACAAAAAATTTTCCGACCTTCTATTCATCATTCAACTTCTCACATATAGGTGTTAAGAGATGAATGTTCCAATAGAAACTTAACCGATTCATCTTCTAAGAAGGACAAATGGCAAGATGCCAATTTGTCACATTACAAAATTTACAAAATTGATAGGAATTGTAAAATAAAGTGAAAAGGAAGCATCATTTGAATCACTTGGACTTCTTCCCCTTTTTAGCTTTTGCCCTATATGCCTTGGCAACAACTATAACTGGAACTAGTTTTTCATGACTAGCCACATGCACATTAGTGAATCTCGAGAGTGACTTTGAATGCTCTCGAGCTAGTTCCTTCACAACATTTAATTGATTTGGCAATTCTTCCATAGCCACGTGTACACATCCACCAAGTGTTTTTAACTCTACCACTCTGTTTTGACTGCTTGAAGTCATTCTAGACAGGCTACTCAAGTATGTGGAGAAGTTTTTCATTAATTCTACTCTAATAAGAGCTTTCCCTTGCCCACTAGTTTGTGAATCAATGTATAATCCTCGCATGAGTTTGAATGCCATGTCTTGGGTCTTCTTCTTCAATTTTTCCTCTATTATTTTGAGTCCTTATTCAGCTTCTTGAATCATCTCTAGCTTAAATTGCATACTTTGAAGACATTCGAATAGAGGCTCAGTCCCTTTCTTCAAAATCTTTTCTTCAACTACCTCTTTTGCCTTCATTTGGATGATCATTTTCAGGAGGGAAATGCATTCATCACATCTTGGCTTCTCTGCCACCAAAGTATTACAATTAGATATGATGTTATCCTTCTTAGTTTCCAATCAAAGAATAACATTTCCAATTTGATCTATAAGAGCAACTCCATCTAAATTGAGTTTTTCAATCCACTCCTTCCCAATTTGACCAAAATGCCTATCTTTTTGGAGTTGAGAGATGAAAGCTTGCACTTTTGCGGTGGTAGGATTCTCAGTAGTAGGAACACCTATAATAGTTGCTAGTGGAAAAGCCAGTTTCAGCCTTCATCTTGATTTTTGACAATTTGAGGCTCTCCAACTATCCTTTTATCACCTCATTACTTGATCTCCACAAGCCCACTTTTGTATTGTGTCTAGCTTCTCCAAGATCAATTGAGTGTAAAGTGAAGTCATCAGGTGATATATCTTCAATTCTTCCCACTTTATTTGGTTTCACTATCTCCATGGTCAAGTGCCCTATTTTTGGATCTTGTCCAAGTATAGATAGGGTCTTCTGCTTCTTAGCTTTCACCATTGCAGTCTTACAGCAAATCGCTTGAGACATAATGTCCTTAGCAGGTACACTCTCACCTTTTCTTTTCTTCTTCCTTTCTAAGGTGTCTTCTAACTAAGACTTTGTACTGATCACCTTAGAAGCTGTCCTAAGTGACTCTATGTTAAACATCTTCTTCTTTACTAGAGTCATTGCTACTATAGTTGCAGAGAAAGGATTCTTTGGATCTTGAAAAAGAAGCCTAGATGAACTCGAGGCTTTCTCTTCCTCTTGAGTTTCCTTTTTAACCTCATCAGATTTAGTAGACTCATTGGTACTACTATTTTCATCTCCAATCTCCACTATTTGAATGGGGGAACTAGTTGGCTTCAAAAGAGAAGCACCGATGAATAGAATAGGGCTATGACGAGGGGATGAAATCGAAGAAATATGAGGAGAAGGGACTGGAGTAGTATGTGGAGATGGAGTTGGAGTGGTATGAGGAAGTAGAGTTGGAGTAGGGGCACCATTCTTTGGCTCCTCTATCTTCTTTTCTTCAGTACTAGCTTGGGTTTCAGTAACTGGCAGAGAGCCACCTTGAAAAGTCAGAGCTATTGGGATGTTCTTATCTGGTGGTTGATTGCCTCCTTCTATGAATAGAGCTAGCCCTTGAGTAGTTGTGGTTGTTACATTGGGCATGACACTTTGAGATGAAGTAGGGGTAGTAGCAGCTGGAGAAACTTGAGTAGTCTTGCTCCTACTGTAGCCTTTTTTAGCTATCCACTCGACCCATTTTCCAGTCCTCTTGATGATTTGAGCCATCATAACATCAAAATCTTCCTCTACATCCACATAAGGTTTGAAGCTAACAGAATTATTTTTTAGCTTGGTCAAATATGTATTGCTATACAAATTTTTCCCATCATCTTCCAATCCTTCTACATTCAGCTCAATGCCATATGTTTTTACTTGATCCACTGTAAATCTGGCAAAGGCCCAGTCTTGGCTCTCCAACTCATCTTTACAAACTACCCAATAATCCTCCATAGTAATGACATGCTTGATTACACTTCCAATTTGAAGCACATCTCTTGCATACCCATTTGGGTCAAACATAGGCCTCACAACTTCATACTCCTCTAACTTATACTTATCCTTGAATGCCTTAAGCATGTTTTTTGCATTTGATCGGGACTCACAACTGTGGGCTCCAACTTTTATGTGGAATTTGTATCCCTTTTTCCTCAAATTGGCACTCAACACATTCACTTGGATTGCTTGTCTCATGATCTCAATGAGCATGATCATGTCATTCGGGTATCTAGGAACCTTTAGAGGAAATCCATCAAAGGCTACAAGACACAAATATGAAAAGGATGAGAATTGAATGAAATAACTGCCAAATTGACTGATGACCACCATCGCTTCTAGGCTAAACATTTGCTCTGGATACCCTTGGAGTTCCCTACAAATCCTCATTATAAATGCATCATTAACTCTTATATACTCTGCATAACTATTCTGTAATTGCAAACATGGGTAAAATTCATAACTTTTCACATCCTCTAGAAAATTCTCTATCTTGGGAAGGCCCGGCCACAATGGTAGGGAAGCTAACATATATATCAAGAAAGAAGACATGTAAAATGAATTGTAGAACTTTGCTGCACTAAGGGCTCTAGATAAATGCTCACTTACCTCATACACCCAGTCAATATATTGTGTATATGAGCAAATGATTTGCACCAAAAAGAAAAAATGTTTTACAAAATTAAGTGCGTCAACATCACCTTTAAATCAATGCAAAAGAACTAGAATGTCCATGATCTTGAGCTTGAGATCAGTGCCAAAAAGGGTTTTAGGAACCTTACTCTTAGCTCCCCTTGGTTTCTGAAACCAAGATCTCATAATCTCTTTCTGCCATACCATTTTCTTCAGAGAGAATTCACACATAGCTCCTCCTACTATCAATTCAGATAATTCTTCTCATTCTGAAATTCGAAGAAAATTGACTATTGCTTGCCTATCAATTGACATTAACACCATTTGATTAGTCAGTAAGATTTTCTTAGTATGCAAGTTTTAGTGATCGATACATTCAATGATTAGCTCTGGGGCTTATACTGCTACTGGAAATCTGGCTGCTTGTACTAGCCCACTTCCTCAGAGTTTCTCCATTATGGGGTGAATTGGCTTTGACCTTAACCTCCTTTGAAAATCTTGCATGTTAAAGAAATGGAGTGAGGTGTCTATGAAATTTTTCAAGATTGATTTAATCCCATTCAATCCATCAAATCCAACAAATCTTGTTGCCATCTTGACTGAGGTAGAGATGAATTGAGAATCTTAAAATTGAAAATAGGACAAAGAGTAGAACTTTGCAACTGTGGGAATTTCAAAATCAATATTCAATTCAATAGCATAATAGTTCAAATAAGCAAGTATTTATTTGAAAATCTATTATGTTCATCTCTATATAGAAACTCCTATCTACCTATTGATCTTCAAGATCTGCGCCACACAAGCAAATTAAAGGATAAATCTATTAGATTAATAAATTTTATGGGTATAACAAATTCTTTCTTGTCTTTTCACTATTTCCATTGGCCCAATGATTACTTTCCTTTATTATATCTTTACTTTGCTATTTTTCACCAAGCAAGAACAGAGTACTCCGTGAGTAAAAATTTGCTCATCCATATTTTGCATGGGATACCTTCCCAAATGTGATCAACTTGCTCCCCTTATTTTTTTGTAGGCCTCTTGTAATTGATTTATGACCCAACCCTGCTTGTAGGATTTATTTTCTATTAGATGCAAAAAATTGCTCTCAAGGGTAGAAACCTTGTAGAGGAGAAGGCAATCTCCGCTTTTCTACCTTTGTCTTTGTTTTGCCTCCTATGCCCAAATCACTTGAATTCAAGCATTTGGAAAATATGAAAAAGACTTCAAAAGTGAAAAATGGGACCCACTAACTTACTTTACTTTTTCGCAAATTCCTTTTTAGAAAACTAACTTCTTGGTTCAAAGTCCACAGAGGAGAAGCTGTTTCAGAGTTTTTTGCCAATCTTATTCTGATCATCTTAGTGAATTCCAAATGATTCCTATAGTAAAAATATGGTAATAGTTGAATGAACGATCCATAATATAATTCTACTCTCCTTCTTCAAGCTCACAAACTGTACTCATAAATCTCTAGGGAGTTTCACCTTCAGGGTGCAAAAACCTACCAAGGAGAAGACGAAACTAGATTTTTTGCAAGTTCAATTTTCTTTATGCTTGGATCAAAATGAGCTATGAGTAAGTTCATCTGAGATAACATAATCCAAAAATCTCCATTGAGCAAGGTTCTAAGCTACCCCACAAGATTCTCGATGATAAGGAAACCCACCCAATTATGTAATGTGAGAGAAGGGAGAAGATGGAAACCCGATGGAGATACTTATCACTTAAAGAGGAAAGGACCAACTAACTCAACTAGACTAGACATGGTACAAGTTAAATTTCCATTTTTGCAAAATAGGTATAGGATTAAAAGTGGGGTAACAACTAGCTCTGACTAGGGACTTGGGGTAGAGTATACCCAAGCAAGGAACTCAAAATCTCTGGTTTCACAAAAGAAGATAAAAGGAGGCTACACAACAAAATTAAGAAAGGAAAAACAAGGAGACAAAAATAGGAAGGAAAACCTAACTAGGAAAACATAGACACGAACTAAACATAGCTATAATACAATATAGGGGTTACCTATTTTCAATTTGAAATTTGATAGAGCTTTAGATCCTGACCATTGAAGGTCAGGGGCAGTACTTCACCATCATCATAAGCCAATTTGAAAGAGTTATTCTCAAATGCTTGATGAACTCTGAATGGACCTTTCCATAAGGTGTCAAACTTCTTATGCATACCTCTTGGAGCACTTCACTTACCCCATAGCAATACACTATCTCCAATCATGAATTTCCATGGTCTAGCTTTCTTATCAAATAAATCTTTCACCTGCATCTAACGTCATGTAATGTGATCCACCACTTTTTTTCTTTCCTCTTCAAGTTTGCTTAGGTACAAGATTCTCTTCTCTAGACCATCTTTGTAGATATTGTCTTCGATCACTATTTTGAGTTTTTTTGCAACAAATTCCAAAGGTAATGGTAGATTAGCTTCAACTCCATACACTAATTCAAAAGGAGATATGCCAATTGCTCTTTTAGGTTTCACCCTGTCTGCCCAAAGTGCTTCATGAATTTTCTTGTGCCAAGTCTTTTGATTATCTAAGACCAATTTCTTCATAATATTCATCAAATTATTGTTGCTAGACTCAGCTTGACCATTTCCTTGTGGAAAATAATCAAATGAGTGACCAACAGTAATTCCATACTTAAAACAAAAATCAGTGATCTCAATTGAAGAAAAGTAGGTAGCATTATCCATCACTAATTTGATAGGGACACCAAATCTTACCAATACGTTCTCCTTAATGAATTCACATACTACTTCAGAAGTGGTTTTCTTGGTCGCTTTAGCTTCCACCCACTTAGTGAAGTAATCAGTTGTAGTTATTACATACTGATGACCAGCACTAGATGTTGGATTACTAGGACCAATAAAATCAAGGCCCCATTGTTGAAAGGGTCCTTAAATGATGATAGGTCTTAATGCTAAAGTAGCCAACTGAGGACGTCCAGTGAACATCTTACATTTTTCACATTTTTCCACCCAGGAATAGGCATCTTTGAACATTCTAGGCCAATAATAGCAATGCCTCAATATTTTGAAAGCTATGACTGAAGATGAAAAATGTCCTCCACAAGCTTCGTCATGAAATGTTTTCAACAACTTTTATTGTTGTTGTTTGTCTACACATTTGAGAAAAGTGCCATCAATAGCCTTTTTAAATAATTTGCCATCCCAAATTACATACTTAGCTACTTTTTAAGATCTCTTATCTATTTTTCATTTAAGCCTTCTAGACATTCTCCATAAGTTAGTAGATAGGTAATATTTTCAAACCATGAATCATGAAGACCTACTACCAACACTAGTTGCTTTTCCTCTAACTCTTCTAATTCTTCAGCGATCTTATTTTCTGCAATTGCTTTACACAATGCATTGCCCTTTACTAGCTTGGTAGGCTTAATTTCTATATCATATTCTTGAGTCTTTGCTATCCATGGTCCTCTAACATTGCAACCTACTTCCTACTATGTTAATACACTTTTCACTACTACATCTGGGACAAAAATGATAGAGTGCAAGTGCAAGATATAAAATCAAAAATTCTTGAGTGCTCTAACTACTGCATAAGTGTGGTTCTCAATCTATGAATATTTCAGTTCATGATTCTTAAAAGATATGCTCATGAAAGCTATAGGAGCCTGTATCCCTTCATCATTATCTTGCATCAGTATTGCAGATATAGTATGCTCAGAAGCATAACAATAAATAAAGATATTTCATTTATAATTTGGGTGACTCAAAAATGGGTAATGAGCAATAATAGTTTTTATATCCTGAAAAGCTTGCTTTCCTGCTTCATTTCATCTAAAATTTGAATTTCCGTTCATCATATCTACAATATGTTTCATGGTTTCCACAAAATCTGGTAATAATATTTTGAGGAAATTCACCTGTCCAAAGAATGACTTAACCCCTATTTTTTTTGGAGGAAGGCTTAATCTTTGAATGGCCTCTACTCATTTGGGATCAATTCTAATGCCCTCTTGAGAAACTATGTGACCAAGGAGTTTCCCTTCTATCGCACAAAATACTGATTTCTTTGGATTAAGAGAGATCCCATGTTCTCGGCATCTTTGTAAAACTTTCTTCAAATCTTTCATACAATCTTTCCTCTTTTTTGAGAATATGGTGAGGTCATCCAAGAATATAACTATGATTCGATGCTTCAGATCAGTGAATATCTTGCTCATGCATCTTTGGAATGTAGCACTAGCATTAATAAGTCCAAAAGGCATTCCATGATATGCAAATGTACCCCAAGGGGTAGTGAATGCCGTCTTATGTTGATCCTTCTCTTCTACTTCAACCTGATTGTAACCTGAGAATCCGTCAAGCATGGACACCATTTTGGATCCTGCTAGCATTTGTAGTAAGTAGTCCATATTAGGAAGAGAAAAGTTATCTTTTAGAGACACCTAGTTCAAATTGCAAAAATCAACACAGATCCTTATCTCTCCGTTCTTCTTTCTGATGGGTAGTATATTAGCTACCTAGGTGGAGTGATGAATGGGATAGATTATCCTCGTGTTCAACATTTTATCTACTTCCCAAAAAATGGCATCTACAACCTTAGGATTATAATTCCTTTGTTTTTGCCAGAAAGGGACTGCATCAGGTTTAAGTGGAATTTGATGTTTTACCTTCCCATCTCTATAGCTTTTCAAATCTTCATAACTCCAAGCAAAAACATCTCTATATTCCATGAATAAATTTCTTGCAACTTCTTTCTCTTTAGGTGAATAGCATTTCCTAATATTAATCATTTTAGGTTCATGAGTATTTCCAATGTTTACTCCCTCATATTCACCTGTGGTAGGTCCCTTTTCTACTCTCTTTTGCTTTATGTAAGCATCATGTCTATTAAACAGTTTTTCCAAAGCCAAAAAATATGGAGGAATAATATTAGCTTTTAGTTGAACTTCTCCATTTTGACTCCATTTCTCATTTACATTGGAGCTTTCATGATTACTTCCATTAGATTCGTGCTTGAAGCTAAACTTGTCATTCTCAAGGAACAACTGCAAACTTTTATCATCATTGAAAAATTGCCATGATTTTGTGTTATTTGGAACAGTATATCAATACACAATTTCCATTTGATACCTTTTTTCTTTAAAATCTGGGTGAGGAATTAATAGGGAGGCAAAGATCGCTAAAGAATCAGCTTTGGTATTCATCTCTCTCAGAACCGCTTCAATAGAGAAGGCATCTAGACCTTCAATCTCATGTCAGACTCTATTCCTATAATTCTTTAGTTTGTGATTTTTAACTAAATAATGCCCTTTTACCTGCTTTACAATAAGCTCTGTATCACCCTGAGCTTTAAAATTTTTTATTCCTCTTTCTTTTGCTGTGATTATTCCCAGTAATAAGGCTTCATATTCTGCAATGTTATTTGTATTCCCAAATTCTAATTTAAAGGCCATGGGTTCATGTTCTGCTTCTAGGGATATCAATACTATACCCACTCTAGATCCTGAAGAACCACAACTTCTATTGAATTCAAGTGTCCATATGCCTGATATATCTTTATTTTCATTGGGAATTTTAGCACCTTTATTTTTATCTATTTGTTCATTCATGCCTTCTTTAGTAAACAACATATAGCTTCCTAATTCTAGCTCTTGATATAGAATTTGAGCTTTAGGATCATCTGATTTTAAGACTGTGAATGTTGCATTTTTTCTCAGGTTCTAATTTGAATTTCTTATTCCTAATAGGTATCACCACTTAAGACTAGTCTAGTTTTATTTCTCCTCCTAAGTCTTGACAAAAACTTCTACTTAAAAGAAGTCCATAGCTTACTAGGATTTTAGCTACCAAGATAGTCAATAGGAGTTTCTTTTCTGGATGTGAAGCTAAGGCTACCTGAGCATCTTTAATCTGTCCAAGTAAGGGGACTTGTTTGGCATCCATTGAGTAGCATCTTCCATGCACTTTAGTAAGATTAAGACCCAAGGCCTTGGCTACAGAATAAGGCATAACATTATCTGATGCACTCAGATCTATTATACAATTACTGAGTTTACATCCATTGATATACAATGAGACATAAAAAGGGTCTAGCTTTTGCTTAGGGAATGTTGCTAAGACTATAGAATCTTCTTGATTAAACAAACTAGATGTCAAGGTTTCATCCTTTTTCTCAACCATTACATTACAATTTGCATCTAATGTGTTCCCTTTACATTAGTCTACCAATCTTTTTAATTCGGAAGGATGTGACTTTAAATAATCAATAGTAGAAATTTGAACTTTTGACTCTTCACAAAAGTGAATGAAACCAAAGGATGTCTTGTCCTTACCCATTTGTGAAGTAGACACTCCTTGATCAGTATGTACATCACTCGTTGAAGGATCAGAGTGAGTGTGACTGGAGAATTGATTTTTCAACTTTTGTCCCCGAGTAAGCACTATGTATGAAGTTCCATCAATGGTTGCATAACATTCACCTTTTGATTTAGAATCTGATTCATATTCTAAAAATAAATTTCTAGAGTCACCATTTGAATAAGAATCGGGCTTTGAACAAGGAGTCACAGTGTTTAATTCATTAGTAGATAACAACTGCATCATATGGGCAGTCTTCAGACAACTCTCACTGTCATGATCTATGGTCAAATGAAAGATGCACATATTTCCTTTTTTTGGCACTACCTCAATTTGCAACCTGGGTTGTGAACTTGTAAGCTGCGAAAATCTACTTTCATTGCTTCTTCCTGGTGAATTTTGGTAATTCTATTGAAAAGAGCTATTGAATTTGGGTAACTGATTTTTCATTGCTACTAGCTCATTAGACAACTTCTGAATCATCTCCTTCGATGATGTGGTATTACTGGAACTCCCTTTAGTTTGAAGTTCTCATTTCCATTTTCTCATAGAGATCAAATCATCCTCACATTCAATCACTTTCTTTTGTGTGTCAGCTAGATCTGTGGGTTGTAATCTCCTTAAATCATAATTGATATCTAGAGGCATAACACTAATAAAGAAAGTTTTTAGATTACTAGGTATGGGTCTATCAGTAGTAGGAATTCTACTATTAATATTATTAAATTTGGCAACAAAATCCCTCATGCTCACAGTTGGTTGCTTCTTAATTGAAGTCAACTGTGTTAGTAAGGCATGCTCATCTTCTATAGTTTTGAATCTTGTCTCAAATTCAGTTCTCATTGTATCCCAATCATTTATTGAGCTATCAGCCAGATGATAAAACTAGTCTATTGATTTATTTGTGAGGGTCTCTACAAACAATCTTACAGCAACATCTTCATGTCCCACTCCTAAGATATGAGTAGCCCTAAAGAAAGCTTTAATGTGTTCATCTATAGTGACTTTCCCATCACCTGAGAATTTAGGAAAATTTTTCCTTGAACTAGCCAGGAGTGGATGATAAGCGCTTAGTGCTAACAGCCCTATTGCTGTGGCACATGGAGTGGCCATGATTTTTCTGGCAGTATATGGTAGAAAATTAACAACTGGAGGGGCAATAACTCTATGAAGTGTTAACACCTAACAAGTGGAATGTGAAGTGCTGGTGTCCTAATTTCTAATAGGGGAAGGGGGTCTACTCCAACTTTTACCTTCACTTTTCCACTTTGAAAAGTCTAAAATAGGAAAATTGAGCTCTGTAAGCTTACCAAAGATAGGGTCTTGCCCACCCTATTCCTTGGTACTTCTGAGGAACCTAAATTTTTCCAGGATGCTGGGTCTAGTTTATCTATGAGCTTTTTGTCTCAAATTTATTTCTGCTCTCCTAATATCCCTCCTTTGAATAGCTCTTTCCAAGGCTTCAACTCTTCTTTCTTCTTCCTCTAATACCTAGCTAGCATTCTTGTAATGTTCAATGCTCCTTCTACATCTCCAAATGAAAGTCTTAAGGGATGAAATTATGTCCTCTTCATTGTCTTGAAAACCAAGGTTAGGTTGGAGCACTAGAATTATGTTTTCATGAGGTAGTACCATTTTCCCTCATGACAAGTTTTTTTTGATCAAGCGACTATTCGTCTCACTAGCAGAGTCGTAAAAAGTCTATTGGTAAATAGATTGTTCTTTTAGATTATTACTCTTTATTACCCAATTAAGAATAATATTTGATTACAAACAGTTGGAAAGCTCTTTGTGGATAATTTAACTTTCATCTAAATTGGTAGGTACAATCCTTGAAATAAATTTGCGATGAATTTTGTTTTCTTCCTAAACTACTTTGCAATATGTTCTTAACTTAAGAATAGTAGAGGAATAAGCAAGTTAGAACTAAATAAAATCCAACTCAGGCAGACAAAAAAAAACTTCTCAATACTAAAACAAATTCATGTACCCACACATCTTATGAATCCATAAATCCATTCACATAATCAACTAATGTTAAACTAAGCCAAATTCAACTCTAAACTATAATTGAATAAATCAAGAATACTAACAAAATCTTTTTGTCAAATAAATTGTGACAATACTTATCACATTCATTCGTGATCTTGAAAACAAGAGAAATGAAGCTTTGTTCTTTCTTAGTTCTCTGTAAGATGAAAAGGAAACATGAACTAAAAAAAAAATCCATTGGAACAAAAAATGATTGACATAAAATACCATTTAATTGTCTCTACAACAAAAAGTACTTCACACCAAATTTTTTTTGACCTTCTATTCATCATTCAACTTCATACATATAAGGGTTAAGAGATGAATGTTACAATAGAAACTTAATCGATTCATCTACTAAGAAGGACAAATAGAAAGATACCAATTTGTCACATTAAATTTTTTACAAAATTGATAGGAATTACAAAAGAAAGTGAAAAGGAGGCATCATTTGAATCACTTGGACTTCTTCCCCTTTTCGACTTTTTCCCTATATGCCTTGGCAACAACTATAACTAGAACTAGTTCCTCATGATTGGGCACATGTACATTAGTGAATCTCAAGAGTGACTTTGAATGCTCATGCGCTAATTCCTTTATAGCATTTAACTAATTTGGAAATTCTTCCATAGCCACGTGTACACATCCACCAAGTGTTTGTAACTCTACCACTCTGTTTTGACTACTTGAAGTCATTCCAGACAAACTACTCAAGTATGTGGAGAAGTTGTTTTTCATTACTTCTACTCCAATAAGAGCTTTCCCTTTCCCACTAGTTTGTGAATCAATGTGCAATCCTCACATTAGTTCGAATGCCCTATCTTGGGTCTTCACTTTTTCCTCTATTCTTTTGAGTCCTTCTTCAACTTTTTGAATCATCTCCAGCTTAAATTGCATACTTTGAAGCTATTCAAATAGAGGCTTAGCCCCTTTCTTCAAAATCTTTATTTCAACCGCCTCTTTTGTCTTCATTTGGATGATCATTTTTAGGAGGGCAATGCATTCATTACATCTTGGCTTCTTTGCAGCCAAAGTATTAAAATTAGATATGATGTTATCCTTCTTAGTTTCCAACTAAAGAATAACATTTCCAATTTGATCTATAAGGGCAAATCCATTTGAATTGAGTTTTTCAATCCACTCCTTCCCAATTTGACCAAAATGCCTATCTTTTTGGAGCTAAGAGATGAAAGCTTGAACTTCTATGGTGGTAGGATTCTCAGTAGCAGGCACACCTATGATAGTTTCCAGTGGAACAACCAGTTGCCTGATAAATCTTTTTAGTTCTTCTATCTCAGCCTTCATCTTGATTTTTGACAATTTGAGGCTCTCCAACTATCCTTCTATCACCTCATTACTTGATCTCCACAAGACCACTTTTGTATCGTGTCTAGCTTCTCCAAGATCAATTGAGTGTAAAGTGAAGTCATCAGGTGACATATCTTCAATTCTTCCCACTTTATTTGGTTTTGCTATCTCCATCGTCAAGTGCCCTATTTCTAGACCTTGTCCAAGTATAGATAGGGTCTTCTGCTTCTTACCTTTCACCATTGTAGTCCCAGAGTGAACCGCGTGAGACATAATGTCCTTAGCAGGTATACTCTTTACCTTTTCTTTTCTTCTTCCTTTCTAAGGTGTCTTCTAACCAAGACTCTGTATCAATCACCTTAGAAGCTGTCCTGAGTGACTGTATGTTAAACATCTTCTTCTTTATTGGAGTCATTGCTATTGTAGTTGTAGAGAAAGGATTCTTTGGATCTTGAAAAAGAAGCCTAGATGAACTTAGGGCTTTCTCTTCACTTTGAGTTTCCTTCACAGCCTCATTAGATTCAATAGACTCATTGGTACTACTGTTTTCATCTCCAATCTCTACTATCTAAAAGGGGGAGCCAATTGGCTTCAAAATAGAAGCACTCATGGATGGAACAAGGCTATGATGAGGGGATAAAATTAGAGAAATATGAGGAGAAGGGACTGGAGTAGTATGCGGAGATGGAACTGGGGTGTTATGAGGAAGTAGAGTTGAGCAGGGGCACCATTCTTTGGCTCCTCTATCTTCTTTTCTTTAGTACCAACTTGGGTTCCAATAACTGCCAGAGCACCACCTTGACAAGTTAGAGCTATTAGGATTTTCTTATGTGGTGGTTGATCACCTCCTACTATGGATAGAGCTAGCCCTTGAGTAGTTGTGGTTGTTATAATGGGCGTGGCACTTTGAGAAGAAGTAGGGGTAGTAGTAGCTGGAGAAACTTGAGTAGTCTTGCTCCTACTCCTGCCTTTTTTAGCTATCCACTCAACCCATTTTCTAGTCCTCTTGATGATTCAAGCCATCATAACATCAAAATCTTCCTCTATATCCACATAAGGTTCAAAACTAACAAGAGTATTTCTTAGCTTGGTCAAATATGTATTGCTATACATATTTTGCCCATCATCTTCCAATCCTTCCACATTCAACTCAATGCCATATGTTTTTACTTGATCCATCGTAAATTTGGCAAAGGCCCAGTCTTAGCTCTCCAAATCATCTTTACAATCTTCCCAATAATCCTCCATAGTAGTGATATGCTTGATTACACTGCCATTTGGGTTGAACATAGGCCTCACAACTTCATACTCCTCTAACTTATCCATATTCTCAAATGCCTTAAGCATGTTTTTAGCATCTGATCGGGACTCACAACTGTAGGCTTCAACTTTTGTGGGTAATTTGTATCCCTTTTTCCTCAAATTGGTGCTCAACACATTCACCTGGATTTCTTGTCTCACTATCTCAATGAGCATGATCATGTCATTTGGGTATCTGGGCAACTTTAGAGGAAATCCATCAAAGCCTGCAAGACACAAATATGAAAGGGATGAGAATTGAATGAAATAACTGCCAAATTGACTAATGACCTCCATCGCTTCTAGGTTGAACCTTTGCTCTGGACACCCTTGGAGTTCCCTACAAATCCTCATTATAAAAGCATCATTAACTTTGATATACTCTGCATAACTATTCTATAATTGCAAACATGGGTAAAATTCATAACTTTTCACATCCTCTAGAAAATTCTCTATCCTCGGAAGGCTCAACCACAATTGTGGGGAAGCTAACATATATATTAGGAGAGAAGACATGTAAAATGAATTGTAGAAATTTTCTACATTGAGGGCTCTGGATAGATGCTTACTTACCTCATACACCCAATCAACATACTGTGTATCTGAGCAAATGATTTGCACCAAAAAGAAATAATTTTCTACAAAATTAAGTGCTTCGACCTCACCTTTCAATCGATGCAAAAGAACCAGAATGTCCAAAATCTTGAGCTTGAGATCAGTGCTGAAAAGTATTTTAGGAACCTTACTTTTAGCTCCCCTTGCTTTCTAAATCTAAGATCTCATAATCTCTTTCCGCCATACCATTTTCTTCAGAGAGAATTCTGATATAGCTCCTCCCACTGTCAATTCAGAGAACTCTTCTCGTTCTAGAATTTGGAGACAATTGACTACTACTTGCATATCAACTGAGATTAACACCATTTGATCAGGTAGTAAGATTTTCTTAGTATCTAGGTTGTAGTGATTGATACATTCAACAATTAGCTCGAGGGCTTCTACTGCTACTGGAAATCTAGCTGCTTCTACTACCCCATTTCCTTAGAGTTTCTTCGTTATGGTATGAATTGGCTCTGACCTTAACCTCCTTTTGAAATCTTGCATGAAAAATAAATGGAGTGAGGTGTCTATGACATTTTACAACATTGATTTAATCCCATTCAGTCCATCAAATCCAACAAATCTTGTTGCGATCTTGACTAAGGTAGAGATGAATTGAGAATCTTAAAATTGAAAATAGGATAGAGAGTAGAACTTCACAACTATGGGAATTTCAAAATCAGTATTCAATTCAATAGCATAATAGTTCAAATAAGTAAGCAAAAATTAGAAAATCCATTATGTTCATCTCTATATAGAAACTCCAATCTACCCGTTGATCTTCAAGATCCGTGCCACACAAGTGAATTAAAGAATAAATCTATTAGATTAATAAATGTGGGGGTTATAATGGATTCTCTCTTTTTATTTTCACTATTTCCATTGGCCCAACAGTTACTTTCCTTTATTACAGCTTTACTTTCGTATTTTTTACCAAGCTGCGGAGAATTGAGAACGGAGTACTCTGTGAGTAAAAATCTGGTCAGCTAGATTATGCATAGGATACCTTCCCAAATGTGATCAACTTGCTTCCCTTATATATTTTTAGGCCTCATGTAATCAATTTATGACCCAACCATGCTTTTAGGAGTGATTTTCCATTAGATGTAAAAAATTGCTCTCAAGGTTAGAAACCCCAAAGAGGAGAAGGCAATCTCCGCTTTTCTGCCTTTGTCTTTGTATTGCTTCCTATGCTTAAATCACTTGACTTCAAGCATTTGGAAAATATGAAAAAGACTTTGAAAGTGAAAAATGGGACCCACTAACTTACTTTACCTTTTTGCAAATGCCTTTTCGAAAAACTAACTTCTTGGTTCGAAGTTTGTCAAGGAGAAGTTGTTTTAGAGTTTTCCACCAAATCTTATTCTGATCATCTTAGTGAATTTTGAATGATTCCTACAGTAA
Organism: Cupressus sempervirens; assembly: GCA_028749045.1. Classification (NCBI taxonomy): domain Eukaryota; kingdom Viridiplantae; phylum Streptophyta; class Pinopsida; order Cupressales; family Cupressaceae; genus Cupressus; species Cupressus sempervirens. The sequence continues at coordinate 411,614,119 of CM053786.1, forward strand.
AAATATGAAAATACTTGAATGACGAATCCATAATATAATTCTACTCTCCTTGTTCAAGCTCACAAACTATAATCATAAATCTCTGCGGAGTTTCACCTTCAGGGTGTGAAAACCTACCAAGGAGAAGACGAAACTAGATTTTTTGTAAGTTCAATTTTCTTTATGCCTAGATCAAAATGAGCTGCAAGTAAGTTCATCTGAGATAACATAATCCAAAAATCTCCATCGAGAAAGGTTCTAAGCTACCCCACAAGATTCATGATGATAAGGAAACCCACCCGGTTATGTAATGCAGGAGAAGGGAGAAGATGGAAACCCGATGGAGATACTTATTGTAATGCCCCGCTAAGGGATCCAAAGAATTTCACTAAATTTGCCAAACAAATTTTTTTTTTAAAACATGAAAGTAACACCATTCATAACATTCACGGAAGCAATAGCAATAACCATTTAAAAGTAAACATAACATAAATAACAGGTTACATTCTTTAAAGATCCCTTAACGTTGAATCACATCTAATCATAACTATTCATTTAACATCACATCCTTAGCAATGATACATCCAATGTTCATAAACAATATACAAGTGTCCTTTTGTAATTGCATTTTAGATTTCTCAATCATCCATTGTACATGTCACAAGGTATGAAAGGCTTGAAGGAATAAACATCCATGTAAATAAAGTACATCACCATCCAATATTAATCCATGATGCAATTAAAGTAAGTGAAACCACATATCATACATAATACATCATCATAAAAGATATAAACATCCATTATGAAAGATAACCATATATCACAAACATGAATAACTAAGTGCATGGTTCCTCCCAACTGTAAATAGCATCATTAGACCATCGTGGATCCTAGCCATCCCTCTGTGCGTAACATTCCAAATCATCGAAGAGATCATCGATATTAACATAGTAGGGATGTCACTCTTAAAACATACTACATCATATGCATAAAGTAATCTAACATGCAAAGTAAAGCATAAAATGACATCATCTAACATATGCTAATCATCAATGAAAGGATACATATCCACCATCATGAAGGACGCATCAGCCATGATGTCTCAATGAATCTCAAATTATAAGAGTGGAAAAACACTACCACCCGACCACGTGGAACCTAAGTGGTCCACTCCCACTGTGCTGAGGAGATAATCTCAAGTCCTAAATAGGCTATCAAAATCACATAGCATGAAAATACTCTCTAAGTCCAGGAATCCTAAAAGTATACTAACTCAAAGGTTCCAATCACAAAATCGACATCTAATTTCCAGAGGCACAACAATGACATGTAGGAAACCTACTATGCAAGAGAGAAAGTGTCATCGCATATATCATGTACAAGTTACCCTGGTAGTTAGCTAAACTCCATGGGTCCATACTGATCCTCATGCGGTCACTAGTATCCTCTCATACTGACGAGGCATACTATGGAATGAAAGGTCGCAACCATGCGTTCTCTCTACTCCCATCCTAGTTTGTACAAAAACTCGAGGCGTGGGTGAGAACATCAACAATTATCTTTTTAGGTTCATTTAATCTCCATTTAGTGTGTAAATGTTATCACTTATTAACAAAACTTACAATGAGTTACCTTGGCAGCCACTTAGGGCCCCGACCCCCATTGCAAGCCACTTCCCAACACTACAAGTAGATAACCTACCCTAAGCTCATGGAATCATAAAATCACCCCAGTCCTATACAAGCAACTGGAAAGAAAATCCAAAAGATAATCCACAAAAGAATCATCAAATATCCACAATAAGAATCATCAAATATCCATAATAAGAATCATCAAACATCCATGAGCATTCGAAAAGCATCCATAAAAAATCATGACCACAACAGTTCTCTATTGGCAACTGAAGGCATCATTGATAATCATAATAATCATTGGTCCTCAATAACCAAAATATATCTCAAAATAAATCACCATATCCATTGGTTCTCAACAAGCAACCAAGAATATCCCAAAATCATACTGATCGAAGACTCCAAAATGGTTGAGTCAAAACATGTCACAACATGACATCATCAATAAATAATCCAACATTTTAGTCCCATCATGGCGACTAAAAAATAATCCAAGGATAATTGATCAATGAATCAAAAATGGTTAAGTCAAGTGTCTTAGATACATACACCTCAGCTTCACTCAAGAAGACTGATAAGCAATAACAATTAGTAAATACAAATATCTCATAGAGCATACCATCACATTACCATGGTTGGGTTTATAAAGATTGAGACCAAATAAGATCAACATGCCATCACATCTCATAACCCCCAAGCCTCTAGTAACAACCTAAGAGTGGTCAACACTAGTCAACCCAAAAACCCAAAACAGAAGCATAGAGAATACACAATGCAGACACATGTTTTGGTTTACTAAAATTACATAACTGAATTAAGTGTAGAGGTTTTCAATTTTCTATTTGCAAGTATACTTCAAGTGTATAGGATTTATCATTTGACCTACAAGTCAATCCATTTGTTCCCCGATAACATTATCCTTTCATTAATTAAAAATAATATTCTAAGAATAATTTAAGGGTAAATACTTTACTCATTAAACTGATCATCATTGACCTTTAATTAAATTGTTCTCTTTATTTAACTAAGATCCATTTTCTAATTGATTAACGCTTCTTTAATGTCACTTCAACTTTTCAACATAATCAGAGGATCATTATTCGATAAATTATAAGAGAGCCAATTATCAATCTTTGAATAAGAAGATTATAACTTTATTAAAATGATCAATTAGATCAATCAATTAACCTAGGTTCACAATTTCATGACTTTTATCATTCTAATAATACTTAATTAAAACTTAATTAAATATTACTAAAATTTAAGCCTCTTAATTCAATCGTTGTAATAATTAAATCATCACTAATAACCATTAGAAATCTAAAGTTATTATTCAAGCCATGAGAGTATGACTTATCAACTTCGATGTAAATACTTAACAACTTCGCTAGAGGAATCGATATTAGCATATCAATTAAAACTTAATTACATATCTTAGTTATTAAGTAAATCTATTTAACTCTAATTAATTAATTTAATTAATAATTACATATCCATGGCAACGTTCCAACTAATATCAGTTGACTAATGACTAGCTATAATTTTGTAAGTTAAAAGTCAACCATAATCTAATACACAAATATTCATATTAATAGTTCAATAATAATAACTTGTTAATATTTAATAACAAGCTATATTGGAAATCTTATTAATAAACCTATAATGACCACATTCGTCACTCTTTAAAAGTATACTAACATTTTCTTAACAAACCCATATTATTGATAATCAACTATACTCCATTTCATTAACATTTGAGTGGATAATAATTTAATAGCTAATATCAAGTTATATTAAAATAAATCTATGATGGTAGATTCTTCATTATTTTGCTAACAACAATGTCACTAGTAGTTGAATATAACTTCCTTAAGATACATTCCCATTATACGAGTCATTAAGATAAATAAATAATCAAATAAATAATTTATAATTTCCTTCATGCACCTCAAAGATAATCATTTATCTAAAATAATCTTTAATGATTCTAAATATAATAATCACCAACTTAATTTCATTCATGATAACATGAATTCATTTCCATTATATTTTCTTAGTAACCTTAATTAGAATAAATTCTAATTAAATATTTTGATTAATTTAAAGCTATATTATTTATTTAAAATCTTTCCTTCACATTATATATATATATATATATACATACATACATATATACTAATAATTAATATACAACCATTATTAATACATACATACATACATACATACATATATATATATATATATTATCAACATTTAACATCATAAAAAAATTAAAATTCGATTTCAAACATCATTTACAAAACGTAACAACCAATATATATTAATATTTTAAATCTTATCATAAACAAACTTCTTAAAAATTTAATACATTGAAATCGAAAAGCACCTGCAAAGTTTTTAAAGCGATTATTAAATTGCTATGTGGTATTATATATGTCGTGTGACCCTGCCCTCTAACGTAGGGCCTGTGACGGTAGTCGCAGTACCTGTGTTAGTGGGTACAGGCGACCGCCAGCAGGAATAGTGAGGAAAAAGGGGTCAGGTGCGGTGAGACCCCCGCTCCCCCCCAACATTATTATTATTTTTTATAACCGTTTTTAAATAACGTTCAAAAGAAATTCGCATTTTACATAACATTTTTCATTAAAACATTTCCATGCATTTCAAATTTCTATTATATATATTTTTTACTGTCGCATTTTTTAACAAATGTATAAATATATATATATATATATATATATATATATATATATATACAGATTGTAAATCAGTATCAAAGCATTGAAAATATATAAATATATATATGTACTTATATATATTTATATATAAAAGTATGCAGATTTTATATATATTTTAGAAAGAGAACACAGATATATAACTTTAAATAAGAAGAGCTTTTCAAATTCTTTAAATTAAGAATTTTCTCTTTAAAATAATTGTTCTCTAAATTTAACCATAGATTTCTCTAATAGGTTGACTATAGATTTTGAAACCCTTTTCAAATCTATTTATCAATTTGATTCTAATTCAAACCCAAACCCAATTTAGATCTAATTCTTTCTCATTTGGAACTAGGGTTTTCTATTGCTTTCTTCTCAACCAAATAAAATATCTAGATTCCAATTTCAAATTATAGATTCAATCATAGAAAAGATTCAGACACATATAACAATCATGAAGAAGACAAGAAGAGAAAGAGTGCAAAGAGAATATGTGAATATCACAAGTGCACCTGGACACTGATGCTAATTTGCAATGCCTCAGAAGTCCATAGAAAATCCCTTCCTTCTCCAACATTTTCAATTCATCCAAGATCCAAGCCAACCGAACCCTCCAAGGGACTAGAAGTGCTAGAAGAAGCATAGAAGCATGTAGAAGCATATGAGCATGTAGAAGCATATGAGCTTCTCAAATGCATGTAAGCTTTGAAGCTTGTCCAAACACATTAGGAGAGCCTCTATTTAAAGGCCTCTAAGATGCATCTAGAATATGTTTAGAAACAACTAGAAGATAAGCATGACAACCAAGCATGAGTCTTCTCCAATCTTTTAGATGAGTCATAAGGTTTTAGACAACATGTGTGTTAGAATTATTTAGAATAACTGAGAGGGGGGGGGGTGTGAATTAGTTATCCAAGGTCCAAATGCCCTATTAATACTTTTTCACTACTTTTAATGAATCCATACACTTTTCATCCATCCATATTTAAATCAATCATATTAGCAAGTTATAGTAAATCAACATGCAAAGATAAAACATGCAAGATCAACACATGACACAATGATTTATGTGGAAACCCAATTTGGAAAAAACCACCAGTAACATGCTACTTGATTCTCACTCTTCTAAAGTGATGCCCTGTTAAAAGCTTGCCCTATTAAAGGCTTACAACACACTATTAAATGTGACCTTGTTAAAGGATTTCACCAAACTGTTAGGAATGGGCCTAGTTAAAGGACTTTAGAACATTCACTTGGAATGTCACCCTGTTAAAGGATTTATCTCATGGCTATCAAACCAATCTAAGTCCATAGGATTTAAACTAACTGTTACAATTGCTAGAAAGTAATGATAATGGCCTTTTGATCTGATATAACTTACAACATACTTTGCAAATTTTAGATCACACTTTTAGTTCAATCCTAATGCTTGGCTTCAATCACTTCAGCTCTGACTACTTGACTTCTTCTCAAGCTTTGTCTACTTGAGTCATACCAATGCATCCATATCTGGGATCTTCTTATTGAAACTGAGTATTATGCTCTCTTTCCTCCTTAGCACCTCCTTCAACATTTTATGCTTTCATGCTTGATTGCCTCTCTCTCTCTTTCTCCATTAACTTATGACTCCTTAAATAGAAGTCTAATTTCCCTTTGCCACTCAATTCTCCCTCTCCAATTTTAGGATTTCGAATGGATTAGGTAGGATACATTGTATCTACCTTATATCTTGTTCTCATCTAGAAACTTCGTCAGTTGTCTTCTTAAAAATGTTCTACATGGTGTTCTGTACCACCAGATCATCATTCTTATCTTCCATTTAATTCACAAACTTCTAGATAACAACCTTGTCAGCTTAGATTTGGAAAATCTTCAATTTTCAAAATAATGCAGCAACTTGACATTATTGATTTACTGGTGCTTGACACCTCTGTGTTACTCGGTACCTATATATGCTTGGCACTTGATATCACTCGACATCTGAACTTGCTCGCTCGGTTCCTTCTTTCTAATGATCTTTAGTTAGGTTTAACAGATGTCTTAGCTAAAAACCTTACATCTTTGATATGTTCCAGTGTACCCATTCTTTGTGTCTTATAGTATGTCATCAAATACACTTTTTCATCAATGGCTTAGCTGATCCTTGTTCTTCATTACAACATCATAACTTCAACCTTTCTCTAGGTGTTCTAGATACATCTTATTGATTGCCTCCTCCTTGACAATCAACTAATTGATAGTATTTGGATCACTAAAACAATTGTCATTCCTATGAGTAGCAAGTTTGACATCAATGAAAAAACAATGATTGAGAACATTCTTTACCAGTTCCATATATCATTCCAACAACTTTCCTTATGATCTTTTCAATCATTTCCAACAATCTCCCTCTTTGGCATTGATGGAAAACCAAACTGATCAATTGATCAACTTAGTTACCACTAGGATTGTATACATTGTCTGCTACTTTTCTTTGCTGCTACATCTTATATATCCCCCTCTTCCATATATATCTCCCTCTCTTTGTGTTGATCAGGTTTCACATTTCTCCCTCTTTGACATAAATGCCAAAGATGTATCATCTTTAACATGCAAAATATGAGCTTTGACTTCTTGTTGTTTTCTCCCTCTATCACCATGCTTGTGACTGATTTGGAGTTTCTGCTCCTGCTGTTATCCTCTGTATCAATTTGTTGATATTTTAATGATTTGTTTCTGTTGATGCAGAGCAGCATCCTTGTTGCTTTAAATTACTTGAGTTAGGGGTATTACCCCCAACTTGCCTCTAAGATATTCATAAGCATCCTTGGGCAATGGTTTGGTGAAGATATCCACAGTTTTTTCTTTTGTGTGAATGTATTCCAACTTCACTTGTTTGTCTTCTACCAATTCTTTGACATAATGATACTTGATTGCGATATGCTTGGTTTTTGCATACATCACTGGATTTTTGGATAAGTTTATAGCACTTGTATTATCACAATACAATATCATAGGTTTTGTTACCTCTTCTTTCATTCCTTTCAATAGATGTGTGATCCACACAATGTTTTTGCAATTGACTGCAGCTGCCACATATTCTGACTCTATAGTGGACTAGGATGTACATGTTTGTTTCTTGCTAGTCCAGGTAACTAGCCTTTTGCCTAGAAATAATGCACCTCCACTTGTGCTTTTTCTATCATCAATGTTGCCTCCCCAATCTGCATCTGTATATGCATTGAGCTCAAAATTTCCATTCTTTTTATAGTATAGACCAAAGTTATCAGTTCCTTTAAGATATCTCATTATTCTTTTTACTGCTATGAGATGATTTTATTTGGAATTAGCAGAGAACCTAGCCACTATTCCAACTACTAATGCTATGTCTGGTCTACTATTTACAACATATTTTAGTTTTCCAATCATGGATCTGTACATTTCTTGATTGACTTCAGCTGATTCATCATTTTTGGACAACTTATTTCCTATTGCCATTGGTGTGCTGACTAGTTTGGATTCCTCCAATCTAAACATTTTAAAAATCTCCTTGATGTACTTTGATTATGTAACAAATATATCATGTTTGAGTTGATGTACTTGCAATCCAACAAAAAATTTGATTTCTCCAAACATAGACATCTCAAATTCATGTTTCATTTTGTTAGCAAAGCCTTTGCAAAGTACTTCCTTTCCACCAAACACTATGTCATCCAAAAAGATTTCAGATACAATAATGTCTTTATCTTCTTCTTCTTTGATGTACATGTTGCTATTATCATTAGTTCTTTCAAATCCAATTTGCACTAGATACTTGTGAAGTCTCTCATACCATGCTCTAGGTGCTTGTTTCAAACCATAGAGTGCTTTATGTAGCTTACACACCATATCCCTATTGTTTTCATCAAAAAATCCTTCTGGTTGTTCAATGTAGACTTCTTCTTCTAGTATGCTATTTAAAAAAGCATATTTTATATCCATCTGATGGACTTTAAAATCTTTGTAGGCATCATATGCAAGTAAAGTTCTTACTCCTTCCATTCTAGCAACCGGGGCAAATGTTTCCCCATAGTCTAGTCCTTCTTCTTGAGCATAACCCTTGCATACTATTCTTGCTTTGTTTCTAGTAATCTCACCATTCTCATCTAGCTTGTTTCTAAATACCCACTTGGTGCCAATCACATTCTTGTCAATTGGTCTTGGAACTGAATTCCAGGTTTTGTTTTTCTTTATTTGATCAATCTCTTCTTTCATAGCTTTATACCATTCATCATCTTGTAATGCACCATATATTGTCTTGGGTTCAAATTTCCTAATCAGACATGATTCATGTATTAGTTTGTTCCTTGGCATTGGTCTAGCATCTTTGTCACCAATTATCTATTCAGCAGGGTGATGTCTTTTGACATATTTGAATAATCTTGGCTTTTTCCTTGTTTCCATGTTTGATCTTTCAGATTCAGGATCACTATGCACTTTTTTGTCAGGTTGTTCTTCATCATGTGTACTGTCTTCAAAATCTAATTGTGCATTTTCTTCATTTTGCAACTCGGCATTCACTGGTTGGGACTCGGCTGAGACTGATACTTGTTGTTGATTTTCAATTTGATTGACATCATCCTCATCAACAGTCATTCCTTCACAAGAATACACAAATGTTCTATACTCTTCCATTTTCTTTGGTACTTTAGCTTGGATTTCTATGTGCTCATCAAAATTTACATTTGCACTTTCCACAATTTTGTTAGTGTTAGTATTCAAACACTTATATGCCTTACTTCTTCTGGAGTAACCAAGAAATATGCCTTCATCACTTTTTGCATCAAATTTTCCATTTCTAGCATCTTTAAGGATAAAACATTTGCAACCAAACACTTTGAAATGTTTTGCATTGGGTGAGTGACCATACCATAATTCAAAAGGTGTTGTATTTGTTCCTTTCTTGACTTGTACTCAGTTCACTGTATGAACAGCTACACTTACAGCTTCTCTCCAGTATTTTAGAGCAATAGTCTTTTCCATCATTAATGTTCTGGCATAGTCAATTACAGATCTATTTCTTCTTTCAGCAATTCCATTCTGTGGGGGAGTTCTAGGAGCTAACGTTTGTCTTTTGATCCCTTTATCATTATAGAACATCTCGAATTCATTTGATGTTAATTCACCACCTCTATCTGATCTTAGGCATTTCAAGATTTTTCCTATTTCCTTTTCAACTCTAGCCACATACCATTTAAACATTTGAAAAGCATCAAATTTTTGTTTTAAAAACATAACAATCATCATCCTGGAATAGTCATCAACAAACAACATGATGTATTTATCTCCTTTATAGCTTTGTACTTCCATTGGACCACATAAGTCAGTGTGAACCAACTCAAGTACTTCTTTATATGTATAGTTTTTGCTTTTGAAGCTTGACTTTGTCATCTTTCCTAGCTAACATTGTTTGCACATGATATTATCAAGCTTCTTCAATTTTGGTAAACCTATGACTTTCTTCATTTTACTGATGTTGACTAGATTGTCAAAGTTGACATGACATAATCTTCTATGCCACAACTATTCATTGTCAAATTTTTCAATAAAATAAGAAATATCATCCATATCAAGGTAAAATGAATTACTCCTTGTTTGATCTCCTTTTCCTATCAGTTTACCATCAGTATCATAGATTTTTGCAGTTTTGTTTCCAAATTCTACTTTGCATCCTATATTCCCTAACTGTGAGACACTCAACAAATTATAGTTTAATCCTTCAACATAGTATGCATTATCACATGAAATTTGTTCTATGAGCTTAATGGAACCTTTTCCTTTGATTTGACATGGAGCATCATTACCAAATCTAACACTATTTCCATCATATTGAGTAAAGTTAACAAACTTATTTTTGTCTCCTGTCATGTGATGTGAGCATCCACTGTCTATGATCCACCTATCATTTTTGTTCATACATGTTACCAGTGTTGTGGGATCTTCTTCATCAGATTGATCCTTCATGGCTAAATACACAACTTTATCATCATTGTCATCAGAATTTTCTTCAACAATGTAACACTTCTTACCTTTTTCTTTGTAATCTCTCTTGTCATCATCTCACCTAAATTTTTTTTTGTTGCCTTCCTTGTAATCCTTTTTCTGTGTACACCTGGCAACAATATGACCTACTTCATTGTAATTGAAACAAATGATAGGCATCTTTCCTTTGAATTTTCCTTTACCCCTATGAAATCTTCTAGCAAGCAATGCTTCCAATTGTTCCACGTCTTCCTCATCAGTGCTACTGTCATTGGATACATACTTCATTTTTCTTCCTTTTTTTGATTTCACCTGTTCAGCATCTTTCAGTGATAACTTGGCCTTAAAGGTAGATTCAACATTCTCAGGTCTGTAGTTGTCAAAATTAGATAACTCAAATGCAGTGAGTCTACCTATCATACCTTCAAAACTTAGATTATTTCCTAGTATAGATCTTAGCTCTTGTATTGCTGATACTTGAATAACATAGATAGGGAGCAAAGTTCTTAGAAACTTACTATTAAGAATATCTTCATCCAATTAACCACTCAAGCATCTTATTGCACTTACCACTTCCTTTATTCTTGCACCATACTGAGCAGAATTCTCATTTTCCTCCATTTTTATGTCATCAAACTTTCCTCTGAGACTTTCTCTTTTTGCTCTTTGTACATTCTGATCTCCTCCATAGATGTCTAATAGGGCTTTCCACATTTTGAATGCAGTGTCACAACCTTTGATATCATCAAATTTAACATAGTTGAGTGTAGAGGCAATTTCCAACATTGTTTGATTGTGTTCCGGCTTGTTTTTCATGTCTTCTACAGTAAGAGTACCTATAGAATCAGCATGTTCAGTAACAATTGAATTTTGGGCATAATCTCCTATGGATCCAAGATGTAGCTTCATCAAGCTTTTCCATGCAACAAAGTTGTCTTTGTTGAGCTTGGGGACTTCTCTTTTAGGCATTTTGATCTTTTTTGCTTATAGTCCCTTTAAACTGAATCAACAGTCTGGCTCTGATACCAATTGTTAGAATTCTTTATAATAACTGAGAGGGGGGGGGGGGGGGGGGGGGTGGGGGGTGAATCAGTTATCCAAGGTCCAAATGCTCTATTAATACTTTTTCACTACTTTTAATGAATCCATACACTTTTCATCCATCCATATTTAAATCAATAATATTAGCAAGTTATAGTAAATCAACATGCAAAGATAAAACATGCAAGATCAACACATGACACAATGATTTGTGTGGAAACCCAATTTGAGAAAAACCACCAGTAACATGCTACTTGATTCTCACTCTTCTGAAGTGATGCCCTGTTAAAAACCTGCCCTATTAAAGGCTTACAACACACTGTTAAATGTGACTTTGTTAGAGGATTTCACCAAACTGTTAAGAATGGGCCTGGTTAAAGGACTTTAGAACATTCACTTAGAATGTCACCCTGCTAAAGAATTTATCTCATGGCTATCAAACCAACCTAAGTCCATAGGATTTAAACTAACTATTACAATTGCTAGAAAGTAACAATAATGGCCTTTTGATCTGATATAACTTACAACATACTTTGCAAATTTTAGATCACACTTTCAGTTCAATCCTAATGCTTGGCTTCAATCACTTCAGCTCTGACTACTTGACTTCTTCTCAAGATTCGTCTCCTTGAATTTTCTTACTCATCATACCAATGCATCCATATCTAGGGTCTTCTTATTGAAACAGAGTAATTATGCTCTCTTTCCTCCTTAGCACCTCCTTCAACATTTTATGCTTTCATGCTTGACCGCCTCTCTCTCTCTTTCTTCATTAACTTATGACTGCTTAAATAGAAGTCTGATTTCCCTTTGCCACTCAATTCTTCCTCTCCAATTTTAGGGTTTCAAATGGATTAGGTAGGATACATTGTATCTACCTTATATCTTGTTCTCATCTAGAAACTTCATCAGTTGTATCCTTAAAAATGTTCTACATGGTGTTCTGTGCCACCAACTCATCATTCTTATCTTCCATTTAATTCACAAACTTCTAGATAACAACCTTGTCAGCTTAGATCTAGCAAATCTTCAATTTTCAAAATAATACAGCAACTCAGCATTATTGATTTACTGGTGCTCGACACCTCTATGTTACTCGGTACCTATATATGCTCGACACTTGATATCACTCGGCATCTGAACTTGCTTGGCATCTAAACTTGCTCACTCGGTTCCTTCTTTCTAATGATCTTTAGTTAGGCTTAACAGATGTCTTAGCTAAAACCTTACATCTTTGATATGTTTCAGTGTGCCCATTCTTTGTGTCTTATAGTATGTCATCAAATACACTTTTTCATCAATGGCTTAGTTGATCCTTGTTCTTCATTACAACATCATAACTTTAACCTTTCTCTAGGTGTTCTAGTTACATCTTATTGATTGCATCCTCCTTGACAATCAACTAATTGATAGTATTTGGATCACTAAAACAATTGTCATTCCTGCGAGTAGCAAGTTTGACATCAATGACAAAACAATGATTGAGAACATTACCAGTTTCATATATCATTCCAACAACTTTCCTTATGATTTTTTCAATCATTTCCAACAATGTTCTCAAATAAAATGCTAACTCCTAAGTGTAGACAACTAGTGCATTCTTAGAGTGCAAACTTCTGTGTTGTCTACATGACAAATCTCAAGAATTTGCAAACTCCTATGTGAGCAAATATTAAAATAATACACATTAATTAATATAATATTTACTTTACTCTTTCCAATTTAATTAATTTATTTATTAAATCTCATGCACTAACTTTAATAATTCCACTTATTCTTATCTTAATATATTTATATTTTAATCACATGAAATCTAGAATCTTTTAATAATTTTAAATATATTTTCCACTTTTACATTTCATTTTCAAAACTTAATTGCTAAAATATTTATTAGCTTTAATAATATTATTATTTAGTCATTTATTTAAAAATGAACTCCAAATATATTATTATTAAAATAAATATTGTCACATTCCAACTTTAAAATTATAACTTTTATCTTCAAATTTAATTATTTTATTTAATTAATTTCTCAATTAATTAAATAAAATAAATATTAAAATACCATATTAATTTTCCATTAAACTATTAATTAAATCTTTTAATTAGGCTTAATTAATAGAAAATACACTAAAGACTCTCAAGGTAAAATACAAAAACCCATCATAGCCAAAATACATACAAAATCAAACCAAAAGGTTAAATATCACGAATTACGTCATCCGACATATTCGGAGGGTGCTCAACTTAGATACTTGTCCTAATTTTCAATTAGGACAAATGGCTTAAAGGGTTGGGATTTGGACTTGAGAATTTATTTCCCCTCTCTTATCATTGAGATGATGTGATAGGGTATGCTCATCCTGGCAATTCAAGGAAGTCGATACCCGGTACTTGCAACTTGCATAAAAACCATGCATGTACAAGCACAATATATACTAAACTAAACATGCAATGGCAGGAAGTGGTGCATCATGTAGATCCCAACTAGTAGGTGACTACGACTCCCTTCCTTAACAACATCAGACATGCCATACATAAGAGAAAACATGCACACCATGTACATGCAAGTATGGGGTACGTATCCATAAGAAAACACATATGATAATAAACCATCTTACTAATCATCATTAATAACTGCAAACACTAAAAATAATCATCATGCATACATGAAATGTAAAGTCTAAGTGATCTCATCACATATCAACTGAATCCATAGCACAATATCTGATAGTCTCAAAACAATGTTTCTAACCATCAACATAAAACTAGTCCCAAAAGAGTTTGACAATGTTAGCAAAAATGTGAACTAGCGGTAGGCACTACACTTATCACTTAAGGAAGAAAGGACAACTCAATCAACCAGACTAGACATGGTACAAGTTAAATTCCCATTTTTGCAAAATAGGTACAAGATTAAAAGTGGGGTAACAATAACACAACTACAACTTCACCAATAAAATACAGAAAGAAATTCACAACACAAAGAACACAATATTTTTGGACAAATTGTCCTTGAAAAAATCCCTAAGGGAAAACCAGTTCTGCAGATGGAAAATATATAACTTTAGGAAATCAAGAGATACAAAATTCCTTGCCTCTCACTGGCAAAATTTAGACAACCTCCTAATTTCTCATGCTGATATTCCCCGCTGCTATCCCCAATGCTATCATTGCGCCCTTGCTAACATTGCAAAATTGTTTTCTATCACTGCAAACTCATTTGCTAACACTGCAAATGCTTCTACAACTTGTGTTCCTCTATTATGTTCTCCAAATGCTTCCCTTGACCCCCTTTTCATACTACCTAACCAAGAGGTTTCTAGTTGCTTCTTGATTAAGGCAACCTAAGCAAGAAGTTTCTAGTTGCTTCTCGATTAAAACAACCTAACCAATAGGTTATTAGTTTCTTCTATAAGGAGTCAATTAATTAACAAATATTATCTAATTAATCACATATGGATAAAAAGTTGTCCAAGCTACCTAAAACTAACATCATTAAATCTCTTAAAAAACCAACATCTCGAATGTAGCAATTTTCTTCTTATTTTGAAAGAGCCAAAAACTATGCTTGTAAGTTCGTAATTATTCTCAATAGTATGCACTCCTTATACCAAGCTAGGATTCTCCACAATCTCATTCTTATAAGGATATTGGCTCTTAGAAAATAATGAATGGTACAAAAATGATCCTCTCTTAGCTCATTCTATTAAATGAATGGTACTATTAGATTGGTTTATGGAACAATGATGATCATACAAACATTTTTGACAAGACTCATATCTGTCTTTCAAAGTGGGAGACTCACTTCATATATAATATAATCCTTTTCTATATTTCATAATAAATAATTTATGTTTTGAAATGAATTATTTATCTAACAAAACATTCTTGTGGTGGGAAAGTCCAAATGTACTATCTCCATCACCAATGTTGCACCTCTATCTTTATAAGACAAATTACAACACTATGAAGAAAATTTTTTTTGTACTTATTTAGATATGTAATCTTAATATTGTTATCTATTTGATAAAAAAAAACTTAACTTTCTTATATAGATTATAAATGTGTACAAAAGACTTTCCAAAAAACTAAAGCAAAGATAAAGACTATTTTGTCTATCATTGATGATTCCCTACAAGGAACACATGTTTCAATATACATTGTCAAATGTGTGACCTCCCATGCATATGTTAATTCTTGCCAAAGGCAGGTAGTATTGCTTTCATGCAATTCAATTTTTCAACTAAATTGACCAATCAACTCATATGATTGAAAAGATTAAAAGAAATTTCAAATGTTTATATCTTTTTCTAATTTTTCATTATTTTATAAATCACAAATTTCACTTACTCTATTGGACCATTCTATTCTTGGTAGGGAGAAAATTCAATTTTGTCCAACAAAAATACAAATATTTTCTAACAACTCTATCATGCATTAATGAATGAATTGATGTATATTTTTGCCAATTGCAAAATATTATTTCTTTAAGTTTACACTATGTTTTACTAGCTACTATTTTACAATCTTGCTCTAATTTTTTATATATCATTTTACAAATTGTTAAACTAATACTACATCTCAAACTTACTAGATATTTTGGTAGTTTGAATTAAGTATTCAACAATTTTTTTTAAAATTATATATTTCAACTAATAATTGAATTGGTAGAAATAAGTAGTTCATTCATATAATATAATTTCTATTGTTATTTATATATTTCTTAAAATATTATAATTATTAATATTTTTAAAATTCCCTTCAACTGTCTCTATCATTCTACCTTTACTTGTTCTTATAATCTCTTTTAGCTCTCTCTTTCTATCCTTCCTTTCTATCTATAGATCTCTATTTTTCCTTGGCAGGAACTTTGATGCAGTGCATCTCTTGTTTAGAAAATGTCTCCATGAACCATATGTTTAAAGAAATGTCCCTAGAAAATGACCCCATGAACGTATGGTTTAGAAAATGTCTTAGCACTCAACATCTTATAGCAAAAAATAAATATATTTGGGTAAAAAGAAATTAAGCCTTATATTTTTATTATTTTGACTTACTTGCAACTTGTATTAAGAAAGGAATTCAAGAAAAAACAAACATTCCTTGAACATTTTTTGCTTTTACTATGAATAATTAGTTTGAAGACTTTAGGGGAACCATTGTCTAGGATATATTCCTTTACTTTAGGATTAAGGAATGATAATTTTATGTGCCCTCTAACTTTTTTCCCATGTCCTTTATCTTGTAGATTAAATTTTTCCCATTTAAGTATAGAAATAAATAGAATAAAAAAATTATTTGAAGTTTATCCATTGTTAGATAAATGGAAAATTTCAATTGGTAATTTTATGAGTATATTTTGATAGATTGGATTTTTTTTCATTTGTGAAAGTTAGTTGAAGGATGATATTTTATTAAAACTTTATTTTATAATAGTAATAATTTATTATATTAAGATAAGACATGATATTTATTATTAATTCGTATAGGAGGAATATTAATGTATCTCATCAATTAGCATCCATCAATCAATATTTATAATTAAAATATGTTCATTCAATTTTCTAAGGTTTATATTTTTTAAAATTTATTTTGGAACATACAATTTTATTTTATTTTTTATTCTATTGGATAGTGATGGTCAAATAGTACTCTATAGACTTAGTGGTATGACATCCATAATATTATTCTTTATGTCCTATTTCTCTTGAATATATGTGGCTAATAAAATCAATTCCTCTTTATAATAGTAATTTTACACATACATACAATTATATTTTATATCCTCTTTCTTTTGACAATGTGTGGATGATATAACCACTTCATTTTTTATTTTATTTTTTGATAGATTAATAGTGGGGAAAAGAGGAACTCACACCTCATAAATTACAAAAGAAACTAGAGACAACTTCAGTTGGTAGATGGGGAGAGACAAAGAAAGAAATTGAAAAAATTAGAACCAATCACATTAATACTTCAACCTACTATAGCATGGAAACAAAACCATATCACCAAACACCACCTTCATTCAAGCATACTATTTTACAAGCCCCTTCTTCCTGCTCATAGTAAGGAGCATCCATGACTCACTAGATATGAAGCTTGTCAACTTCAAATTTGTGGCCCTCATTTTTCATGGTTGAAATGATATGTACAGAGATAGCATTGGTTGTTTGAGAGATAGTGCAAAATTTTGTAGGCACCAACATCATCAAAGTCCAAATAATCAATAAATAAATTTTCCAAAATTTCCATAAAGGAATAAGGGCCCTTTGAATTGAACCATCCCTAATTTCCTCATTAGAGTGGCCACCATAAAAAAGAACATCAAGTGTGGAAGGTGTGGGGACAATGGGGGGAAGAGGTACAACAAAAGAAGAAACCTCGAGAGTATTATGGTTAGGGGCCCACAATAATCACCAACGTCTCATGTTCACTAGGAATGGGGATGCCAACTTTAGTAGGAGGCACAAGTTCCTTATAATCAGCCAAAAAATTCCCATGGTTCTTCCAACAAAAATCAAAATCTAGATTACCAACCTTCTTGACCCATTTCATAAATGTAAAACCCTTGAGGTGTTTAAATTTGGTAAAGAGTAGTCAACAATATTATGGTTGATCCTATTGCAATAAAAGCATTTGATAGTAGACCTTAAAAGTAGAGAAATTTGGTCCAATTTCCTTGAGAGAGATGGATAAAAAAATAGTTGAATTAGTTAAGAAATATCAATAATAACAAAAAATCCAGTGTAATTGTGGAATGGGGTTGTAGTAAAAGGATACATTTTCACAAAAGACCCAATTATCTTAATCAAATCCTTTAAGTGGTATGTATCTCACATGATCAATGTGGGATTGTACAATCTGATTTGCATGGGAATAAGCATAATCCTAGCCACAATAAGGTTAAAGAAAGGAATGCTAGCCCCAACTAATATTATAATTGATTGTTAGGTGATGATGCTATAGATGTATGTAAAAGAGTCACATTAGTTGTTATATTGTCATTGATGTCAGTCTTAATTGGTTAGACATTACCTAACTCAAGAAAGTACCATATCATTTCATTGGTGAAGAGGATTTAAACAAAAGTACGATGAAGTTAGAGTTGATATGCAAGGTATTCAATGGCTACTTGAATGAGCTAGACAATGATTATGTAATATTGGTTTGATTATTTTACAATAATGTATTATTGCAATGCATTGAAGATCACAAGCTTAGCCAAGCCACTAGTTTAATGAAGGGAGATTGTATTCATTGAGTGACTACATTATTGTCTGAGTGATTGCAATGGAAGGAAGAATGAAGTATTTGTTGGAAATAACAATGGGAAGTAAACTCTAAGAGAGGGAGAGGGGTGAATTAGTACTTCAAAACTCTAACCATTAAAACATTCACCACACATCTATCTCACAATTTGCATGTAAATTGAAATACCAAACTAAACATTCTCATCTAGGCATGAAGTAAATAACACATATGACACAAGATATTTGGTTACCTAGAAACCCTCTAATGAGAAGGTAAAACTTGGGTGGGGATGACACCCATAAATCTTCACTACTATAGTTGTAAAGTGTAGCCAATTAAGGTTATAATAAGTTTGATCATAAACTATGATCTACCTTGTGAAAGGTTTTCCCTATTAAGACTTACAAAGACTGTTACATCTTACCCTGTTATAGAATTTCAAAACCTTGCTAAAAGTGTGCCTAGTTAAAAGACTTTAACTTACAATAAAGCAAGCACCCTATTAAAGGATTTACAATATCTTGTTAAGACTACTTTGTTAGAAGATTTTGATTGATTCACATGTTAGAATGTTTTAGCATTGATCCTTCAGGTAGCACCGATTTGCTAGATATCAGATCTTCTCTTTCCAAGTATATCCTTAATCCTCCTGATCAGATATGTCTTCTCTATCCTCTAATTGCTCTGTTATGTTCTCTCTAACTAATTCTATAATTCAATTCTTTCACATCTCCTTAGTCACCATGAATGCTTTGTCTGCACATACAAACCTATCCCTTCACACATGAACTCTTTTAGGATTTACCCTCTTTAAGAAAACTTAGGTGACCTAAGGTTAGGTAGGAATCAATGACTATGATTCACCCATTTTTTCACTTAATTCATCCCTTTATCTGATTGGTTGTATGTACTACATAGGGATCCTCTATGTAGATTTGTTCTTATCTTCTAGAATTGTAAAAAAATCCTTAAGTCAGCCCAAAAATGGTTTACATAGGATTTTGTGCCACTACAAACAACTATGTCCAAAATGTTTTACTCAACACTTGAAGCCTCTGATGCTCGACATCCACTTTATAGTCAATGTTGTAACGTGACCTCTAAATGACTTGACATCCACTATTTACTTGACATCTAAATCACTTGCCATGTATTAGCTTGTGTTCAAAATAGATTGATACAAGTATGAATATGTGTTTCAAATCATTTTTCTACCACTGATGTCAAACCTGCTACTTGTTCGTAAGATAATTTATTATATGATTTGAGTACTATCATTTATTTGATTGATGAAGAGGACTGGATCAAATGAGGTAACAATAACACCTAGAGGAAAGGTTGAGTTATGATATAAAAAAGGAGTACAAGGATCAATTAAGATAGTGATATTATAGTGCATTGATAATCTACTTAAGGTTGCAAAGGATGGTTACACTCATTAAGTTTAGAAGAATAAGTTAAACAAAGTATGTCTGCTAAGCTTAATATTTACACAATAGGTGCCGAGAAAAGTTAGTGTAAGCCAAGTAGAAAATTAGTTGGAGCCAAGAAAAGTCAATTTGTAGTGTAAGCTAAGTAAGGTTCAGTTGATGTTGAGTACCAATAAAATTTAGTTTGTGTTGAGTGATTTGTTAGTGGATGACGAGCAACAAAGTATCGCTGAGCATCAGAAGCTAGTTAATGCCGAGTGTCAACATTATGAGAAAGATCAAGCATTCGATGAATCTGAGCCAATAAGTTTGATTTCTTAAATTGTGTGAATCATGTGGAAGATAAGCTTGATGAGTTGGTAGTATAGAATTCAAGATGAACCATTTTGAGGTGAATTCAAAGAGAATTGAAGGAGAAATTTCTAGAAGGGGATGAAACGAAAAGAAGCATAGATTCATTTAATCCTACATAATCCAACCTAACCATAAAATGCATGAAGGATAATGAATGGCAAAAGATCTTAATTTTCTATTTATAGAGATGACTTGTTAGGAGCAAAGGTTGTCATGTGTGAGAACCTAAGGAAGCCAAGAAGTCTAGGGTATTACTTCATGGGCAAGTAAAGAAAGAAGGCTTAAGGGTTTGGATGCTTGAAGAGTGAACAAGCTATTAGAGCTAAAGTGTGTGAAAGCCAAGTAGAATGGAGGACTGAAATAAAGATCTATAATCTGCAAGTGTATTGTAAGTTGTTATCAAATCAAGCCTTATTTTTAGTTTCTAATCATTGTACCAATCTAGGGTAAATCCTTTGGATTAAGGTTGACCTAATAGTCATTTGTAAATCCTTTAACCAGGTGACATTCCAAGTGAATGATCTAAAGTCCTCTAACAAGGCTCACTCCTAACAAGGTGATTGAAAACCTTTAACCAGGTCACATTTAACAGTGTGCATTGTAACTTTTAACAGGGTTAGCCTTTCATAGGGCATCACTTCAAAAGAGTGAGAATGGGTAGCATGTTACTAGTGGTTTTTCCCAAATTAGGTTCCCACATTAAATCATTGTGTCAAATGTGTTATTAAATCTATTATGATTCATATTTACATTTTTGCAAAGTTGATTTGACAACAACCTACAAGTTTAAGTGATTGCATAATCTAATGGATGCATGCATGATGAAAATGTTTTATGGATATGCGTTCACTAAGTTGTGAAGTGTTTTAATTGTACATCTAGACCTTGGATAACTGATTCACACCACCCCCCTTAGTTATTCTAAAGAATTCCAACAATTGGTATCAGAGCAATCTACTCAAGAGGACTAGTTTGAAGGTACTAGAAGCAAAAAGATCAAGATGTCAAAAAGAGAGGTACCCAAGCTTAATAGAGATAAATTTTTTGCACGAAAATTTTTGATGAAGCTAAACCTTGAAGGTCTTGGAGATCATGCACAATCTACCATTACTAATGACCATGTTGATCTTGCTGGAGCCCTAACTATTGAAGATCTAGAAAAAAAAGAAAGAACACAACCAGGCAATGTTGGAGATTGCCTCTTCCCTAAATTATGCCAAGTTTGATGATATCAAGTGTTGTGATATTGAAAAGAAAATTTTGGATGCTCTACACACTATCTATGAAGTTGAAAAAATTATTCTCAGAGCCAAAGCTGAAATTCTTAGAGGTAAGTTCAATGACATGAGAATGCAAGAAGGTGAGAATATTGCTCAATATTTCTCTAGGATAAAAAATGTTGTTAATAAAATAAGAGGAGCTACTAGTAAAATAGATGATGATACTATACTAAGAAACATTTTGAGAACACTATTACCCATTTCTGCTATTAGAGTTTTTATAGTGCCTCTCCCATTTGACTTCTGTAAATCATCCCGATGGATGCAACCCTGTTGATCTCTCCTTGAGAAGGGATCATGATTGGGACCATGAGTGGTCTACACCCTTGAGGAAATTGGATTTATGTTATGGTTACAATTGGTTTTATTATTCTTGTGGTTGACTTATGAGATTATGATGTGATATATGGTTCACTGAGGTTTGTGTTAGTGGTTACTAGGATCAATGTGGTATCATGATGTTGTTTCGTGATTACCTTAAGATGTGTGCAAAGATTTGCACTATGTACTAGTACTCTACTACATGGGACTAGGTTCCTATAG
Organism: Cupressus sempervirens; assembly: GCA_028749045.1. Taxonomy (NCBI): domain Eukaryota; kingdom Viridiplantae; phylum Streptophyta; class Pinopsida; order Cupressales; family Cupressaceae; genus Cupressus; species Cupressus sempervirens. Next base: position 411,636,354 of record CM053786.1, read on the forward strand.
TAGTGGTTAGTCAAGTTTATGATTTAGTTCACTTATGTATTTTAAGTGCTTTTCATGTTGTTTAAAAAACCATTATTAAATGCTTAAGTAATTAGAAATGTACTTTCCATTTTGGATTCGTTGGTTATGTGCTGTGGATATTTACCTTGTTATATTTTGATCTGAGAGATATTTTTTACTCATGTTATGTTTTTTCATTTGAGATAACCTAAGGGTCAGATGTTATACTTTGATTTCAGTATCATAGATATTAGACTACTATGCTATTCAGTTGATCATATTTGCATGATGATGCCATTTTGAGATGACAATATGTTTTATGATGATATATGGTTATCCAGTATTTGGACATATCTCTAATTATGTTATGTGATGGAGTTAATGCTATGCTTACTTACTTCATTCTTGCTTCATTATTATATGTGAACGTGAGTGATGTAAATATATTATTTTAGTATAATTGAATAAATGGTTAAATTAGGTGATTTAATGCATTTATTGCTTTGGCTAAGTTATTATATGCAATTGCACTTGATCATGTATTTTAGTGTGCAAGATTTATATCCCTAGTAGTGGCACATGGAGTTAGTAATTCAATCATTCATATTTTACCAATGTCATCCCTGTATGGTTGACGTATCCTTATTTTAATTATTTAATTAGTCCTTTCGATGATTATTAAATCTAAACTCATTTGCATTATGTGATTAGATCAGTGAGCATGTTTGTGCATTTAGAGGTTCACATTGTTACAAAAGTTGTTAAGGAAATTTTTGTGATTTTGGGTTTTTGGGCTTTAAATTTTATTGAATTTAATCTCTAGCAGCTTTGTCATAGATGAATTACTATTTCTATGAATAACCTATTTTCTTCTAGGTCAATTCAGGGTTTAACTAGGTTGGCTTGTTATTTTCCCTAATTGATTATTTACTAAAAAATTGAATAAGTATTGAGAGAGGATTTAATTCCTCACTTTTCACTTTTGAATTAAAAAGTTTGAGAGTAAAACCCAAAATCCTCTTCATGAGAAATTATTGTTCTATCCATTGTAAGAGCTACGGGTGTGGGATTATTGCAAGATCAATCTTGTTGGATCCAACTCAGGGAGACCTTGGATTGCCATGAGTTTTGGCTACTTCTGCAAGATTTTTATATTATGGTTTAGATTCTCATTTTTCCCTTATGGCTACGAGGTAGGGTTCTCCTATTTTATTTTTTTAGCTTTGTTTCTACTTCTATTTTTGGTAGTCATTTGTTAGGAGGCTGAGAACTAGTGTTCCCCTCTATTTATGTATGCTAGCTCTACTCGATTGAGTCGGTATGAGCAATTCCCTATTTTTCAAGATGAGGGTTTGGGGTTTTGCATCGTTATGTTGGCCATTTTTTGTATATAGAATCCAAACCCAAATTTTCTTTGATATTTTTGGCTTTTGTGCCCTAATTCCAAATGGGTTTTATTTTCAAAGTTTTCAAGTTTTGGGGTTTTTACCTCATTTTGTGTGCTGCACTATTTTCTCGAGTTTTCTTGGCATGATGTTGGTCATGGACCTAGATCATCCGTTGTGATGTCAACTTGATCATTGTTGCACTTTTATGTTATATTGGGATGCGTGTCACATCCTTACTCCTAGGTTTGTGTTTGATTGAGAAATTTTATACCGAGTGTTATTATTTCTTTTGGACCTTTGTTGTTATTTCATAGACACTAAGATTCATGTAGAATCCATACTCCCAGATTGAGGTCAATTGAGTGAGTTCATGATGTTTGGTCTTGTTGCATCATTGGGATTTGTATAGAATCCATACTCTTAGATTGAGGTTAGTTGAGTGAGTTCATGCTGTATGGTTTTATTGTTCTTTAGAATTCATGTAGAATTTTTCCTCTTGAGTTTGTTTTTGGTTGAGTGATATTTTGCTTGTGTTCTCATCCTGTCCTTTTGTTATGATCTTCATTATGGTAGTGTTCCACACACAAGCATGTACACATGCTTTTTTTAGGTGACTTGTGAGGTCCAATCTTCTGTGGACTTTCCAGAAGTAATGATCATTTGGGGTTGGGTGGGGAATATGCATGCCTATAGGAACTCATCATTGGATGAGCATGGGTTGGTTAGGGTGGCATATGGAGGGGCTTCTATCTCACAACCTAGTGACTACTCCCATGGGTTGGTAGAGAAAGTTTTAATTAAGTGTTAACTGAATAAAATGTGTGAGTGGTAATAAAACTTAAGATAACAAAAAGATTCAAGATATGCTCCTTCTGTTGGGAGGTGTGAGTTTCCAATACTAGCTTGGGCTTTCCAATGATAGGTGACTCTCCATGATGTCAACCCCTACATAGTATCCCATTGAGTGTCTGACCAGGACTTGTAGTACTTGCATTGTCTCATGATCTTGGTTGTAGTCATATTTACTATCTGGTGTGAGTGTTAGTCATGGGTGGTTTCTTTGAGTGTGTTTGTCATTGGTTCATTATCTCCATCAACATAGTGGGAGTGGACCTATGGGTTTCACATAGTTGGAAGGTGTAGCTACCTATACCACTATTGGGGACTAGTGTATAGAGATGGTCTATTATCCTAGTGTGACCATTGCTAGATGTTTTCACTTGGTACTTTGAGTTCTAGAGTATGCTTTCTTGTAATTTATGCTTTCATTAGAATGCTTGGATATCATGTATAGATGATGTTAGTTTATTTGACACATTCCTATATTATGATATTTAGCATATAGTTAGATGATGTGAATTGCTTCATTGGAGTATCTATTGCTTATTGGTTTAGCATGTTAGATTTCCTATTCCTATGATATTTAGCATATGATAGATAATGTGATTGATTTATTGGAATATCTAATGCTTTACTTTTAGTATGTTAGATTTCCTTATTCTTATGATGTAGTACATTTTAGTAGTGACATCCTTATAAGATAGCTTTGATGATCTGGTCAGTAGTTTGGGATGTTACGCATGGGGGATGGCTAGGAGCTTCGAGGTCTCATGATGCTATTATGGTTGGGAGAAACCACACATGAGTTTTGCTGTGTTGGTTCTTATTGGTTTATGTTTTCCTTCATATGATGTTTTGTTTATGAATCATGTATGTACATTGCTATGTTGCTTCCTACATGTTCCTTTAAATGATGCTATGGATTAGATGGATAGTTGTATTCTACTCCCTGTTGCATGGTTATTTGCATTTCATGAATTTTAGTGTCCAAGCCTTAACTATAGTGGATCCGATAATCATTGATGTGGAGGTTCTAACTCTTTTTCCCTTTTGATCATTAGTTAGGTTATTTCTTTTCAATCCTGGGTAATAGTGGTTCAGCATTGGGTGATACTAGAAGAGTATCACATGCCTTAAGAAGAAAGCTCATATGATATTAGAAAGTATCGCGCCATAGTAGTGCAAAATATCGTATGATACTAGTGAAGTATTGCATGGCCATGCTGAGAAGTATCATCTGACCGTGCTAAGCAGTATTGCCTAGATATAGTGAATAGTATCACCTTGGTAAAAAGTATTGTGTATTTGTAGTGAAAAATGTCACCTGGCTATTTTAAAGTGTCACTTGGTTTTCTTGCAAAAACTTGCTCAGGAAAACAATAGGTATCTCTAGGCTTTTTGTAAGGGAGTTGATTAGTGTTTTGAGTACCCTTTAGGGTTGCACTCCTTCCTAGTTTAGCAGATGTTTCTATGGGGTTGAAAATATATCATTTAAGTATAATTTGACATATATTTAATTCCTTATACTTAAGGAATATTTTAATATATGCAACAATTTATTTGAGATAGGTCCCAAACCTCTTTGAGATAAGATGTAGATTCTAGGAAATTTCAGGGCTTCAAAAATTCAGACTTAGCTAGTTTTTAGGGCTTCGAGATTTCAGACTTAGTCAAATTTTAGGAATCAACATTTACCTTTCAACATGGTGTTTGGTAGGTGAGTGGTGGTAACTTTGAGCCTTCATTTTTTTCTTGACCATTGTTGGTCTCTACTTGTGAATCATGATTATGATTTGATTTATGGATATGGACTTGTATGTCTAAGCATGCTAGGAGCTTTTACCTTGGGATTGAATGAGAATATCACCTTACTATTCTCATTATTCATGTGGTCTTGATTTGTTAGTTGTGTTTTTGAGCTTAAAGATCTTTGGAAGCAGTTGTAAGACTTCCACTAGTGTAGGTGAACATGTGCGTCTTGCCATGTTCCCTCTTCTTATCACCTTGTCTTGGTGTTTCATTATTGTACTTGGTTATTTTTTTGGTGTTAGGTAACTTATCTACAAAAAAACTATTCAATGCATGTTTTATCCTTGTGTTCCAAGGATATCTAGGTGGGGCATTAAAAATCTTGCAATACAAGAATTGAGATGTATGCTAGGGAATGATCTAATTCTTGAAGGTCTAGTAGTTAGGCTCACTACTTTTGAGCTATCTAATTTTGATAATTACAAACCTGAAAATATTGAATCTTCTTTCAAAGCTAAGCTATTATTGAAGGAACCTAACGAGAAGAACAAAAAAAAGGTAAAATATGTGTCCAGTGATAGTGATATAATTGAGGAAGATGTAGGTCAGCTTGAACTGGAAAGAAGATTTCATAGAGGTACAGGAAAATTCAAAGATAAGTTACCTATTATGTGTTTCAATTGAAATGAGGTTGGTCATATTGCTAATAGATGTCTAGAGAAGAAGAATTATAGAGATGGTGACAAGTATAAAAGTAGAAGAGATGAAGATAACAAACATTACAAAGATAAAGGCAAGAAGTTTTTCTACGTTGTTGAAGAGGAGACTAAAGATGGATTTGATGATCATGATGGTGAAGTGGTGTATGTTGCAATGAAGGATGAGACAACTGCACTAGTGTCTTGTGTAAATAAGAATGATAGATGGATCATTAACAGTGGGTGTTCACATCACATGACTAGAGATAAAAGTAAGTTCATTACCTTGAATTATTATGATGGAAATAGTGTAAGTTTTGCTAATGATGCACACTGTCTGATAAAAGGAAAAGGTTCTATTAAACTCACAGAAAGGATTTTATGTGAAAATGCTTATTCTGTTGAAGGACTTGACTATAATTTTTTGAGTATGTCACAACTGAACAATTTAGGTTGTAAGGTTGAGTTTGAAAACAAGATTGCTAAGATATATGATAATGATAGAAAAATAATTGGAAAAGGTGATCAAACTAGAGGTAATCTACTCTATCATGATATACAGGTTGCTACTTGTTTAATTGTAGAATTTGATGATGTGTGGCTATGGCACAAGAGATTATGTCATGTTAATTTTGATAACTTGGTTAGTATCAATAACATGAGAAGAGTCATAGGTTTTCCTAAGTTGAAGAAGCCTAACAATATAATTTGCAAACAACATCAGCTAGGAAAAATGACAAAGTCAAGTTTTAGGAGTAAGACTCATACCTCTAAAGGAATACTAGAGACTATTCATACTAACTTGTGTGGACCAATTGGAGTGAAATGCTACAAGGAGATAAGTATATTATGCTACTTGTTTATGATTACTCTAGAATGATGACTGTTATGTTTCTAAAACAAAAATTTGATGCTTTCTAAATGTTTAAGTGGTACTTAGCAAGAGTGAAAAGGAAACAAGTAAAAGTATGGAATTTTTGAGATTTGACAAAGGAGGAGAATTTACATCAAATGAGTTTGAAATGTTTTGTGATGACAAAGGAATCAAAAGACAAACATCTGCTTCTAGAACCCCTCCACAAAATGGAATTATTGAAAGGAGGAACATATCTATAATGAACTATGCTAAGACACTCATGATGGAGAAAAATGTTGCTTTGAAATATTGGAGAGAAGCTGTAGGTACGACTATCTATACCTTAAACCATGTGCAAGTAATGAAAGGTACTCATTAAACACCTTTTGAACTATGATTTGGATACTCACCCAATGTAAAATATTTTAAGGTATTTGGAAGCAAGTGTTTTAGATTAAGATAAAAATAAGTTTTGAAGGGGACCTAAAACCCTTAACATGAAATCAAAAGATAAATCATTAAATGCCACTAGGTTTTACAAAGACATGAAACCTACAATTTTAAAAGTATCAAATTCAAGTTTTATAGGGACCTAAAACCATGAGATAAGACCAAAAAATGAGACCAGGTTTTATAAGGACCTGGAACCTAGTTTTAAAAACAACAAAAACTAGATTAAAAAACCAATGCTAGTGACTAGTTACCAAGACTACTACCAAAACTAGAGACCAGATACTAGAGACACAATTAGTTGCTACTACAACTCTTTGATAATTTTGACCACCTCTTTTCCTACCTCCGTGGTGCTTTGGATGGTATTAACAATAGATCCCCTAGTAACCTTGGTTGCCTTTTTCCTTGAGCTCTATCTAGTGTTTTTACTTGGACCACCTAGAGACATGATTTCTTCATTAGTTCTCTTCCCTAGGCTTGCAGCTATTGCAAAAATGGTGGAAGTAAACTGATCCATCTTATTGCCACTCTCTTTGACCAATAATCAAAGCTTGTGTTCATATTCCTTTAGTTTATCTGGTATATTACCAACCTAAATTTCCATCTAAGTGGTTTTTGCACAATTAGTTTCCTAGTCCTACTCCATCTTTTTCACTTTTCTTTTGAAATTCATTAATTCATTATACATCTAGAATGTGGCTTGAAGGAATGAATTTGCCTTAAATTTTGTAGTATGCAGGAAAGAAAGCATAATATCTCTGCCAGTAGATTCATCCTTCTCCTTCCCCATTTCTTCCTTACCCATAGACTTATCCTTCTCTTTCCTTGTATCTTCCTTTACATTCTTAGCATCCTTGTTAGTGAGGTCCTCCTTTTCCTTCACCACTGCTTCTTTTTCATCCCTCGCTCCTTGGGAATGCTCACTTTGATTAATTTCCTCTTCACCAACATTACCCAACCCTATATTTTTATCGTTGCTTCCATCCATCTCATCCTTACTAGTTTCACCCTTACTACTAGGGTAACCTTCCAAATTAGAACTGAAATCTCCCACATCCATATAATTCTCCTCCTCCACATTTTTTCCTTCATTATTATCTAAGTTATCAGACTCAGTAATCTCTTCCACATTTTTTTGAGCAGTCTCTTGCTTTAGATTCTGCCTTCTCCCACTAATCCCTTCCTTGCCCTTACTCTTCCTAGAGTAGGTTTCACTAATAGAGCCCTTCTTTTTCTTACAGGGAGGTGAAGACACAATGGCCTTGTTCTTACAGTAATCCTTAATCAATAAAATTAACCCTCATGTAAAATCGGGCGGGATTCTTTTTTCCTATGGGCTTGGAGGCTATGGAGCAAAGAAAATCTCAGGTAAAAAGGAAAAGAGATCCTATCTTTGTGTCTAAAGTGATTTAGGAACAAAAAATTAAATTTATGAACATGTTTATCTCTATCATCTAAAATAAAATACTCATAGATGCAAGAGAGAACATCCTCCCAAATAACCTTGATTTGGTCCAGTTCATAAAAGTCACCATTCTTCTTCAGGTTCTTTTCCTCCTCATCCATTTTCAGAAATTTCTTAAATGCTAAATTTGAAATACTTGTTTCCTTACTAAATTGTATGCCTTCCTTTGGCAATACTATCACTTCAGCTATGAAATCTTTCATCAAATGCACCATCACCCCATGTAGAGAAATGATATCTTCAATCTAGTTTTTGAAGAATATCACTGTGACATTATCACTATGACATGTGGTTTACATCCATGAAGTCACTCGAGATAAGTGGTGACATTACCTTTCTATATAGTTTTCCAAACAGAGGCTTTATCCTTCCATGCTTTACAATTTTTAGGTTCCTATTTTCTTGGTTCTTTGCCCATTTCCAAAGACTTTATTTTACTAAGAAAGGCTAGAGTCGAGTGGAGAAGAAGAAATAAAGAAATAACCAATGCCAATGTATTCACTAAAATGACTAAGGCACTCATTAAAACATATATGTGCAAAGCTAGGATATAATTCACATTAATGTACTTTCTCGAGAAAATAACACTGACTTTTGTAACCCCACTTCCATATATCATTATATTGCTAATCTTAGCAGATCTTTCCCTCTGTCGCATGAGTTCTATCATAATTAATGAGACATTTCAAATCCATACTCCTACTTAAGTCATCATGCCATGTCATCTTACACTCTCATTGGATAGCTTGGTTGGTGATCCAGTCATCCACTACATTACCTTTGCGGAAAGAATGAGATATAAATACTTTGTCAAATTTATTCATTAAGGATTTAATTTCCATTACACTATCTTCAATCAAGCATGTAATCAAAATTGTACCATTAAGCATATTGACAATGTTTAAGGAATCTCCTTCCATCTAAAGGTACCAACAACCAGTTTCCACTGCTATCCTCATGGTATATAGAGTTGTAGTAGCCTCAACTTTATGGCTATTAGATATACCAATGAGTATAGCAATAGCATCTATTATATTACCTGTATGATCTCTCATAACTCCACCACAACCCACTTTGCCTAGATTTCCCTTAGCAACACCATCAAAGTTCCCCTTCCATATATTCTTCAATCTTAGGTCTTCTTTCTTCATATTAGGAACTTTGGATAGAATTGGATTGTCAATTTGAAAATCTTTATTACATTTTCTTTGAGACTTACAATTTTCCTTTATTGCCTCGACAATGTTTTGTCCATGCATCCATTCTGGCATTTCTTTATTTCAAAAAATTTTATTATTTATTTCTTTCCAAATACCCCACTAGAGATGGGGAAGGGTAATTTTCCATAGGAAATTAACATCAATATCCTTAGATGGATAGATCCAACTTTTAAAACAAAGTTATGCATTGTTTTGATGGACCCAAGTAATATTCCAATAATTGAGAATAGTACTCCAAACTTGTTGACTATAAGTATAGTTCAAAAACAAATGATCTCTATCTTCAAAACCTTCTTTACAAAGACTGCACTTGTTAACCACATTAATGCCTCTCTTTTGCAAATTGTCCTAGGCTAGAATTTTATTTTGAAGCAAGATCCAATAAAAGATATTTATTTTTTGTATAAGATCCTTTATCCAAGCTTTTGTCCAAAAAGGTTGATTACCTTTATCCTTAGATTTGAAAACAGAGGAAACTTTGAACTGACCACTAGGATCAACACTCCATATCATCTTATCCTCTTGAAGGGGATGCAAAGAAAAGGCATTCAACATGATTTTAATGTTATGAAAAACTTGGTTAACATCAACAAGGTTGACCCAATTGTTATTATGCCAGTAATGTCAAACAAGTGTCCCATATAATTGTTTGCATCTATCAACTTGGGTCCTATCCTCAAAGTCCTCAATTAGGGGATAATCATTTATCCAAGTATCTTCCCAAAATCTGACCTTCAACCCATTTCAAATTTTCTATGAGTAGCCTTTACTTAGGGTATTCTTAGTTTCCTACACAACCCCCCAAATAGTAGAAGGGGAAAGAACATTTAGGAGATGACAAAAAATTAGATAAAGAATGAGCATTAAAAAGATACTTATGTTTTCATATTGTACTCCATTCCTTATCATCATGGTACACTCTCCATCCTTGTTTAGCCAAAAGAGCTATGTTTATACTTCACATTAACCTGATTCCTAGTCCACCTTCCCTAGTAGGTTGACAGATTTGATCCTAGGCTATCAGAGCCATTCTATTTCTTTCCTCATTTCCAAACCAGAGATTTTTTTTTTGGATTTTATCAATAGTATCTACAAATTTCAATGGTATTCTAAAAAGACTTAGATAATAAGTAGGGATGCTTTGAAGGCAAGCTTTTAGGAGGGTAATTTTACCAGCTTGACTCAAAACATTGCCCTTCGAGCCCACCAACTTCTTATTAAACTTCTTTATGAGATTTGGAGCTTTAGGTCCCAAAGGGAGACCCAAATAAATACAAGGAAAAGATCCTATTGAACAACCTAGAATTTTAGCAATTTTGTTCTTCCTTGGAATAGGGGTATTAATAAAAAACAAGTAGCTCTTATTTGAGTTAATTAATTGACTTGAAGTAGAAGAGTGCAAACTAAGGGCTTTCTTGAGGTTTCTAGCTTCCTTGACATCAGCTTTACCCATGAAAATAGTGTCATCAAAAAATTGACCATGAGAGCAAGAAAGAGGTTGAGAAGAAGGCTGCAAACATTTAATATCCCCTTGCAAAACAAGTTTCCCAATATATCTCCCCAAGCAATCAGCCATAATAATAAAGAGGATAGGGGATAAAGGATCTCCCTATCTTAATCCTCTAGAGGGAATGGAGAATTTAGAAGAGAACCCATTCACCAAAACAACTATAAAAGCAGTGGAGATCAGCTAAGATATAGCCCTTACAATCTTTTGATTAAACCCAAAGGCCTGTAAAGTCTTAGGAAGAAAACACCATTTGATTCTATCATAGGCTTTCACAAAATCAACTTTCATGATAAATCCTTGATTGTTAGAGTAGGATCAAGAATGAATGTTCTCATGATCAGTAATAATAGAATTAAGAATTTTCCTTCCTGGGATAAAACCATTTTTTTGATCAGCAATAAGAGACGGAAGCACCAAAAGCAACCTAGATGTAAGGACTTTTGAAATAATCTTATAAAAGGAATTATAAAGGCTAATAGGCTTGAACTAGTCTGGAGAATCAGCCCCAATCTTTTTAGGAATGAGGCATAGGAAGGTAGAATTGATCTCCTTAAGCATTCTTTTAGTCCCAAAGAATTCCTTAACAACATCACATACATATCTTCCAACTAGTTTCCATGCAATCTGAGAAAATAACATAGGAAAACTATCTAGTCCTTGAGACTTATCCCCTCCTAAGGAGAAAAAAACTTTAAAATATCTTCTTCCTTAGGAATGGACCCTAAAAATTTATTTATTTCTTTAGTAATTAGAGAAGGAATCACCTTTAAGAGTTCATCTTGGTGAGCAGAATCAATAATAGGATCAGCTATCATTAAAGAAGAGAAAAAGGAGACCATCTCTTTTGAAATATTCTTTTCCTTAGTAATCTTTAAATCACCCTTTTTAAAATATGCAATTTGAGTTTTAGCTCTATGCTTCAAGGTGGAAAGATGGAAAAACCTGGTACTCTTATCTCCTTCATTCAGCTAGATCGATCTAGATCTTTGCCTCCAATAGATTTCTTCCTTAATGACAATATCATGAAACTCAACCAATTTTTCATTCTCTTCTCTAACAAAGTCAGAAGAATAGACTTCCTTCTAAATCTTTCCCTAAATACATTGGAGGTCCTCCTTAATACTAGCTTTACTCTCAAAAATATTACCAAAACATCTTTTATTCCATATTTTAACCTCCTTTTTAACATTTCTTAATTTAGTAGCCACTCTGAAAAAAGTAGTTCCTTCAAAATCTATGTTCCACCATTCAGCCAGTTTACTCTCAAACTATGGATGTTGCATCCACATTTTTTCAAACCTAAAAGGGATTTTTATTTTTAAATTTATCTTTTTAGCCATAAAAATCAAAGGGAAATGATCAAACCCAATTTTCTATAATGCCTCTAGTTTACAAACAAACTTTTTAGACCAATCATGAGAAATAAGAGCTCTATCCAATCGGACCTGAATACAATCATTAGCTAGCCTCTTATCACTCCATGTAAACTCAATTCCATGAAGATCCAGATCCATTAAACCCTCCTTATTAATGAAATCCATAAGATCTAGTCTCCCATCCAACTGGCTCACATTACCTCCCTTTTTTTCATGATAATAGAGAGGAACATTAAAGTCCCCCAAGAAGATCCATCTACCAAAGTAATCTTTACTCTTTATATGAGAAAGAGTATTCCATACCTTTTTCCTAGAATTCTTTAAATTTGGAGCATACATATTTACAATATACCAAACATTTTTTTGATCAAATCTAGTAATTTTGACCACCATGAAATGTTTACTAGCATTTAAGACAGTTCATGAGTAGTAGGATTTCTTCCATAACATCAGAGTTCCCCCTAAAGCTCCTTCTGAACTACTTTCTTTTATACAATAATCTTTAAAAGACTTGATTTGTTCAGCTTTCTCCTTTTCCATCTTGGTTTCTTGCAGCAACATAAAATCTAGTTTATGCTCTCTAGCAAAATTCTTAACAATGTCAAGTTTGTGGCTACTATTCAAACCCCTTATATTCCAAGTAATAATTTTCATATTTGTTTTTTAGGGGTAAAATCCAAAATAGTTGCTTGTCTTCCATCAATAATATTTTGCATACGTTCCATTTCTCTAGTTTTCCTTGAAGATTTTCTTCTAGGTTTCTTCAAAGTTCCAACATTTGGTTTCACCTTGGTTTGTTGTTCCAATTTACTACTATGAGTCTCCACTCTTTTAGGAACTATATTATTCTTCTTTTCTAGCTTTTTCCTTTGACTCAATTTTTTTTTTCAAATCCTTTACTTCCTCATTTTTCTCCTCAGATTAAAAATCATTCCTAAAGGTAACAATTTCTTTGCACAAAGGTGTCTTAAGAGGTTTAGGGGAAACATTGTGATTTTCCATCAATTGGAGATTTTGGGATTCTTCCAGCTCCATCGATTCACTACTATCTAGCAGAATTTCACCCTCCTCTAATTCCTTCATCTCAACTAGATCTTCCCAGTTTGTCTCAATCTTCTAATAAATAACTAATTAATTCATCATATCCATCATATATTTTGTATTTTTCTTAGGTGAGGCAGAGTCTAGCATCCCCCCAACCTCCTGATTTTCACTACTCAAGTTTTCCTTCAAGGCCAAATTTGAAATTTTACCAGATTCCTAAAAATCTAAGTTCAAGTTATCATTCACATCTTTTGCATGAATAACTTTAGGTTTCCAAACTTTCTTTTGGAATTTAACTTCTTTCTTTTTATCTTCCTTTTTAGTCTTAGTGTTGTTCTTTCCTGTATTAGGATAGTTTTTCACCCAATGGCCCTATTTTTTATAGGCAAAATATTTATTTGGAAGATCTTCATAAATGATTTCCTACATTCTTTTCCCAAATTTTGAAATAAGTTCCACTTTTTCAGGGAGGTAATTCAAGTTTTCCACTTTCACATATAATCTGGTGCTCTAATGTTTAGATTTCAAGTCCATTTCTTGATCCATTGTGATTAGATCCCCAAAGGAACCAACAATTCCTCTAAAGATATCTTCATGCCAAAACTCTAAGGGAAGGCCAGGAAGTCTAACCTAGATCAGAGTAGTTAAGAAGGTATGGGATAAATCCATATTTGGCTCCCATTTTTTAATAGTGAGAGTACTTTTTAAAAATGCCCATGGACCTCCGTAGAGAACCATATTCATATCTTCTTTGTAGTTTAAAAAAAATGAAAAAAATCCATTCAACATAGGAGCAATATCAACTTGACCACAAATAGCCCATTTTTGTTTAACCATTTTTTTCAAAGTTTCTATATCTATTCTAGCCCCCATTAATTTTCCCACAAGAGTAAATTCCATAGAAGATATAGAGAAATCAACAATTGGGTTCGAAATAAAAATTTGAAACTCACCTTTCTCCCAACAAGCTTTCGATGTTACTATAGGGAAGGATGATTTTCCACTAGGTTTCCTACCAAATAGGGATGACCAAGTCCTTTGATCACCTAATCATTTCCATGAATCTTGTGCTTTCCTTTCAATATTGACCTCCACATTCTCCAAAAGATTCTTCTCATTCTTGAATACCTGGTCTGTCATGTGATTTGCAGTGGAAGGATCCATAGAAAGCTCTTGAACCCCACAACTAGTGGAACCAACATTAGTAGTTTGATCAAAAGAAGCCATATTTTCCTCAAATTTCCCTTTTGTCCCATTAGAACTTGGTAGATTTCCCTGAATTCACCCTTCTATCCTGCTAGGATCTATACCTCCCGCAAGATTCTCCCCTTCCAATTTCCTACCTAGCAGAGCACTAGCCAATTCAAAAACACTTAGAGAGCCAACCATATTATGTGCGCAGGATTGTTACATTTGTAACAAACAAAATACATTTAAATTGGAAGCAAGCATTATATTCTGAAAGATTTCAAGAATGGTAAACTTGATGCAAAAAGTGAAGAAGGTATATTTCTTGGTTATTCCACAAGAAGTAAAGCTTATAGGTGTTTAAATACTAACATTAACAAAAATTTTGAAAGTGAAAATGTAAAATTTGGTGAATATATACAAGTATATGAGGCTAAACCTATGAAGGAACCAAAAGAATGCAAATCATTTGTATACTTTTATGAATGTATGTCTACTGATGAAGATGTTGTAAATCAAGTTGCAAACCAACAACAAGTTTTAATGACTACCAAGTCACATACTATAAATGTTGAGTTGCATTTAGGTGGCGAGTTACAGAATGAAGTTGAGACACAATCTAATTTTGAGATTAGTATAAATGAAAGAGATGTTGAACTACCTAATAGAGATGGACATAATGATTCATAAGTTGAGAGGCAGAATGAAGAAACTAGAGAAGAACCAAGATTGTGTAATTATATCAAGAGACATCACCCTGTTGCACAAATCATTAGAGATAAAGATGCTAGACCAATGACAAGAAACAAGCTAAGAAATGATACATGTTTGATGAGTATGCAAGAACCTAAAAAAGTGAAATATGTCTTAGAAGATGTGGATTAGAGTAAAGCCATGAAAGAAGAGATTACACAAATTGAAAAGAATAAAAAATGGAGTCTAGTTCCTAGACTAGAAGATAAAAATGTGATTGGTACCAAGTGGGTATACAGAAACAAGTTAGATGAAAATGGTGATGTCACAAGGAACAAGGCAAGATTAGTTTGTAAAGGATATACACAAGAAGAAGGTATTGACTATGGAGAAACATTTGCCCCTGTTGCAAGATTGGAAGGAGTAAGAACTCTGCTTGCTTACTCTACATATAAAAGGTTTTAAAGTGTACCAAATGGATGTCAAATTTGTATTTTTGAATTGTATATTATGGGAAGAAGTTTATATAGAATAACCATAATGATTTGTTGATGCTGAAAACAAAAAACATGGTATGTAGATTACACAAAGCTTTATATGGTTTGAAGCAAACACCAAGGGCATGGGATGAAATGCTTCATAATTATCTTGTGAAGATTAGATTTGAGAGGATTACTGATAACAACAATCTATACTTGAAGATAGAGAAAGGAAAATGTTTTTTGTCATCTAAATTTTTTGTTGATGATATCATACTTGGAGGTCAAGATACTTTATGTAAGGCTTTTGCAAATGAAATGATGAAAGAAGTTGAGATTTCTATGTTTGGAGAGATTGATAGTGAAATTTTTTTGGATTAGAGGATTCCAAGCCAGTAAGCATGCCTATGGTGAAAAGACCTAAATTGTCAAAGAATGATGATATAGCTGAGGTGAATCAAACATTATATAGGTCTATGATTGATAAATTACAATATATAGTAGACAATAGACCTGATATTGCATTAGCTATTGGGATAGTTGCAAGATTCTCTGCTAATCCTAGAGAGAATCATTTGATGGATGTTAAGAGAATAATGACACATCTAAAAGGAATAGAGGACTATGGTCTATACTACAAGACCCTACATTGATGTTGATTGGGCTGAAAATATTGATGACAAAAAGAGCACTGGTAGAGGAGCCTTTTTCTTAGGCAAAAGGCTGGTTACATGGACTAGCAAGAAACAAAATTTTATTTCTCAATCTACTGCTAAAGTTGAATGTTGTTGCTATAGTAAATTGTAGAAATATTGTATGGATCAAACAACTACTTAAAGGTATGAAAGAGGAAACCATTGAACTTGTGATACTTTATTGTGATAATAAAAGTGCTATAAATATATCAAAGAATTCTATGATACATACAAAGACTAAGCACATTGTAATCAAGTATCATTACTTGAGAGAATTAGTTCAAGATAAAGAGGTGAAGATATAATATGTTAACACAAACAAGAAAATAGCTGACATCTTCACAAAAGCATTACCTAATGATGCTCAATAGTATCTAAGAGGTAGACTAGGGGTGATACCCCTATCAAAGGCTATCTAAGAAGCATGAGGAGTTCCTACATCAAACAAGATTGATTGACATATGTTATGCATTGATGCAATGGATCTTACTTTAGGAGCTACCTAAAGTAATCAAAGAGCTAGAGTTGCAAATAAGTCACAAGCTAGGTGACTGAGGGAGAAACTGTAAATGTTTATATCTACTTACTATAGATGACAAGTCTTGGCATTGTTGTCAAAGAGGAAGATAATCTACCAAAGACATAGTACATTGAGGAAGGTACTATTGCCAAAGAAAGGGAGATAGAAGATACATATAGCAGAAACATGGAACATCTACTCGAAGGGAGAAAATGTACCTACTGATTACATCTACCTAGCAAGAGGGAGATAATGTCAAGGGAGATATAAGAAGTGATCAAGAGGGAGTCATAATGATGATTTGATTGATTGTTTGTTAATCATAATAGAATTTTGTAAACTATTCAAAAGATGAAAGTTTTTGATAGAGGGAGAAATTTCAATACAAAGAAATATTTTCTTTTTGGTATTTTATTGGTTATACTGATTAAGTTTTGTTAATTTTGTTTGCCATCAATGTTAAAGAGGGAGATTTTTAAAAATAGATTGATACAATTATGAGTATGTGTTTGTCAAACCTGCTATTTGCTAGTAAGACAATTGGTTATATGATTTGAGTACTATCATTTATTTGATTGTTAAAGAGGATTTGATCAAACGAGATAACAATAGAACCTAGAGGAAAGGTTGAGTTATGATATGGAAAAGGAGTACAAGGATCAGTTAAGATAGTGATATAATAGTGCATTGATAATCTACTTAAGGCTACAAAGAATGGTTATACTGATTAAGTTCAGAAGAATAAGCTAAAAAAAGTATGTCTATCAAGCTTAACATTTTGCATAGTAGGTGTCGAGCAAAGTTAGTGTAAGGCAAGAAAAAATTCAGTTGGAGCTGAGAAAAGTCAATTTACAGTATAAGCTGAGTAAAGTTTAGTTGATGTTGAGTGTCAGTAAACTTTATTTTATGCTAAGTAATTTGTTAGTGGATGTCGAGAAATGTAGTATGTGTCAAGCATTAAAAGCCAATTAATGACGAGTATCAACATTATGAGAAAGATTGAGAATTAAATGAATTTGAGCTGATAAGTTTGACTTCTTGGATTGTGTGAACCAAGTGGAAGATAAGCTTGATGAGTTAGTAGCACAAAATTCAAGATGAACCATTTTGAGGAAAATTCAAAGAGAATTGAAGGAGAAGTTTCTATAAGGGAATGAAATGAAAAGAAGGGTAGATTCATTGAATCCTACATAATCCAACCTAACCCTAAAATGCATGAAGGATAATGAATGGCAAAAGATCTTAATTTTCTATTTATAGAGATGACTGGTTAGGAGCAAAGGTTGTCATGTGTGAGAACCTAAGGAAGCCAAGGAGTCTAGGGTATTGCTTCATTCAGTGACCTAAGAGAAGAGACTGTATGGGCAAGTAAAGCAAGAAGGCTTAAGGGTTTGGATGCTTGAAGAGTGAACAAGCTATTAGAGCTGAAGTGTGTGAAAGCCAAGCAGAATGGAGGACTGAAATAAAGATCTGTAATCTGCAAGTGTATTGTAAGTTGTTATCAAATCAAGCCTTATTTTTAGTTTCTAATCATTGTACCAATCTAGGGTAAATCCTTTGGATTGAGGTTGACCTAATAGTTATTTTTAAATCCTTTAACTGGGTGAGATTTTAAGTGAATGATCTAAAGTCCTTTAACAAGGCTAACTCCTAATAGGGTGATTAAAACCTTTAACTAGATCACATTTAACAATGTGCATTGTAACCTTTAATAGGGTTAACCTTTCATAGGGCATCACTTTAGAAGAGTTAGAATGGGTAGTATGTTACTGGTGGTTTTTTCTAAATTGGGTTTCCACATCAAATCATTGTGTCAAATGTGTTATTGAATCCGTTATGTTTCATTTTTACATTTCTTCAAAGTTGATTTGACAATAACCTACAAGTTTAAGTGATTGCATAATCTAATGAATGCATGCATGATGAAAATATTTTATGGATATGGGTTTACTAAAATGTGAAGAGTTTTAATTATACATCTAGACTTGGGATAACTAATTCACCCCCCCAATTATTCTAAAGAATTCCAACAATTGGTATCAAAGAAATCTACTTAAGAGGACTAGTTTTAAGGTACTAGAAGGGGTACACTGTATGTGTCTATTTTATTTTCCCTAGTTGTTTCCATTCTAGCCTTTTTAATTTCATTTCTTCTTACCAATATAGGGTTTGAGCATAACTATGCTACCATGTTAGAACCCTATAATATCCTTTTCAATTCATCCTCTATCAAAGGATTGATGTTCTTCACTATGTTATTAGAAAAATCCTTTATCTTTATTGTGTCCTTTTGACTTGCTTGGTCCACATGAGGGGGACTAGCACTCAACATATGTACCTCGTGTACATTCTATTCATCTTGTTGCTCAACTTCAGTTGTAGTTTCTTCATCCGCTTCCTTTTCTATGCCTCCCTCATGTCCATCCTTGATAGATACATCCTTAGTAGTCTCTACTACCTCTTCATCATCTTTTTCTTAACTAACCTCCTCGGGTGCTTGTTCACTTGCCTTTTCTATTGTCAACCCATAGATGACTTTCCATTTATGGGTGCTCTATTTGACAACCTCCTCAATATTATTATGTAAAATATTGAAAGATTTGTATTTTGGAGGAAATCTCCCCTTATATTTGTTTATGGCCTTAGTCATTGTTGATTTATCCAAATCTAGCATTACTCTTGCTAGAGTAGTCTCCCTTATCTATCTTTCAATCTTTAAACTGTATTGCCACTTCTGCTCTACTCTTTCATATAGGCTTTTGGGTAATGAGTTGTAAATATCAATAGGAGTGGTCTTAAATGTGGCCATCATCTCATATATAAACTCTTCCACCTTATTCATGTCTAAAGTTCCAATTTTATCAAACTCAACATGTGTGAACCCTAATAAATATGCATTATTCTTGATGTTGTCACACAAGTTTTCTAAATCAAAAGAGGGACTATGGTTTACCACTTGGAATTGATTTTTTTCATCTGATTATGTCCTCTCCTCATCTGACTTGACTGGAGCTACATAGTTTCTCCTCTATCTCTTCTCAGGCTCATCCTCCTTTGTAGAAACAATAGCTTTTTTTCCTTTAGGCTTATCAACTTCTTGTGTCTTCTTTGCAGTTTCCCTTGTGCTAATCTTGGTAATAGGTACTGCTGGATTTTGTTGTGTAGGTTTCAAAACTTTCTTTAGTTTACTTACTGTTGGCTCCTTGGCTGTCCTCTTCTTCTTTTGTGTTAGTTTAGGTACTTCCTTGGCTTCTTCTTCCTTAGCACCTTCATCATGTTCTACTTCTTCTTGATCCTCTTCTTGACCTTATGTAAGTGTAAGTGGGACTTGGGCTATTTCATCTTCTTCATCATCCTCATCTTCTTCTTCCCCTTCACCAAATCTTTCCTTAAGATTATTCACAAGATTGTTTTTCTTTCTTACCACAAAAGTTTTCTTCAATTCTATTATGATTCTTGACTTGGCTTCCTCATAAGTGTTGGATGGCTTAGGCCATTGCCTTATGAAATCAATGTCGATGAGGCATTTGCAGCTATTGCAACTTTACTGATAGAAGAAATAAACAAGAGTGCAACCTCATTTGGAACAACTACTTGTACACATGTATGATCAACATCAATTGGAAAGAAAACATCATTATAATATTTTTCCACTAGTGATATTGGAATCCTCAATCTCTATTTTGTAGACTTCTATAAGTCCTCAAAATAACTTGTCATTACTGACTCAAAGTTATCCCCAAGTTGCTTGATGAAGTCTCCAATCTAAACTATAATAGACCTGTTGGTCTTCCAAGCAACTTTTCCAAATGAAGGAAATTTTTTTTGCACATAAAATAATATACAAACTATTAGTGAACTAAATTTTCATTGTGCACTCTTTGTCTTTCTTATGGCCTCTAAGTTTTCTGATAATTGTTGGAGTTGCAAATTGGCAAGGTCATAAGTGTGGTCCTTCTTCACTATCTTGTTTCCTAAATCCACTACCATATAGGACACACTATTCAATATGCTAGATTGAAACAAATTGTGAGCAATTATTCTCATTACAAATGTAGTTAAGGGATCAACAATTTTGTCTATAGTCATTCCTCTTTTGTTCTATACTACCCTTGTATTCTTCTCTATTATCTCCTTAGCATCACATCGCATGGTTTTGGGTTTTTCTAGGGTAGGATACCCTATTACTCAATGGATGATCCTTTTTGTGATCCTGATAGGGCTATTTTCCAACCATATAGAGCGATCATGTATTCTAATAAACTTACAATCTTAATCCATTTGGAAAATCTAGGGCATAGGTTAACCCTTTTCTCTCTATGATTTTTTTTTTCTCCTTCAATATTCTATCTATGCATAGTTTTCCATTCAAATCTCTATTCTCCATATCTCCAATACTTCCAACTTTACAAGTGTAGTAGCATCTAACATCATGTATCATTAAAACATGTGGTGGTATCATCGATAATGCAATGGAAGAATCTCCCTTATATGCTATCTTAGGAATAGCTCAAAAGGGTGGTTATTTAATCTCATTACTTATTAATTGAACATTCAAAACTTCTTTTCCTTCCTTCCTAACAATAATAGAAGAGTTAGATTCTATTTTTAAATAACTAGGGTTTGCAATAATTCAGAGAGTGTAGCTCGACACACGATAAATACCTTATGAATATGATGATTGGTTACATGTAGTAGCTAAATTTAGTTTAAATATTCTTGAATCCTTCTCCTTAGTTTTCCTTATGCTATTTGTGCTCTCTTCGATCTTGAATGAATGTAAGTGAGTCAAAAATTGACTATATAACCCTTTAGACTTGACAATAAATAGTCAGTGCTTACACAACTATAAGCTCAACTATCATAACAATTTCAAGTCACTTATCTTACACATAATTTCTACTATTCTTAGCAACTACAATGAGCTTGACCAATACTATCACCCTTAATAGCTTGGCATCAACTAAAATTTCATTTTCACTTGGCAGCAATAGGAAAACTAACAAAACTTATAGATTTCTTCCAATTATAACATATACTTTGTATCTTAATTCATGCATATGTAATATTTTTAGAACTTAGATCCTTGGAACTAATGTAAAATATATCATTGAGATATTAGTCCCATATACCTTTTGATTACCTAGTTGGGGGTGATGTGATCACCTGATCCATTGGATCAAGTGACCTCATCTGAACTTGATGTGCTGCAATCTTCATTTTTCTTCCATTTTTTTGTTCATCTGCACTTTGAATTTCTCAACATCTACCTTCTCTTTTCCTTTATTGAATTCACTACTTAGTGCTTTTGACCTTGTTGGATAGTTTTTACTGATGTGACTAGTCTTCAAATAGTTAAAGCATGTAGTTTGGCTCAACACTCTATTGTAATCACTTCTGAAATGTGTTCTAATGAAATTATCAAGAATATATTCATACTCTTGAAGATAGTGACAATTGTACCTTATATCATAATCCCAATTATATGATTTTCCATTGGGTTGTACCTCTGTATGCTTGTTTGATGTCCACTTGGCATTACTACATTTATACACTTTATGTCCACACTTATAACAATTGTGGCAATATCTTTCAAATCTTTGTGTGCTTAAGATCTTGGTCCTACATTCGTGTGCTTGACGTCCTTGCTCATTTTACTTATGATAGTAACCCATGAGTGTCTCCTTAGGGTTTTGATTTTTATTGTTGCTCCTACAAAAATTTGTTGTATGGCCTGACTTTCCACAATTATGACAAGTGGGTTTGTAGTTCCTACCTTTGTTGTTTCTTTGTCCACCAATTGTAGATGATTCTCCTTCCTCAATACTAGCATTTCCCAATCTAGTAGTATCATTGTTAGTTCTAGGAGATCTCTTCAATTTCTCAAAGTATTTGATGGCATCATTGGGTTTGTTGAAACTTTCAACAAATTATTTTTCTCTTCTTAGTTCATTCCTTAGTTGTTCATTGTGTAACTTCAGTGTTGTGATCTCAATGTCCTTTCCATTAAATTCAAGATTGGAAATCATCACTTGATTCATTGTTTCTAGTTGCATGTTAGAAAACCTTGGTACCTATGATGTATTCTCTTCTAGTCTATTGGTTAGTGTCCTATTTTCATCTTCAATCAATTCTTTGTTTTCCTTAGCTTTCTTTTTCTACTCAGTCACTTGACATAGCAATATTGATTGGACTTCTTGCTCTATCTTAATATTTATGACATCTTCAGTTAAAGCACCATTCTTTTCCATTAGATCTATAACTACTACATCAAACTCACTTGATTTTCCATATGTAAATAATTCAGTAGTGTCTTCCTCTTAGTAATGTGTGTCATTTTCCTCAATAGCTAGCTCTTTCCTTCTCTTTAATGAGCATTTCAACTCATCTCTTGCTTTATTGAGTTTGTATAGGGAAAGCTAGATTTCAATCTTCTAGTTATCAATGACAACTTGTAGACTTCCATCTTCAAGATCTTTCCTCAAAGCTACAAAGCTTTCCTTTCCAGAGAACATAGATTTGATACCAATTGTTGGAAATAATAATGAGAAGTAAAATTTGAGAAGGGGGAGGGGGGTGGGTGAATCAGTAATTCAAAAATGTAACCATTAAAACATTCACCACACATCCATCTCACAATTTGAATGTAAACTGAAATACCAAACTAAACATATTCATGCATAGAATGAAACAAATAACACACATGATAGAAGACATTTGGTTACCTAGAAACCCTCCAATGAGAAGGTAAAACTTGGGTGGGGACGAGACCCACAAATTTACTACTATAGTTGAAAAGTGTAGCTAAGTAAGGTTACAATATGTTTTATCATAAACTATGATCTATCCAATGAAAGGTATACCATGTTAAAGGCTTAGAAAGACTATTAAATCTTACCTTGTTAAAGGATTTCAACACTTGCTAAAAGTGTGCCTAGTTAAAGCACTTTAACTTAAAATAAAGTAAGCACCCTGTTAAAGGATTTACAAAAGCCTATTAATACTACTCTATTAGGATATTTTGACTAATTCACTTGTTAGAATGTTTCAACATTGATAATTTGGTTAGCACTAGTTTGCTAGATATCAGATCTTCTCTTTCCAAGTATATCCTTGATCCTCTTGATTAGATATGTCTTCTCTATCCTCTAACTACTTTGTTCTATTCTCTCTAACTAATTCTACAGTTCAATCCTTTCACATATCCTTAGTCACCATGAATTCTCTTTCTATGCATGCAAACCTCTCCCTTTACACACAAATTCTTTTAGGATTTTCCCTCTTTAAGAAGACTTAGGCAACCTATGGTTAGGTAGGAATCAATGACTATGATTCACCTATTTTTCCACTTAATTCATCCCTTTATCTGATTGGTTACATATACTACATAGAGATCCTCAATGTAGATTCATTCTTATCTTGTAGAATCATAAAAAAATCCTTAAATTAGCCCAAAAATGTTTTACATCAAATTTGTGCCATTAAAAGAAACTATTTCCAAAAATTTTTACTCAGCACTTGAAGCCTCTGATGCTCGACATCCACTATATCTTCAATGTTATAACTCGACCTCTACATGAATCGGCATCCACTATTCACTCAGCATTTGAATCACTCAACATGTATTAGTTTTCTCATCATAGGAGTGACTCAACACTAACTATCTCCTTGGTACATACTAGTGCTCGACACATATTATGTTTTTTTCTTAGCATGCATTATTTAACATCTTATGCTTGGCATACACTACTTGCTTGGCATGCACTAAGTACTACATGCACTAAGTGCTATTAAGTAATGACTTAAGCATATTATCACTCATATGTCAAAACCAAAATGAGATCAACAATGTTTTCCAAGAAAGTCAGTATTAATTGATTTATATGTTGCCCGAGTAAATGTAATGTTTACTGAGTTATAGTCAGATATACACATGTGATAAATTGGAATATGAGGCCATTTTTTAATGGAAATTTGGAAAGTTCAAAAAGCTATAATATGAGAGTCAAAGTCTATTGCAAGATCAACGATGGAATAAAATGAAGGATTTGATGAAGGAAATTGAAGAAGGATAAGGATGGACACAATTTTCTATGTAAAATTATATTTTATATGTGTCTAAATTCATTCTATGGAGGAATTTAGCTATAGACATAAGATCAGTGATTCTGATTAAGTGGAAAAAATATGGAAGGATTTGGCATTATTGAGAAATCTATTTAAGGAAGAGAAATGACATTTTAAGATGTTGATCTACTAAGATAATTTCAAAAGGTTGTAGAGATGATCTCATTATGCTAACCTGAAGGTGATTATGCTGAAGTATTAAAAGTTTCTATGAAGAGAAAAGTATTTGAAGGAGAAAAAAGAAGTGTTGAGCCAAGTAAACTAAGAAAAGAGAAGAGAAAAGAGTATGTGGAAGTCAAAATTAATTGAGTAGGTAAAATATGGAGCAAGAGCAAGAACAAAGATCTGAAATAAGAAAAGGTAGTTTCTATTCTTAATAGATCACTTTACACTGTCACTGTTTAACCATTATAGAAAAACTCTCAAAAGTATCGAGTGGACCTAACAAGTCTATGAAATCTTATATGGTAACATTGATTAGTGGTTTTTGTAAGTCTTTTAAATCAAGCCACTCTTTTTAGTCCTAGATAGGGAGTGATAAGGTCTAGATGATCTTCTAGTAAAAATCCTCTAACAAGGTCACTTTAACAAAGTGCGTGTAACCTTTAACAAGGTAGTACCCTAATAGAAATCACTTCTAAAGAGTAAAATTTTTGGGTTGTCGATCCCAAGTTGTTTTTCCCTTAATAGAATTTCCATGCTAAATATTGGTGTAAAAAATATGTGAATGTTGTTTGTGTTGCAAGTTGATTTACATGTTTTATAGTTTACTACAAATCAGTAAAAACTAAGTTATTACTAGGTAATTACTTGAAATTTATTGACAATTGGTAATGCTAGGAATAGTTTGATAACAATTTGGAAAGGAGTTGATGTATGAGATAAGTTTTATTTTGGATATGTCTATCAGATCATTGGATGTATAGAGTCATTTTTGTTAATGTTTATGTTTCTTTGATGGTGATGAAATGTTTAAAGGGACAATGAGATAATTGTACATAATTGATACAAACCCCTCTCAATTATCTAACAATTTGGTATTAGAGTTGAGTTCTTGAAGGAAGAATTTTAAAGAAACTTAATTGAAAGATCAAGATGAATAAAAGGGAGACACCAAAGTTGAATAAGAAGAAATTTTTCTCATGGCAAGTTGAATGAAGCTACATATTTCAAGTTTTTGGAGATGATGTCACACATTGATTGGATAATGAATATGTCAAACCTACTGGTCCTCTAACTATGGATCAAAGGAATGAGAAAATAAAACATAATAGTATGATTATTTATATTGCATCTGTTGTCACTAATGTTGAGTTTGATGATGTTAAGAATTGTGCCACTAAAAAGAAAATGTGGGAAAAAGTGAAGTTTTTTCAAGGAGGAGATGATAATGTAAGAAGAGATAAATTTTAAAGCTTTAGAGGTAAGTATGATGACATGAAAGTGAAAGAAGGTGAAACTTTTGTACAATATGTGAATTGAATCAAGGATATTATGAGTGCAATAAGAGCTATTGGGGATAAATCTTGGATTCTAAAATTGTAATTAGTAAAATCTTAAGAACTTTTTTTCTTGTTTATGTTATCAAAGTTTCTACTATTCAAGAAGTAAGAGTTATTCCTGGAAATGATCTAATACTTGATGGTCTAGTTGGTCAGTTAACTACATTTTAGTTGAGCAATTATGATAACAATAATGTTACGATTGGAAATTCTTTTAAGTCTTCCCTAACCATCAACAATCCAAACAAAGAGAAGGAAATCAAAGAAGAAAGTGAGTTTGAAACTAAAGATGATATGGATGATATTGAAGCATTTCTTGCTAGAAGGTTATCAAGAGGTAAATGTAAATACAAAGGTAAGCTACCCTTGATCTAATTCACTTGTAATGAGGTTGGTCACTTTTCTACTAAATATCCTAACCAAGGAAAATTTGATAGAAATGTAAAGAAAGACTACAAGTACATGAATAATAGAGATTACAAAGACAAAGGAAAGAAGTCATATTACATTACTAAAGAAGAGAATATTGAGACAAGTTTTTATGATGACAAATAAATAGTTGAAATGGTCTAGATCGAAATCAAGGAAGAGCCAAATTGTGAAAGGTATGAGAATAAAACCGCCCTTATTTCACACATTACAAAGAATAATTCTTGGATTATTGATAATGGTTGTTTAAATTATATGATTGGTGATCTAATTAAGTTTTAAAGTTTTGAAGAAATTGATATTGTGGAATTGTTATGTTTGGTAGTGATATTTCATACTTGGTGAAAGGTAAATGATCATTAATGTTGAATGACACGATCATATCTGATGATGCATATTGGGTTCAAGGGATTAAATATAATTTGTTGAGTGTTGCAAAGTTGAATAACTTAGGTCACAAGATGAAATTTGAGAAAAGGAAAGTCAAAATATTTGAGATGAAGGTAATCTGATTAGAATAGGAGTTCAAACCAAAGGTAACTTATTCTACCTTGATCTTATGGTTGATACATGTTTATTTGGTAAAGTGGAGGATTTGTGGTTCTGGCATAAACATTTGTATCATGTAAACTTAGAAAATATGGTACAAATTAGAACAAAGAAAAAAGTACAAGGCTTACTAAATCTGTAAATACCTAATAATGCAATGTGCAAAGAATGTCAACTTGGTAAGATGACAAAGCCTATTTTTTCTACAAAAGATGCACACTTCCAATGATATTTTGGAATTGGTGTGTAGTGATTTATATGATTCAATTGGAATTGATAATTACTATGGTGATAGATACTTTATATTGTTTATGGATGATTATTCAAGGATGATCATTGTAATGTTCATGAAAGCAAAATCACATGCTTTTGATATGTTTAAATAGTACAATGTAGGAGTTGAAAAGGAAACTAGAAAACCTTTAAAATAATTAAGGTCTGATAGAGGTGGTAAATTTATGTATGTTGAATTTACTAAATTTTGTACTGAGAATGCTATCAAAGGATAATTATCTACACCAAGGACTCCACAACATAGTGGTATTGCTAAAATGATAAATCTATCTATCATGGATTGTGAAAGGACATTGATGATTGAAAAGGAGGTATCTCATATATTCTAGAGAGAAGCAACCAACATTGTTGTTTACACACTCAACCGAGCTCAATAGAAGAAAGGAACAAACGAGACACTTTATGAGCTTTGGTATGGTCATACACCAAATGTAAGTTATTTTAAAATATTTGGAAGTAGATGTTATATTTACAAGGATTAGATAGTTGTACCTGAGTATCAAATAGCACTTACAGTCTCAAAAAATAATACCTGAGCACTAGACAGTACAATCTAAGAAGGAAGCTGAACTTCCACCAAGCAAAGGAAACACTATGAATCAGAGAATTGAACCTGTGTTAGCCAAATATGTGAGAAAGAACCATTCACTTGAACAAATAATTGGAGATGGAAGTGCAGGAGCAAAAATAAGAAGCAACATAAGAGAAAGTACATGTCTAATAGCCTAGATCAGGTAAAGCTACATCGAACAATGAATGTTGGATTAATGCTATGAATGAGTAGATTGATCAATTTGAAAAAAATAAAACATTGACACTTTTACTAAGACCTGTTAATAAGAATGTGATTTGAAAAAAGTCAATTTTCATAACCAAATTGAATGAGAATGGAGAAGTGGTAAGAAACAAGACTAGATTGGTCTATGAAGGTTACAGCCAAGAAGAAGGAATTGATAATGGTGAGAATTTTGTACTTTTTGTGAGATTAGAAGGTGTAAGAACTCTATTGTCTTATGTTAAATACAATAAATTAAAGTATATTAAATGGATGTTAGATCTGCATTTTTGAATGAAATAATTGAAGAGGATGTCTACATTGAACAACCTGAAGGATTTATTGAACTTGGAAAGAAGGACATGGTCTGCACATTGAATAAAGTGTTATATGGACACAAAAAAGCCTTGAGAGCATGGTATGAAAGGTTACACTATCATCTAATTAAGATAGGATTTTCTAGAATAAGTAAAAATAGTGTATCATATTAAAATAAAAGCACTTCCATGTTAAGAGCATTTAGCCCTCCGAGTAAGTGGTATGGGATCATGTCAAGAACCTTGAATGAGTCTTTGCATGGATTTGGCTATTTCCCCCTATTTTACTTCTCTCTCTCTCTCTCTATTTCCAGCCTCTTTCTAACAACTTTATCTATGAAATTGAATACTTTGACTTTCTAGGTCAAAGATGACCTAAAGGGTCAAGGTCAACCTTGACCCTAACCGTAGGTCCAAATTTCAAGGTTCCATGATTTTTGGATGTCAAATTTTAGAAATTTTAATTTTCTTGCTTCCAAATTGATTGTTTTGGTCTCCAAAATGGTAAACTATTAAATTTAATTTAATCTAGGCCCATTTGTAGGGGTTAAGGTTAATTGGGATTTAATTCTCCAATGTCAGCCTCTCTAGAAGTTTGTGCCCTATATCACTACATAAGGAAGCCTCCTGCTCTCATTTTCTCTAAGGTACATTACAATATATCAGATGATCCATTATTGCCAAGATCAAGCAAGAATTCCATCAAGATTTTTCAAGGAAGCATCCAAGCCATTGTCTCTATCCAAGTTCTCTATCAAAGATTAAGGATTCAAGCATTCAAGATTCATCATTCAAACCCTAGATCTATCCATTATGGTGGTGTGATCTTCCTTCAAGATCCTTTGTTCATCTTGAAGATCTATTCATTCTTATCTCAAGGTGGATTCCAAGCATACAATCATGGAGGTTTTGATTTACCTTAATGTTTTTGAATTATATTATTGAATCCAAGCTTTCATATCAATATAATTGTTTACATTTCATGTACAATTGCATATCTATTGAATATCATAGCTTCATTTTTAGATCTACTTCTACTACTTGCTAGCATTCTTTATTTCAATTTTATTATTAAGGTTGATTCCAAACTAGGGTTTGACCAAAGCAAACCCCTCATCCAAACAAAAAAAAACATTTTTCTTGCAGGTATAGGTATAGGACAGTGAATATTAATGTAGATTTGAGTACCCTTTTTGGAAAACTTTCGAGATCTATGAACAAAATTTTCATAGGAGTAGTGCAAGTCAAGGTTAACTTTTTGGGGTCAAGGATGACCTTCAGTGAGGGGTACAATTGTGCCCTAGAGTAAGATTGTGCCCCATTATTTGGGTCAAGGTCAACCTACCTTTGGAAGGAAAAATTTTTTTTGGGTTTTCTTCGTCTCAACATTTTCAGTCTTGAGCATGTTGCAGAATTCTGTGAAACTATGCATAGGCATTAGAAAATAGATATTTCTAGATTAATTCCATCATGAGGTATTTATTTTATCTTACCTAATTTCAACCATTTCTAGATTAATTCCATCATGAAGTATGTATTTTATCTTATCTAATTTCAAGCATTTCCAAATTTACATTACTTATTCAATTTCAACTCAAAATAATAATTGAATAGTAGGAATTGTTAGATGTATTGTTAAGCTCCATTTTTATCCTCTTCATTTTTATCTTACATTTTGGTGAACCAAAAATGCTTACCCTCTCTCTTTTGTGGAATTAGATGCACTATTGTGTTTTTGGTGCTAGATTTCCCTTCATATTATTTTGTGTATTCACCTTCATGTTCATTTTGGTGAAGCTGACAAGCTTACCCTCTTTTCTTTTGTGGAATTAGATGCCCTATTGTGTTTTATGGTGTTATATTTCCTTTTATATTATCTTTCTTGTGTTATATTTTTCTTTTACATTAAATCTTGCATGCTAATTAGGTTTCTTACATCTATATTTTAAAATGCAATTTTTTTTTTTTTGTAAAATTTCTTTAAAAATACCAAAATATTTACATTTTTCATGCTTTTAGTGTTACTTTGTGTTCAACATGTATGATTTTTGTTTTGAATACTTTGACGAGGCTTTTATTACAAACAAGAATAAAAACCTTAAGGAGATACATGGAAGTGAGGATGAAAATTGTTCAGATGAGATCTCCATTGATCCTATCCCTATTTCATCTTCTTCTACAACCTCTTCATTTTATTTTTACCATAGGGTATGTTCATGGTTGCCTTCATGTTCCACAATTTACAATATTGATGCACCTAGAATTTTATATCCTCAAAATTCTATTCAAGCTATAGAGGACTCTAAGAAAGTCCTTTGTGATAGTGATCAAAGTGTTAATCACTTGTGTGGTATCAAACCTTTAATTCAAGAAGTTCAAGATTTTGGATTCACTCCTCCAATCACTAGTGTGGAACTTTATTCCATTATTTTACTTAGAATTCCTACCTGCACTCCTCCTATGGTGGTTACATCTCTTCATGTGAGTGTCCCACCGATGTCTTTACCTACCTCACAACCTACTTACCATAGTATTCCTTATACCTATTCCAACCCTCTTCCAACTATGGTTCCAAGTGTTCCTCCAACTGTGTCTTCCATTGTCATCACTTCCTAAACTCTTCCTAATTTGATTCCTAATATTCATATCCTCAATTCTCCATCTTCTATTCCTATTTTATTCCCACACTTATGATGAGGTTCAAACTATGGTTTATGATGCAGATGTGTAAGAATTCTTTAAATTACCTTTCCCTTCTCATCTAATCCATAATAATATTAAATGGAAGAGAAAATAAGCTTCCCCTTTGATATTTCTTCATAATTTTACTCCTCATTATTTAATAAAATAGATCTTTTCTCCTCTTGACTCTTCATTGGGGCGCAAGAGGTATTTCTTTTAGTTCTCTAGGATCCATTATGTTTTGTTTTGAGCTTAATTGGTTATTCTTTCTATATTTTATACCTATGGTTTTGTATTATGTTAATAATCATCCATAATTTATTTTTTCTAGATATATTTTCTAAGACAATTTATTTGTAAAGTATCCCTTGTCTTCTTCCCAAGAGGTAAAATTTCTTCCTTCTTTTTCTTTGTCTAGGGAACTACTTTCCTTATCTTAGTGGTACTTATTTATATTGCAATATGATTTCTTCATACTAATAGATGTTTTGAATATTGATAATATTTCTTGAGATGTTGTCCTAGGTCACCACCTCTTCTTTATCTTTAAAATTATGTTCTTTATAAACTCTTACCCTTGCTTTGGTGTTAGAGTTTTTTCCCTCATTGTAAAGATTCCTTTTCCTCTTCTTTAGAGGAGGCTTAATGATTGAATCTTTATTCTCGCTTGGTTTATCTTTGAAAGATGATATTTTTTCTAAACACACTCCTCTATAGTGGGAGTATTTTTGATAAGAGATCTTTTTTTAGGATTCTTTTTCCATTAGTGACATATCCTTTTCATGATTATCTATGCTCTTGGATGTAGGAGTCAATATCCCTTGCTGAGAATATGGTACACATTGTTGTTAAATAGGATATCTCCTTGCATTGTGAATTAGGTATCCTCTTCATCTTCCTTATCATGTCTAGTAGAAAACCATGATAAGGAGGGGGGAATATATAGGGTCTTCATTGCACTGTATTTTTAAAAAATTATATGCTAAATCTTGGAAGGTAATGCACATAAGTTGCTAAATCCTAAAGAGACACACATTTTTCAATTTTCAATATGCTAAATCTTGGAAGGTAATACACATAAGTTGATAAATCCTAAAGAGATGTGCATTTTAATACAATAAATCTTCTGAAGGTAACACTCATAAGTTGCTAAATCATAAGGAGACATGCATTTCATATGCATAGTAATAAAAGAAGGTGGATCTATGGATATTTCCAAAAGCCATCAGAAGACGCATTGCAATTGCAAACATAATTTATGGGTGAACTATCAAGTTTGGCCACCTATTTGGCTCTCCCTCCTTTTATGATTCACGGTAAGGTGGGCATCTTACTTGATGAGGTAATCTCTCTCTCTCTCTCTCTCTCTCTCTCTCTCTCTCTCTCTCTCTCTCTCTCTCTCTCTCTCTCTCTCATGCTAGTAGGACTAGATCATGAAGTTATGTTATGTATAATGTTGCTCTTGTCTTTCTTATGTAATCATTTATGGTTTTATGATAGTTTTTCAAATATGATATTAGTATGAGAAATATTTCTTAGAAAGGCTTCTTGTGCTAGTTGATTTGGGTTTGTTTAGTACTAACTCTTCTTTTGTGTTGTTTCAGTGTTTTTTCTTTTTTTGCACCCTTGTGTTTGTATACTAAGTTAAAATCATTAGTTTGGGGGCTTGTGTTCTTAGCTAAGTTCTATCTTATCTCACTGCAAATCCACTTGTATCTCTTCTTTCTTCTCCTTTACCAAGAGTTTTCATTAAATCCACACTCTTGCTAAAGTGGGGGCTTAATGTATCATCTTAAATTGGAAGCACTTCTAGGTGAAGAGCATTAAGCCCTTTGAGTAAGTGGTCCAAGGTCATGTCAAGTGCCTTGAATGATTCTTTTCATGGATCTAGATGTTCCCCCTATTTTTTTCTCTCTCTCTCTATTTCCTATCTCTTTTTGATAACTTTATCTATGAAATTAAAGACTTTGAATTTCTTAGTCAAGGATGACCTCAAGTGTCAAGGATGACCTCGACCCTAACCCTAGGTCCAAATTTCAAGGTTCCATGATTTCTAGATGTCAAGTTTCTAAAAGTTTCATTTTTCCACTTTTAGGTCAGCTGTTTTGGTCTCTGAAATGGTAAACTCTTAAATTTCATGTAACCTAGGTCCATTTCTAGGGGTTAAGGTTAATTGGGATTTAATTCTCCAATGTCAACCTCTCTAGAAGTTTGTGCCCTAGATCACTATATAAGGAAGCCTCCTCTAATTTTCTCTAAGACACATTATGATATATTAGATGATCCATTATTGCCAATATCAAGCAAGAATTACATAAAGCATTTTCAAGGAAGCATCTAAGCCCTTGTCTCTATTCAAGTTCTCTATTGAAGATCAAGGATTCAAGAATTTAAGAATTCAAGCCTTTGAAGGGATTTGGTTCAAGAATTCAAGATTCATCATTCAAACCCTAGATCTATCCATCATAGTGGTGTGATCTTCCTTCAAGATCCTTTGTTCATCTTGAAGATCTATTCATTCTTCTCTCAAGGTGGATTCCAAGAATACAATCATGGAGGTTTTGATTTATATTATTGATTCCAAGATTTCATATCAATATACTTATTTAAATTTAAAATACAGTTTCATATCTATTGAATATCATAGATTCATTGTTAGATCTACTTCTACTACTTTTTTTAAAAAAAAGGGGCAAATGCTTTGACCTAGAGCTATGAACCAATGAGGCCATAAATGGGGGATCTCATCCCCATTATATTTGAACCTTGATGGAAAGGGTAACAACTAAAAAACTTAACCATCACAACATGCCTCTATTGGCATCTAATTCTACTACTTACTACTATTCTTTATTTCAATTTCATTATTAAGGTTGATTCCAAATTGGGATTTGACCAAGGAAAACCCCTCATCCAAGAAAAAAATCATTTTTATGGTAGGTATAGATACAAGAGAATGAATATTAATGCAAATTTGAGTACCCTTTTTGGTGAAGTTTCAAGATCTACAAACAAAATTTTCATTAGTGCAATGCAGGTCAAGGTCAACTTTTTAGGGTTAGGGATGACCTTCAGTGATGGGTACAATTGTGCCTCACTATAAGATTGCGGCCCACTACCTAGGTCAAGGTTGACCTACCTTTTGAAGGAATTTTATTTATTTATTTATTTATTTTTATTTTTTTCTGGTTTTCTCAGTCTCAACATTTTCAGTCTAGAGTAGGTTGCAAAATTTCTTGAAATTGTGGACAAACATCAGTAAATAGGTATTTATAGATTTATTCCATCATGAGTTATGTATCATATCTTATCTAATTTTAACTATTTCTAGATTAATTCTATCATGACATATGCATTTTTTCTTATCTAATTTCAAGCATTTCAAGGTTTACATTACTTACTCAATTTCAACTCAAAATAAAAATTGAATAGTGGAAAATGTTAGATACATTGTTAAAGCTCCATTTTTATCCTATTCAAATACTAATCTTTATTTGAAAAATGAAGCACAATATATGGCATTGATTTTCCAAAATATTTGTTGGTGACATAATTTTTGGAAGAAATGATATGTTGAGTAATTCATTTCCTGATCAAATGAGTACTAAATTTGAAATGTCAATGTTTGGAGAGATGAAAAAAAATCATTGGTTTATAACTTTGTCAAATAGAAAAAGGAATTTATGTTACTCAATCCAAGTATGTAAAGGAAATCTTGAAAGTATTTGTGATGGATGAGTCTAAACCATTTGGTACACCTATGGTGACTGGACTAAAATTATCAAAGGAAGACACTACTGGTGAGGTTGATCAAACATAATCCAAATCTATGATTGGAAATCTATAATATGTTGTACATAGTAGACCAGATATTTCCCTAGTTGTTAGAAATGTTTCAAGGTATTCATCTAATTCAAGGGAAAACACATATGATTATCAACTGTTATGAAAAGGATATTCATATATCTTAAAGGAATTGAATATTATGGCCAATAGTATGAACAAGAAGATGACTTTAATCTTAAAGTCTACATAGATGTTGATTGGGTTAGAAATGTTGATGACAAAAAAAGCACAAGTAGAGGAGCATTCTTTGTAAGAGAAAAGTTGATTACATGGATAAGTAAGAAACAAATTGTATTTCACTATCTACTACTAAAGCTAAATATGTGATTGTTTTAATCAATTTTAAAATATTGTATGGATCAAAAAAAGGTTGGAAGGAATGCAAGAGAGAGTAAATGATCCTATCACTATTTACGGTGATAACACAAGTGTTATAAATATATCAAGAGATCTATTTATGCATGCAAAGATAAAGAATATATCTATAAAGTATCATTACTTGAGGGATAAAGTTAAAGAAAAGAAAGTGAGACTTGATTATCTAAAGTCTAAAGAACAAATTGCTGATATATTTACCAAGCTATATCATTAGTACTCTTTTGAGTATCTAAGAGGTAAATAGGGAGTCATGATCCTATCCAAAATTCACTAGGTGAAGCTGCATGTTGCATCAATTCTTGAATTAATTGAAACATCTTATGGAGTTGATGTAGAAGTGTCACTTTAGGGGTATTTCTAAAGTTTTGAAGTTAACTATAATGAATATGTTTTAACATGCAAGGTACAAATGTTAATACAAGGTTTTATAAGTTTTACATTGAAATGTATAATGACCTTTGGCATTATTGTCAAAGAGGGAGAATACACTAAAAATGAGGAGAAGTGTAAATAAAGGAGAGAATATATTGTAAGAGGGAGAATATGTTGAATAGGGAGAATAATGAGATGAAGAAGACAAGCGGTTGAACCTAAAGAAGAGATCATACTCAAAGGGGGAGTAAAGTTGAATTTTTGTTGCTACTAAAGATATAGAATGAGTATTAGTTTGAAGAACTAGAATTGCAATGTTGTGTTTTTGATAAGACATACATTTGATTATCTTATGTAATATTTTTTAATGTAAAATCTTATGTCATGTGTAGCCATCAATTCCAAAGGGGGAGATTACTAGCCCCAACTAATATTGTAATTGATTGTTAGTTGATGAAGCTATGGATGCATGTAAAAGAGTCATATCAATTATTATATTGTGATTGATGTCAAAGTCTTAATTGGATTGATATTATGCAAACTAGGGAAAGTACCATATCATTTGATTGATGAAGAGGATTTGAAGAAAGTATGACGAAGTTAGAGTTGATATGTAAGGTATTCAATGGGTAGTTGAATGAGATGGACACTGATTATGTAATATTGGTTTGATTATTTTACTATCATATATAATTGTGATGTATTGAAGATTACAAGCTTAATCGAGTCACAAGGATAATGAAGAGAGATTGTATTCACCGAGTGACTACAATATTGCTCGAGCAAGTTAGTATTAACCTATTCAAAACATAAGAGGAGTAATTGAGAGGGGAGAGTGAATTAGTTGCTACTAAAATAAATATAGATCCCTTAGGTGTTAGTACAAATTACAATTTGAAAGTTGAGTACTACAGATGCTTAGTAAACACATATAAAATGTTGTAACTCAGTAAATGTTGAATGTACTTAGTAACTAATTAATTTTGCACATCTTTAGGTATTGTCAGTTATTATCATTACTCAAACTTTATTGCAAGCATAAAATAAATTAGCATGAACACATATGACACCAAGATTTAATGTGGAAACCCAATTTGGGAAAAACCACCAATTGTAACTAGTTACTATTTTTCACTCTTCTGAAGTGAGCCCTGTTAGGAGCCAACCTTGTTAAAGGTTACAAAACACAATATTAGGTGTGCCATTATTAAAAGATTTAATCACCCTATTAGGAGTGGCCTTGTTAGAGGTCTTCAAACAATGCAATAGAATTGCCACTTTGTTAGAGGATTTACAAAAGACTGTTAAACAACCTCTATTATGAGATTTAGATCACTGCTACAATGGTTAGAGAGTAACAATGAAATGACATGATTGAGATGCAACTAAATTGCTGATTACAAATATCTATTTTGGCTTGTACTTAATCCTTCCTAATCAAATATAGCTTTTTTTCTCCACAAGGATATTCTTCTTATTCTTCAAATTCGCTTCCTCTCTTCATCCCTTGCAATTCATTCATTACAACTTGCACACTTTGAAACCACAACTTGACCTTTTACTTATATCTTTCATATTATCAAGTCAGCTTAAATGCAATTTAGAATAATTAATATTCATCACCATAGTCGGATAGAACCAATAGACAATTCAATTGAGCTTAATATGCCAAAATAAGAAAATCTTTTGTTGGCCGACCTAGCTTGGTAGAAACTAACTCAGAAGTGATTTCTTGTGTTAACCAACAGAAGCTCAATTAACATTGCAAACTTGCAAAAATCCTTTGGTAATCAAGTAAGCTTGGTTAAGATTGGTTCCATCCAACTTTCCTTCATTAATTGAGTGAGCTTGATTAACACTCTTCTTCTGCATGATTTCCTTTAATGCCTAAGTGGACTTGGTAGACACTGCCTTCTACATAGGAATGCTCGGTAGACATGGAAAACTGTCTTCACTACTCGAGTGAGCTCAACATGCATTGAATGAAAATAATATGACATTTGTGTAACATCAAAGACAACACACAATTGATTAATTATATCTAACAATCTCCCTCTTTGGAATTGATGGCAACACAACATGTCATAGCATAATGAAATTTTGAGAACAAGACTCCCTTTGTCAGTAAACTTCAGTCTAAAATAATATTCTACCAAGTTCATTCTCTTTGATGTTTTATTTCCTTATAGAACTTCTCCCTCTCTTTAAAATTCTCCTTCTTTGACTTTTCTTCATAGAGTTTCTTCCTCTATGAAATAATAAAAATTTCAAAGAGATATGAAAGTAAACTTCTACCTCTTTGACAAAACATGCCAAAGACAACAATTCTATTTAGTATCAATGTACCTTGAGTACTAATTCATTTGCAATATGTCCTTGTAAATATTATATCAACTGATTGATCTTCAACTTAGTTCTTGTTGATGCATCACTAAACTTTATTTAGTGAGCATCACATAGGGGAATGACCCCTAGCTTACTTCTTAGATACAAGAATGCATCCTTAGGTAATGGCTTGGTGAATATGTCTACAATCTATTCATTTGTATTCACATATTTCAATTTGACTTCTTTATCCTACACTAATTCTCTTAAGAAGTGATATTTTATAGCAATGTGCTTTGTTTTGGAATGCATCACTAGATTCTTTGATATGTTGATTATACTGGTGTTATCACAATATTTGACTATTAGATCTTTGATTTCTACCTTCATTGCTTCCAACAATTGTTGGAATCAAACAATGTTAGAATAGTTGACTATTGTTGCCACATAGTCTGCTTCTATTGTGGATTAAGATGTACAATTTTACTTCTTTCTTGTCCAAGATACCAGTCATTTACCAAGGAAGAATGTTCCACCACTAGTGGTTTTTCTGCCATCAAGACTTCCTACCCAGTCAGCATCAATAAACACCTTTAAGTCCAAATTGCCTCCAAGTTTGTACCATAAGCCATAATCTTTAGTACCTTTCAGATATCTCATGATTCTTCTAATTTCAATCATATGGTTTTCTCTAGAATTGCTGAGAATCTCACCACTATTCCAACTGCTAAGGCAATGTCATGCCTTCTATGTACTACATACTATAATTTCCCAATCATTGATCTATATAAGGTTTGATATACTTCTTTGGAGTCATCATTTTTGGAAAGCTTATGTCTAGTAGACATGGGAGTTCCAACTAGTCTTGAATCTTCCATTCCAAATTTCTTTAGTATCTACTTGATATACTTAGATTGAGTGATGTAGATACCATTTTTTTTCTATTGTATCTGCAATCCAACAAAGAATTTTATCTCACCAAACATGGACATCTCAAATTATTTACTCATTTCTTCTGAAAATGCTTTGCATAAGTCATCATTTCTTGTAAATACGGTATCATCAACAAATATTTCTACTAACAAAATCTTCTTATCTGGTCCTTCCTTGATATACAAACTACTATTATCATTTGTTCTTTGATACCAATTTATATCAAATAGTTATGTAGTCTTTCATACCAGGCTCTAGGAGCTTGTTTAAGATCATATAGTGCTTTGTGTAATTTGCAAACCATGTCCTTGTTATTAGGATCTACAAAACCTTCTAGCTATTCAATGTAGACTTTCTCATCAAGAATTCTATTCAAGAATGCAGATTTAACATCCATTTGGTATACTTATAATCCTCTGTGAGCTACATATGGAAGTAGAGTTCTAACACCTTCTAATCTTCCAATAGGGGCAAAGATTTCACCATAATCAATACCTTCTTCTTGAGAATAGCCTTTACATACTAGTCCTAGTTTATTAATAGATACTTTTCCATCTTTATTCAACTTATTTCTGAATACCCATTTTGTACCAATTACATTTTTATTCTTAGGCCTAGGAAAAAGAGTTCAATTATTGTTCTTCTCTATCCGTTCTATCTCTTCATTCATAGCCTCAATCAAACTTTCATTTTCTAGAGCATCTTTAATATTTCTAGGTTCAAATTCAACAAGTAAACCTGTACCTTTCAATTTACTTCTTGTCATTGTTCGATTTGATTTGTCTCTAATGATCTGATCAAGTGCATGATGTCTTCTAAGGTATCTTGCTAATATAGGTTCTTTGGGCTTTGAATGAATTCCACTATCTTCAGTATGAACTTCAGCTTCAAGCTTGGGTCCTTTTGTCTGTGGCTTAGGTCCATCAAACTCAATTTGAACTAGCTCGGTAGCCTCTGAATGTGATTCGGGTCCTTTACGTTGAGACTCAGTTTGCACTTCCTACAACTTGGTAACCATTGGAGATTTAAGGAACTCAGGAGATGAAGTCTCCTTTCTCTCAAATAGATTTTGTAGGGTATCAGGTTCATAGTAGATGAATCTTCTGTAATCCTCTAGCTCCTTTTTTCTTTCTTCTACACTCTTTTCTGCAAATTCATTAATTCTCGCATGTGTACTTTCTATAATCTTGTGAGTGGAAAAATTCAAACATTTTTATGCTTTACTTCTGTAGGAGTATCCTAGAAATATGCCTTCATCAACTTTTACATCAAATTTTTCTAGATTCTTTCAAGATATAACATTTGCTGTCAAATACTTTCAAGTAACTTACATTGGGTTTGTAGCCATACCATAGTTCATAGGGAGTTTGGTTTGAGTGTTTCTTCAACTAAACTCAGTTCAAAGTATGAATTGTAGTGCTGATAGCTTCCTTCCAGTGTCAAACTACAATAGGGGATTGTGTTTGCAATTGAATATCTTGCACCTAGTAATGTTTCACAACTTGCCACTTTGGGAATATTTAGTGTCCATGCCAAAGAGCCTATGGTTTAGATTTTGAGTTGTTTCAAATTTGTTTGACTAGGTTTTGAATCCTTCAAAGTTGGGCATTTATCTCAAAATTTTTGATAGATGAGATTGAATGGAGTGTATCACTATGTTGTACTCTAAAAATGCTTCAAGTGTGCCAATTTTTGAGTCTTGAAGAATCCATTTGCACACTTTCTTAGGTCCATTCCATTTGCAAAAAATGTTTTTTTGCCAGTGTTTCTAATCTGCAAATTCTAAGTGGCCCACTCCGACCACTCGCCAAATTCATCGTATTGCTCATCATGAGCCCAAATTGCAAATTTATACTCTCCTCATGACAGTGAACCAATACCCCATTTTTCATTTCCCCAAGTGTCAATTTGCCCAGTTTTCAAAACCAAATATGAATGTGTTTTATTG
The DNA here is from genome assembly GCA_028749045.1 of Cupressus sempervirens. Classification (NCBI taxonomy): domain Eukaryota; kingdom Viridiplantae; phylum Streptophyta; class Pinopsida; order Cupressales; family Cupressaceae; genus Cupressus; species Cupressus sempervirens. The sequence continues at coordinate 411,677,005 of CM053786.1, forward strand.
TTTTTTGACATGTTTTCTTGCAATCAATTCTAAGAAGGTAACTTTGACAATGAATATCTTTTGACTGAGAATTTTTCATGAGATGAGATTTGACCAGGTAAAAGTATACAGAACAAAGAATCAATATTGTTGATTTTAGAGGCCAATCAGGTGTTTGGATCAATTTTTAAGGCCAGTCAAAGTACCTCCTGGTACCAAATTGACAAGTTGTAGAAAGATGTGAAATAAGTTTTTAAAAAAGTTAAAAAGTTATGCAAACTAATTGATTACTCATCAAATTGGTATCATATGTTCTATAGATCAATTTGACAGTTCAGTTGTTTGCAATTTTTTTTTTTAGACGGACCCACTTTGAGGCCCAACTAATCCCATCACATTGATATGATGTTTGGAGGTAAGGGTATTTTGATATAAAGAGCATGATTGAAAGTCAAATTGGTAACTAGGGTCTATTCATGATAAACCATGTGTAGCAGAGCATCTATCAGGTCATAGATCATTTAAGGCCAGAATATGAGTTTTTTCAGTTAAGGGCACGTCAAGAATTCCATTATTGAGAAAGGCAGTGATTGGGATTTTGGCAATTTGATTAAGGAGAATGAATCTTGCAGCTCCAAATTACCTCTAGGTTCCAAAGGATGGCCTATAATAGGTCACACTCTTAGCTGGTATTTAAGCATGTCAAGCTTACATCCTCCATCATTTATTGAAAGCTATGTGAAAAGGTATGGAAAGATCTTCTCATTTAGGTTTTTGGGAAGACCCACTATCATGTCTACAGACCCAAGCTTCAATAGATATATCTTGCAGAATCAAAGTTGGTTGTTTAGGTTAGGCTATCCAAAGTCTTATAGAGATTTGGTATGAAAGAAGGGATTGATTGCTTTACATGGAGATCTTCATAGAAAACTTCATAGCATTGCCATGCATTGCCATAAATCTCATGACTTCAAAAAAGGTGAAAAACAATTTCATGACACATATTCACATTTTTCTACAAAGAAAAATGAATACATGGAAGGATAGAAACATGTTTTTTGAGGATGAGTGTAGAAAGCTAGCAATTAGTTTGATGGCAAATTAACTTTTGGGTATTTCAACATAAGAGGAGATAAATGAAATGGCTCCTATATTCTATGATTTTGTCAAAAGGAATCATATTATTTCAAGCAAAAATGCTAGGATTTTCATATTTCAAAGCAATGAAGGCAATAAACTATAAATTGAATCTAATTCCTACGCTGAATGTCATATAAGTTTTTAAATTTAAAGACTAGGAATTTGTGGAAAAAACCAAAATTGTAATCGCACAAAGCATCCAATGCATGGATTTTCACATTCATTTAGATGAGAAAACTAAGTAGGATATAGAAGGGAATGATATTACAAGGCTACAATTATGCAGTGGTGAGGAATTTCACATTTAAACTACCACACATCTAAAACCATAGCCAAGGAGCCTCACAACACTGAAGGAAGATTGAGAGTCCAAGTTAGTAGATAGGGAGATGATGTCAAGAGCAGAGGAAAAGTCCAAAGAATCATGGAAGTTGTAGTATAAAGAGTAAAGAGCCCACACAAAAGAACAAAGTAGTGCATAAAGAAAAAGCCACCCATGCATTTGAAAGAATAAAGTCATAGCTTGTGATAGCAATAGTCAACACCAAAGAATAGAAGAGCAGCTACCAATTAAAAAAAATGTAGCATGGAGAATGTTCATGGTAAATGGAAGATCACCATGACATTCCAAATTCAAGGAACACCCATGTCCAATATAGAAGACACCAAGTTTGGAGGAAGAGGAGCTTCCAACATTGAAGGTAGAGTAGGATGGAGCATTCACAGCTTGTGGAGAGGACAAAAAAAGAAGAAGTTATAAGCATTATACCAAATTCATTATGTGGTGGATTTCAAAGTGTTTAAATATAATAGCACACACTCCCTAAGTGTCTTGAAAGATACGATGTTTAAAGCTTGGGATAGCTAGTGTGGGGCCCATGATTGGCCAACTGGAGGCCACCATAGGTAAAATTTTGACCAAGCAATGATGTATGATGATGTAGAGGTAGAGGCACAGGATTGCACCATGTGGCACATCCTACAGTGGGCACTTCCCCACTTCAAGAAGTTGCTCGAAAGATAAATAATGTGGGAATGCACCTGGGCACCACATGATAGTGGGCCTAGACCAGTAGTGAGGTGGCAGATCTTGTTAGCTAGTGATGTGGTGACATAGGCCAATTAGGTGCTACCACATGGTAGCTCAATCAAAGGAAGGTTAACTCAAGGGGCAGAATGAAGGTTAAAAATCAAAGTGTTTTAAAAAAAAAAATTTAAACATTTTTCTAAAAATATTACATGTAGACTAATTTTAAATTCAAAAGGACATATTTTCTAAAGTTTAAACTTTAGAAATTTTTAATTTTTGAAAATTCAAAGTGTAGACCAAAGTTTTATAGCAAGGGGTACATTTTTCAAATTGAGATTTAGGGAGTTTTTGGTAAGAGAACATAGGCATATTATATATCCTGGAACCGAGAGAAGACAAAATTTCTGATTATGGAGTCATTTTTGCGTAGGAAGTCACTAGTTCAAGTTATAGGTAGAAATGTAACATTTGAGCCTTCTCAGCAAAATGGGAAAAAAATGAAAACACAATTGAAGGCTTGGTAAAACATGGTAAAAATGCATTTGGGGTTAATTTTGGTCACCTTCATTCAATTTAATCCCATATTTTTACCAGCATTTCATGATTCAACTAAGATATTTTGGCAAACAAAAGTTTTCATCATTCAACAACGATATTTCCAAATTCATTATAGAATAATGATGAAAACAAAATTAGATCAAAAGGATAGAGAGATTGAAAGAGGTTTCAAAACAATAAAGGATGGAATTTCAAGTGGATACATGTCCTCTTTAGATTTGATCCGAGAATTCACTCCTTGTCTATATCTTTCTTTCTCTCATCCATTGTAAGGGTTCCAATTTTTTCACTATGAGACCATTGTTGGTTGGAGATTTTCAATCTTTCTGTGAGACCACTTTGTTGGATGTAGAACTAGAATTCCACCATTATTCTTTAGCATGTTTTTTCTTTTATGAACAATAGTAGGAAAGATAATATAGCTAGTTCTGATATGTTAGGTGTTTTCATGTTTTGATTTCATGCATTTGAATGTATTATTTCAAAGAGATGAATAAAAATAAGCAAGAATCTCTTTAGTTTCATTATGATTCTCATCTCCTATCTCATTAATTTGCAGTCTTATGTGGTCTAGCAACAAAGAATTGAGACTCATTTGCATCCCTTTAAGGTTGTATGTCAAATATGTTGTGCCATTGGAACAAAGGACCAAGTAAATGCCTGATGTGTTTGATAGTGTTGCTGATCATTTTGAGAGGGATACTTCATAAGAATGAGGTCTTTATGAACACCGATCTCTAATTCACAAGGTGATTAGATAGATATAATACTTTGGTGTATGGAATACGTCATTGATATCAAAAATATATGTATTTGATTCATGAAATTTCCCAACAGATAAGGCACTAATCAGCTAAAGGATCATTTGTTCTTACTGCTGCATATTTGGGGTTTTTGCTGATATTCAACATCATTAATCAAATGTATTTCCCTTTCATGTTGAAGAGTTGAAAAGAATGCCCTCACTCAGCTTGTGAATTTCATAAAGTTTCAATTTGCTACTGCACATCATTGTTATTGCATAAGTAAAGAAGATTAAGGGATTTTATTTGCTTTGTTAGATTCAGGGATATGTTTTTGCATTGGTACCATATTAATTGAATCTGAGATTCACCTTCCTAGGTTTTGTAGAGCCTGAAGTAGAAGAAGGGTCTAGCCTTATAGTTGGCCCAGTGTGTGAAAGGGGATGTTGAATATGGGAGTTAGTTGCCCCTAGATGTACCTTATTCTCATTAGGGTAATTTGAAACCTGTATCATTTCAAAACACTAACACTTCTAACTGATAGTTTTTGCTCTTAAAACTAGTTTTTCCCATTTTACCAATTTGGCATTTTTCACACAAACCAACATCAGGTTTCTTCAAACTAGGAATACCTCTTACTCTTTTATGTTTGTTTATCTTGACTAGATTATCAAAGTTTACATGACATAGTCTTCTGTTCCATAACCAACTTTCTTCTACTTGAGCAATAAAACATGAGCATTCACCAAGATCAAGATAAAATAGATTACCTTTTTTTTGTTTGCCTGATCCAACTAGATTTTCTTTGTCATCAAGTAATTTTACCTTGCCATTCAAGAATTATGCGTTGAATCCAATGTTGTTCAACTATACCACACTTAGTGGATTATGCTTTAGTCCTTCAACCCAATAAAAATTATCACATACAAGTTCATTGGTTAGCGAGATACAACCTTTTCCTTTTATGCAACAAGGTTCCTTGTTTCCAAACCTTACACTACCTCCATCATAATATTCAAAATGTTCAATTTTTTTAAATCTCCAGTCATATGGTGTGAACATCCACTATCAATAATCCATGTATCATTTTTGCTAACATGAGAAATAAGTTCCATCTTATCTTCTTCATCATTAGATTCATCTTTTACATCAATGTACATGATTTCATCTTCACTATTATCAGAATCTTTAGCCATGAAACAAGTTTTCTTACCTTTGTCCTTGTAGGTTTTGTGACTTTTGAATTCTTTCTTGCCTTTGAACTTGTGGGATTTCTTCTCATCCTTTCTTTCTCTATTTCGACACTTGGCAGCAATATGACCAATTTATTCACAAGAAAAATAGATTAGAGGGATTTTACCTTTGTACTTTCCTCTACCTTTGGAGTATTTCTTTTCAAGTAGGGCTTAAACAATTTTAGTATCACTATCATAACTTTCTTCAGTTTCTTCCTCACTTCTTGATTGATTTTCCTTTGATTTCTTTCTCTTTTCTTTGAGTGAGAGTTTGGCTTGAAATGCAGACTCGATATTCTTGGAAATAGAAACATAGTTATCATAGTTATCTAGTTCAAAAGATGTCAATCTTCCAACTAGAGCATCCAAGTTTAATTTGTTATTTGGATCACATCTCATTTCTTATATAGCATATACTCTAATTTCATAGGTAGGAAGAAGAGTTCTCAGTACCTTACTCACAACAGTTTCATCTTTAGTGTCTCCTCCAAATGCTTTGATTGCACTTACACTAGCTTTGATTCTTTTAACATATTTTGCAATTTTTTCATCTTCTCTCATTCTCATTTGGTAAAATTTTCCTCTGAGACTTTCTGTGTTGGATCTTCATACATTTTCATCTCCTCCATAGATATCTTTCAACTTGGTCCACATTTCATGAGTAGTTTTACAATCTTTTACCTCATCAAATCTAGCATAACCTAGAGCAGATGCAATATCAATCATCATGATGTTATGGTTCTTCTTCTCAACAATGTCTTCAAATGATAATCATTGACAGTAGCTAGATGTAACCTCATAATTCCTTTCCATGATGTAAAATTGTCTTTGTTAAGCTTTGGAATCTCTCTTTTATAAGACATCATGATCTTTAGCTTAGGTCCTTGAAACCTCCTCTGCAAGAACCAAAATCTCTGATACCAATTGTTGGAAATATAAGAGTAACTAAGAGGGGAGGGCTAAATCAGTTACTACTAAAATAAATCCAAGATTCCTTAGATGTCAATACAAATTTATGAAAGCTGAGTACTATAGATGCTTGGTAAACACATATAAAATGTTGTAACTCGGTAAATTCTGAATGTACTTAGTAACTAATTAATTTTGTAGATCATAATATATTATCAGTGATTATCATTATTCAAAATTTATTGAAAGCATGAAAGAAATAGCATGAACACATATGACACCAAGATTTAATGTAGAAACCCAATTTGGGAAAAATTGCCAATTGTAACTAGTTACTATTTTTCACTCTTCTAAAGTGAGCTCTATTAGGAGCCAACCCTATTAAAGGTTACAAAACACACTGTTAGGTGTGACCCTATTAAAGGATTTAATCACCCTATTAGGAGTGGCCTTGTTAGAGGTCTTGAAACTATTTAATAGAATTTCCACCTTGTTAGAGGATTTACAAATGGCTATTAAACCAACTCTATTAGGAGATTTAGATCATTGCTACAATGGTTAGAGAGCAACAACAAAATGAACTAATTGAGATGCAACTAAATTGCTGATTATAGATCTATGTTTTGGCTTTACTTAATCCTTCCTGATTGAATACAACTTTTATGCTCACAAGGATATTATGCTTATCCTTCAAATTCACTTCCTCTCTTCATCCCCTGCAATTCATTCATTACAACTTACACACTTTGAAACCACAACTTGACCTTTTACTTATACCTTTCATATTGTCAAGTTGTCTTAAATACAATTTAGAATAATTAATATTCATTACCATAGTTGGCTAGAACCAATAGACAAATCAATTAAGCTTAATATGCCAAAATAAGAAAATTCTTTGTTAGCCGACCTAGCTCGGTAGAAACTAACTCAGAAGCAATTTCTTATGTTAACCAATAGAAACTTACTTAATACTAAAAACTTACAAAAATCTTTTGGTAACTAAGTGATCTTGGTTAACACTAGTGCCATACAACTTTCCTTCATTAATCGAGTGAGCTCGGTTAACACTCTTCTTCTGCATGATTTCCTTCGATGCCTTAGTGGACTTGTAGACACTGCCTTCTACATAAGAATGCTTGGTAGACATGGAAAACTATCTTCACTTCCCAAGTGAGCTTAATATGCACTTACTGAAAATGATATGACATTTGTGTAATGTCAAAGACAACACACAATTGATTAATTGTATCCAACATAATTAAGTTATATGTTTCCTGAGAAAATGTAATGTTTATTGAGTGATTGCCAAATGTACACATTTGAGAAATTGGAATCTAAGGCTAACTTTTGATGGAAATTTGGAAAGTTCAAGAAGGTATAATGTGAGAGTAAATTTTTTGTAAGATCAATGATTGAGCAAAATCAAGAAGGATTTGATGAAGGCAATTGAAGAAGGATAAGGATGGACACAAAGTTCTATGTAAAGTTATATTTTCTCTATGTCTCAATTCATTGTTTGAAGGAATTTTGTTGTAAATCTAAGATTGATGATTCTGATTAAGTAGAAAAAATGGAAGGATTTGGAAGCATCGAGAAATTTATTTAAGCAGGAGAAAATGATAGTTTAGGTTATTGAACTTTTGAGCTAATTTTGAAAGGTTGAGAAGCTGACCTCATGTTGCTAACCAAAAGGTGGCTATGTCAAAAAAATTTGTGAAGAGTGAAGTTTTTGAAGGAGAATAAAGAAGCGTTGAGCCAAGTAAGTTGAGCAAAGAGAAGAGAAAGGAGTTTGTGGAAGCTATAATTAAAAGGAGTTTGTGGAAGCTAGAATTAGTCAAGTGAGTAAAAGATAGAGGAATTACAAGAAGAGAGATTTGAAACAAGATAAGGTAGTTTCTATTCTTAAAAAATCACTTTAAATTGTTGTTGTTTAATTATTGTGGCAAAAAACCTAAGAAGTACCAAGTGGGCCTAGCAAGTTTGTGAAATCATATATGGAAAGATTGATTAGTTATGTTTTAATTCCTTTAAATTGGGCCACTCTTTTTAGTCCTCAACATGGAGTGATAAGGTCTAGATGATCTTTTGGTGAAATCCTCTAACAAAGTCACTTTAACAAAGTGCATGTAACCTTTAACAAGGTAGTCTCTTCACATAGATCACTTCAATAAAGTGAAAGTTTTGGCTTGATGGTCCTATGTGGTTTTTCCCTCAACAGGGTTTCTATGTTAAATATTGGTGTTAAAATTATGTGAATGTTATTTGTGCTACAAGTTTATTTGCATATTTTGTAGTTTAGTGCAACTCAGTAATAAATAAATTATCACTAGGTAATTATTGGAAATTTACTATTAGTTAGTAATGCAAGGAACAATTAGATAAAAATTTGGAAAGGAGTTGATGTAAGAGTTAATTTCTATGTTGGATATGCCTATGAGTAATGGGATGTATAAACTCATTTTTTTTAGTGCTTATGTTGCTTTGATGGCGATGAAATGTTTGGAGGGACTATAAGATAATTGGACATGACTGATTAACTCCCCCTCCTCTTAGTTATCTAATAAGGAAACCATAAATAAATGAAAATGCCAACTTGGTTAAAGAACCAAGGATTGTTCTATTTTAGAAATTCTCAATCTACCATAGAAGAAAAATGGAGAAAGAAAAATCCATGGTCAAGAATGTTAATGTCGATAAGTGACAAATTGCAGCAATTGACCTTCATCCAATCCACAAGCTTATCCAAGGTAGATCATTTACACTCGCATCAATCTAGTAGTGAGAAATTTATAATCTTAGTAGAGGCACTTTAGATCCATGTGGTTATGTATTCTTTGGACAACTCAGAGGGGATACTATCATGTGATCACATTGACACCTATAGTTAGTGTTAGTTCTTTTGTTAAACATAAGGTTAGTGTTAAGAGAACTATTAGGATACATTTAAGAATTTTTTTAGGGTTTGTGTTATTATTATGGATAAGGTATTGTTAGGGTTACTTCTCCTATTATATTTAATGTTAGTGCTATTGTTATAATTAAGGTTAGTGTTAGGGTCACATTTAGGTTTAAAAAATTATGTGGGTTACTATTACTATGACACTTATAGTTAGTGTTAGTGTTAGTGTTAGTGTTAGTACTCCTATAATAGTGAAGGTTAGAGTTATTTTTATAGTTAAGGTTAGTGGTAAGGTAGTTGTTAGTTTTTAAAATTTAGGTTAGTGGTATTTTGACACCTACAATTAGTATCAGTTCCATTGTTACACCTAAGTTTAGTGTTAGTGGAAATTTTAAGTTACATTTAAGAAGTTTATTAGGGTTCATATAAAAATTATGGTTAAGGTTATTGTTGGGGTGATTGCATCTATTATGACTAATGTTAGTGTTATTATTACACTTAAGGTTAGTGTTAGGGTGATTGTTAGGTTATTTTTTTATGTGGGTTAGTGGTGTTGTGATACCTATGGTTAGTGTTAGTGTTATTGTTACACCTAAGGTTAGTGTTAGGGGAATTGTTAGCCTCAATTTAAGAATATGTTAGGGTTCATGTTGTTATTATAGTTAAGTTTATTGCTATGGTTACTACTCCTATTATAGTTGAATTTGGTGCTATTGTAACACTTAAGGTTACTATTAAGTTAATTTTATTTATGGAGGTTAGTGTTATTCAATGCCTATGGTTAGTGTTAGTGCTATTGCTATGCATAAGGTTAGTGTGAGGAGGACCATTATGTTCTATTTAAGAATTTTATTAGGGTTTGTGTTATTATTATGGTTAAGGTTATTGTTGGGGTTATTGCTCTTATTATGGTTAACATTAGTGCTATTGTTACACTTAACATTAGTGTTAGGGTAATTTTTAGGCTAATTTTGTTGCCTAGGTTAGTGTTATTGTGACATATAAGGTTAGTATTAGTGTTGTTTTTACATCTAAGACTAGTGTTAGGGAAACCATTAGGTTATATTCAAGAATTTTTTTATGGCTTATGCTATTGTTGTGGCTAAGGTTATTGTTAGTATTAGTGCTCCTTTTACGATAAAGGTTAGAGTTATTTTTATAGTTTAGGTAAGTGTTAGGATAACTATTAGGTTTCTTTATGTGGGTTAGTGGCATTATGACCCCCATGGTTAGTGTAAGTGTTATTGTGACACCTAAAGTTAGTACTAAGGGAATGATTAAGTTACATTTAAGAATTTTATTAGGATTTATGTTATTATTTAGGTTATTGCTTCTATTACAATATAGGTTAGTATTATTGTTATAATTAAGGTTAGTTTTAAGGTAATTGTTATTATGTTATATATTGTAAATCAGAGCAATTTTAATGATATTATTAAAATTATCGTTGGCTTTTGGTAAAATTAAAGATTTTTGTTAGGTTTTGTGTAGAGATTACTTTAGCGGCAAATCTTCACCTTTTGGCTATCCTATCTGATGGGTCAATCATCATTTGGCGAATAGCACATGCAATGCAAGTCAACTGTATCACTGAATATTTATCAAATTTGGGTCCAGTGCCTGAGCTAGTTGCCCATTAGTTATCACATGATTAGTCAAAAATATCAGTGCAATCACCAATGCAGTATATAGTTTAAATACATTTATTTTATACATATCGCCAACCTTTGCATGCTATTTCTTATTGGCCCACATTCTTTCACCATTACTACAACTAAATAATTTTCCCTTGGGTTGAGTGTCACCAACCATTTTACTGATGTGTGTCAACCACTAGCCCTATTTAGCCAAATGTTTCCTACTATGGGCTTGCATAGGAAGGTGCATACACCTACATTTGACATTCCTGCTTATTAATCTTGACTAATTTTCCAACCTAGATTGGACTATAAGATATTATTATTCTACATAATTCACTATTTTCTAGTCTAGAGATTGGCATTTCTTATTGCTGTTGAACTTTCAGAGTGCTAAGTGCATTGGCCATTAACTCATGGACTCTGTTTTTTGTAAAAGGCAAGTGATTTAAATTTATTTTTTTATGTCAATAGTGGTACTGGACCACTGGTACAGTGGTACTGGTTATTTTTTTAGTTTTACTATCTAGTGTCCACTGGTGATTGGACATATCACATGCTAAGATAGCCTATAGGTTTGCAAATTATATTGGGTAGTACTGTAGACTATAGTACTGTAGAAATGCTATAGTAGTACCCTTTTTTTGAGAATGAATCATATTATTGTTATTATATGTAGTCTAAGTAGTTGAGTCTTTTGTTCAACAACTAAGTTTATATTTTTTTGCAGCCTCTATCAGTTTTCCATGTCAAACAAGAGGGGTAATAGGGGTTTTGGTAGGATCCTTGAAAGCTAAGAGAGGCCACCATTACCAAAATGCAGAACCATAGCAACATATTTTGGTGGTGCAAATGTTGGCAACCTACAAGATTCACAAGTTAGATCTGTAGTGGTTATTGAAAAAGGAGATTCATCACAAGTTGGACCCTCAGACTGTATTGAAGTTCAAGTTGGTAAACCTAATATCTCAGTCAAGGATGTACTTGAACAAGATTTGGAGGCACTTCCCCTAAGTAGGGAGTCAAAAACTAATATTATAGAGTTGGAGTCAATCTTGGACTAGTCGAGTTAGAAAACCAAAATTGATTCCATAAATTTTGTTCATGCACAAAAGGGGAAAATAAAATTGAAATCGAAGAAAGATTGATCTTGTTGGGATTTGTCCAAAAAGAATTTTTAGTTAGAATGCGTGGGAAAGTACTGGTTCATTGAACCAGTGCCCAATCCAAGTGATGGTGAACCTCTTGTAGAATGTAGATATAAGATTTGCATAGAGATAACAAAGAAGGACAAGAGGTTGTAGCTTAAAATTGATACCATGGAAAAGCATGTTGGTAAAGTTTACAAGAAGGAAACTATAGATGGATTTGAAAAATCCATGCTAACTTGGAAAACAAAGGACAACTATCTGCATATTAGGAATGCTGAAATATATGAGTTACACCAAAAAATACGAGAGAAGCATTCTGCAATAAAAGGTTCCATTGAAGATTTCATCTGGAAAGCAATGGAAGTTCAAAATATGGGAAAAGTAGTTCAATTAAGTGTGGTCTTTTATATATTGATTAGAGGACACCCTATGATGGACTACCCTTCAATTACTACCTTATTGCACTTTTTGAAAACTCAAAACTATCCAAAAAGTCACTGGTTAGTAAACAATAGGTGGGAATGGGCTAGATGTCTTGCACAGGTTGAAAAAGAAGACATGAAGGAGTCTATAAAAGATTCAAATTTCACTGCATTGTCTCTAGATGAAGTTACAAAAATTGATAATACTTCCTAGGTGTGCATGCATGTTTATACTGTAAACAATCTTTGTCGTCAACCATTTCTACTATCTATTGCTAAATTGAATCGTAGTGCAATAGCTAAAAATTTATATGAATTATTAAAGACTACTCTAATTGAATCTAGAGGTTATGATAGCATGGAGATTTCCAAAATTTTGGTGTGTGTTGGAGTGGATGGAGCTTCGGTTATGCAAGGTCATAAAGGAAGTCTTTGCAAAAAGATCAAGAATTATTTGGCACCCTATGCTATTCCCATTCATTGCATGGCCCATCAAATGAATCTAGCTTTTGGAATTGTTAGCAATTTTGGTTGTGTAAGTAAATTGAAATCTCTAATCAAAGAGATTTACCAATACTTCTGTCGAAGTCCAAAATGAGTCTAGGAATTTCAACACTTTGCTAAAGGACTTAATGATGGGAGGAAGCTTCTTAAAGACAATGATACTAGATGGATCTCTTTGGATGGATAGCGCATCGAGTAATGTCTAAATACCTGTCATCGCTTGGACTAATCCACTCTATGTGAGATAGATTCCCTCAGCTATATTCAAGCCTAACTAATGTTAAGGTACTCTTAACTTTAGTAGCTATTCTCCTCATGCTACATGACATGAGAAATATTATTCAAAAGGTTCAAAAAAGAGTTATGTACATTGCAAAATATAATAAGCTACATAAAATGACATGTAGTAGCCTAGATTCTCTATACCAATTAATACCATTAGATGAAACAAAGTTTGCAAAGTGGTTAGAAATCTCAAATTTGAACAATCCTGGGAACTGTTTACATATTGGTGCAAATGATGAGGTATATTCTAGGATACGTAGAGCTGACATACCAATGCAGTACTATGCCCCCGTCAACCCTGACTCCAACCCCAACAAAGCAAGAAGCGAAGTTGAATCAAAACTAGAGAAGGTATTTTCATGTGTTACAAGTGAAAACTTCAAGAAGATCAAAGACTCTATGCTTGACTCTGTCAAGCGAGTTTGCTAAAATCTTTCATCACAAATTAGATTCAGATTCCCTCTAGAGGAACTGCTCAAAGCAATGTCAATTATTTTTCCATAATATTGGTCTCTAAACTATTTGATTGATTATCGAAGAAGGATGACGACTTTGATTCAGCATTTTTGCAAACCTAAAATAATCAATGAAGTCACTATAAATGGAATTTTAGACAAATCTTGAATGAGAGATCAATCATATTCTTTTGCAAACATAATGAGGGAACAATATGCTCTTATGGGGGACCCAAATGAAGAGGGAGCGGTAATAAAGCTTTGGAAAAACCTTGGTGAGAGCAATCAATTGATAGAGGCAATATCAAAATATTTCAAGCTGATCAATTTATGTTTGACAATGATATTGGGTTTAGTGGAGGATGAGAGAGTTTTAAATACTTTAGGCTTCCTAAAGTCAAATGTTACAAACAAATTAGATAAAAATTTGGTTAATTGTTTGAGGCTCTATAATTCTAAGTATGAGGTAGAAAGTTTCGCTTATGATAGAGCTATTAGAATTTGGAGAAACCAATGTCAAAGAAGAGGGATTGCCAACATTTCAAACCCAAGTGACAATAGTAGTGGCAGTGGTGGTGGCAGTGGCAATGGCAGTGGCAGTGGTAGTGGTTCATATCCTGATATTGGAAGTAATGAAGATGATGTTGACTTTGGCATGCATAGTGGGTCTGACACTGAGAGTGCATCTGAATAAAACATAATGAACAATTAAATGTTATATGCAATAAATGAGGAGGATTTTAATGATAGTGATGTTGAGCTGGTCCGGGCAGAATGACAACTATAGCAGCTTCTCAACCTCAAGTTCTAACTTTTGCGTGAGTCAAATAGTAGGCTAGTAGCTCTAATCTAAGACTCTACCTACTAATTAATTATGTAACATGTTTGTAGAAGTTAATTTATAGCCTTCATTCATTGTCCCTTTATAGATGTTTTTTCTTTTTGAACATGTTGATGTTACAAAATTACATGTCGAGGTCTTCATTGATTGTATTTTTTTAACATGTTGAGATTTTCATTGATTGTAGTTTCTTTAAGAAATTGTAACATAATGTATTTACCAAAATAAGCTTTATTTTAAAAAAAATGTATTATAATTTATAATTATAAATCAGCCTGTAACATAATACATTTAACAATTGTCAATTACAAACAATTACAACCCTTTGCAAATGACTCAATGTCAAATTGAAATGACCCTGAATTCCCCTTTGTAGATACAAGGGAGAAACAATAGCTATAGGTTAGTTTGTAATTGTATATATAATCAGATTATTACTACATAATACATTATATGTGTGTATACTCACATTGCCAATTATACAATTTTTTCAAGTAGTAGGGAAATTTTTTCCATCTACTTTGTGTAGTAATAGTATCCCAGTGCCTGGCTACCCAACTATCCTAATATGCTGGCTCTTGACTCCTATAACAATTAACATTAAACAAATTTGAAATTAAATCCAAAATTTGAAATTAAAGAGCAACAAGTAATAAAATGATTACAGTACTATCACTTACTAAGTTGTTACTTCTTAGTGCTATCAGCTATGGCTGCCACTAACAGCAATAGTAACAATTTTAGTTTGAGAAGATGACCCATCTTCAATGAATTTCTTTAGGGCACTCCATTCTACATCATTTGGAAGCTCCATTTATTTGAGGTTGTAGCTAAATAGTTGTAACCTCATCAACAATAAATACTTCTAAGAAAGTTTTACATGAATTGAGGAATTTATCTATAACTTCACTCATTATTGATAGTGGTTTGATGCAACTTGAAATTTCTTGAGTGGTTTCCTCAGGCAAGTTCCATAAATCAGAATTAATGCCATCCTACAACTTTTTCATGTAATTTTCTTCTCCAATGAATCTACCATCTGAGTTAGCTAGATTTGGTAATCCAATAATCAGTAAGTTCAGTATGATGTTATTCATCTTCATCAAGTCTTTGGAAGCAGAATTGAGAGCTTCATCCATTTTCATTACTTGTTAACAATGGTGATAGACTTCAATGGCCATTACAGAGGCATCCAAGTAGTTGTTTATTCCATGGTTTTCCAAATCCCTATCACTAGATCTCTTTACTTTATTCAAAATTTGGTCAAAAAGATCTTTTAAGGAATTGGTGAAGATTTGTCTTTTAGCCACAATATCATTTTTTACATTTTCAAAGACAAAATCAAGATTTCTATTTAAATCAAGTCATTCAAACAAACCACCACTGCTTTCTATTATTTTGTCTCAATTTTCTTGTTTGATAAGCTTAACCATGTTTATTATAGTATCCTTCACATGATGGTCTTCAGAAGAGGTCATTGTATTTTCTGCCATTACATTCTCCATTTTTTTCTTCATTTTAGACATCTCTTTTTCACTCTTTTTCTGTATTTCCTCTAGTTTTCCTTACCAATTAGTTGCTCTCTTCCTATCATCCTCCAATTTTTTCTTCAAATCTTGGATTGTATTTATAGTAGTTACCTCTTTTTTCTTCTTATCCTAGGGTTCCCTTTTCAAATCATGGATTGTCTTTGCAGTGGACTCCTCCTTTTTCTTCGCATGTTCAATTCCTTCTTCAAATCATGGAGTCTTTGAGTAGACTCCTCTTTCTTCATGTTCTCCAATTCCTTTCTCAAATCAAGGATTTTCTTTGTAGCTGACTCCTCTTTTTTCTTTGTGTTCTCTAATTCCCTCCTCATATGGTGGATTGTGTTAGTGCTTGCAGTAGCACTAGACTCTGTTTTCTTTGCATTCTCCAATTCCTTCTTCAAATCACTAATAGTTTTTGCACTTGACTCCTCTTTTTATTTCATATTCTCCATTTGCTTATTCAAATTGTGGATTGTGTTTGCACTAGACTCCTCTTTTTTCTTCTCATTCCCCAATTCATTTTGCAAATTAAAAATCATCCTTGCCCTAGACTCTAAATTTTTCTTTTCATTCTCCAATTCAATCTTCAAATTATTATTTTCCTTGACAATAGAGTCCAGGTTAGTTTTTAATTTATTGTTAACCTATGCACTACTCTTTATAGACTTGAACAACTATGTAGTAGATGCTTATTCATGCTAAAGTCTTTTTTGACACTCATCCAATTCTTTAGTCAATTTTTACACTTGTTCATTCATCTTTTCTTGCTGGACAATTGTCTCTATTGGAGAAGATTTTTATATCATATTTTGCAATTCTTTGAACCTATTGTATACTACTTTATCCTTCACCTTCACATTATCAAGGTCTACCTGTAACTTTTCTATTTGCTTTGTAAGCCTTTTGTTTTCCCTCTCCGCTTTCAGAAGTGTAGAGTAGACTATTTTGTTGCTCTCTTTTGATATATTGATTTTTTCAATATTTTTTACTTTTGACAAATCCATTTGAAGACTGGTAACTTGTATATCATTATGATTTATTACATTTTGTGGTGGATTATTATCTCTATCCAAGGGCATAACAACCATAAAGTTCATCATTTCATTGTTTGGATCATATGTTGGAAATATTCTATTAGTAGATCCCTAAAATTTGGCAACTGCATCACTTTTCAAATTCTTCATAATTTGCCTATTTCTTTTACTTGTTTGTTCAAACTTTAATGCAAACTCATTCAAACTAAAATTTGGGTTTTCTGACTCAATTGAGTGTTTGAAAGGCGAATTATCAACTGTATTGTTGTATGCTGATGCTCTTCCATCTCCAGTTAAACTTACTCCACCTAAAGTTGTATTTTGAGGATTGCCAACATACTGAAGATGCCCCATTCCAAATCCTGGCATTTTAGGACTATTTTTTAGGCTTTTGTACAGAAGCTACTAGTGCATACATTGCTGAAGTAACCGCTTACATTGCTTGCAATGTAATTGTCATAAGTTTTTTCTTTTTTGCAAAAGGTTCATCCATGCTAGTCCTAGTGTCAGTGCAAGTGCCAGTGGGATCAATTATAACTAGATTTGAAGATTTAACAAATAATGTGTTGGGATGACCTTCAGAAGTAGAAGTATAATGTTCTTTTCCCTTTTGAGATGAATCGTCTTCAATCTTGGAGCCTCCAATGATTGGTTTACTTCCTCTTTTGGATGGGTCTGGTACTAGAATTGGATTCCAAATCTCTTTACCACTTGGACCAATGGGCCCTATACCTACATAGCCCATTTTTTGTATCAAAGTTACTCCTTTACTATACATTTGTTTAGTAGAATCACTCATTTGAAGTTTAATAATATCTTTCCCCTTGGCTAACCCAAAATCCTCAATACCTTGAATGTTAGCATTAGACTTGAGGTCCTTTTGTCTTTGACTATCACTGTCACTACAATTGCCAAGTTCATATAGTATAGTTGGATGCTCTTTATCCCAATAATTGTTGAAAAGTTCATCCTTATCAATTTCCTCGAAACCTGCAAATGTCTTTGGTTCACCCAAATTTTGCCTCATTTTCCAAAAATCAGTCATCTTGGTTTGACACCACATTTTAGATGCACATGACTATTTAATTTCTTTGGCATAGACTTCTTAGAAGGTTAAGATGCTTTCTCATAGAAATTTAACTATCTCAGAGGCTTTGATTTGTGTGACTTTGATATGTGCAATGTCGTAATTTGGGATGACAGTTCTTACATTGAAATATTATTCTTTGTTGCATGTTTCTCCATCTCTTTAGTAACCTCATCCCATGAATCCTTGTTTTTTAACTTTTCTATCAATGGCATCTTCTGGTGTTGATTTTTTCTCACAGAGTTCCCATTGGCAATAAGTCTTATTTTTATCATGTTTACTAGATCACAATTCTAGTGACTGACAAAATGATAGCCAAAAAAAGTTACCAATTCATTTGCCACTTTGAAAGCCTTTCTCTCAAGTGTGAGGCCCCCAATTACAAAAGAAAATGAAAGAAATATCATTTTCTTTTGTTGTCCACTAAAAAGTTCATCTACACTCTCCATCTACCTTAAATATTGTAGTGCAAAAACCCTTTCTGTAACATGCATTGGAAGTTTGCAAGGTTCAACCACTAAACTGTAAAACCTTAAAATAGTGTACTCTTCCATGAAGAACTAGTTAGCCAATTGAATCTGACTTCCCAGTTGAATGTAGTCTTTACAAGACACATACAATCTAGGCATTGTAGTGCCTGTGATTTTTTGGTAAATAGGTTCCAAAAAAAAGTCTACAAAATGATTATAGTTTTTATTGTTAGTAGTCATCCTCATCTTATGTGTCCACTCATATACTGGACTTGGAGTCTCTAATTTCTTTTGGGTTTTCTCATCAAACTTATAGACCTCAATATCAAGCTTGTTATTCTCTATCTCAAACATTGGGGGATGCTTTGCTAAAAGAAGGTAGCACAAGTAACTTGTGAACCCAAATGTCTTCATCTTCCCTGTAGTTGTACTTTGTTTAATCATTAGTGATTGTTGTTGCATAGATTCAACAATGTACTAAACAAAATTATATCTTACATCTACCTTCTCAATTGACTAACCTTGACAATGGATATTATAAATCATTTCAAGAACACTGGCCCCACTTCCTTATTACTATCCAATCCCAAACAAAATGATAACAAAGAAATAGTATTCTAAATCCATGGCACAAAAATATCATACTGATAAGGAGGCTTATGGTCTATGTCCAATGTAACACTAGTAGAGAACTCTGAGGGTATTAAACCCTTAATATATGAATCTTGAAAACCTCTTTCTAGCTTGTCATAAGCCTGAGCTAGTTTATCCAAGTCAATGCGCCCATTAAAGCTTTCTATTTTAAACCCTAACCCTAGGTCTAATAGAGTGAAAAATTCACTCTCAGTTATCGATAAAATTTCCTACTAAATGTTTTGGTTTACAATTGCCTTTCTATTTTCATCATAATTATGAGTGCATAACATTACAATTTTAGGGCAAGGGAATACTTCGGGTGCAACAAGGTTTGCTAATCTAGTAATCAGAACAGCTAGTTTATTTGTATGTGCACCTATACTACTATTCTATTTGTAAAAAATTCTCCCCTTTTATGGATCTTTTTACTTATTAAACAATTAATGTATAATTCCCATGATTCCAAAATCTCCATGGATAACAAGATGAAAAATATCACAACATTCATCGATGAAACCTAGGGTTTGTAGCACTTGCCTAAGTTCTATAATGGTTTTCTTTTCCTTTATGCTTGCACTTGTATGGGAGGTTTTTGACTTTGTTTTTCCCATGCCTGGCTACTACTAGTTATTAGACTTCAGGCCCTATTTAAAATAATTGTAAAGTGTAAACCTAAGACAATTAAAATCAAGATCTCTATTGATGCAAATTGCAATGAATTTTTTTTTTTTTAAAATTAAATACTCGAAATCGAGATTGGATAATTGGTGTTGTCATCTGATAGCCAAGTTTCACATTTTCAGTCTTCAAGAATTAGAACACAACATGAAATTCCGCTAATCTTTGAAAATTTGAAATTTGAAAAACCTATTGTATCGAACTCTTGACTTGCAGTTGTAGAACTTTCAACTTCATACTCTAAAAAGTAAAAACTTAGAAGCTTAATAATTAAAATGAAAGTATTAAGTAATTAATGGTTTTATGTACAATGTATATCTAAACAACATAAAGAGTCAAGACTCAATAATGTAGTGATGTACATAACAATAATAAAAAAGAGTAAAAAATTATTACTTTGATATACATTTGAATAAATTTGTTCATTTTAAATAAATTAATAAAAAGTGGCCACATAGTGGCTAAGTACTTGTCTTAGTTAAATAATAAATATAAAATATAAAATAATATTTGTTAAAGTCAAATATAAGTTATATAATTTTTTAAATTTTTTTTAAAAAATTATATTAGAAATAAATAGACTTATTGTAATATAATTCAATTGTGTATAATGTCATTTTCTAAAATATCTTTTTTTTTTACTATTGTTACTAGTTTATTATTAAAATTATATACTACTACATTATAGTTAGAAACTAAGTAAAATAATATTTAATACCAATCCTTATAATAAATAAGGAATAGAATTAATAACATTCACAAATAAAATTAAATAATAGATAATGCACAAAATTAGCTTTTTATGTTAAAAGAATATAACATATTTGATAAATAAATCAATATAATATAATAAATATTAAAAAGATGTAATAGTCATAGATATAATATTCTTCACACCTAAAAATTTAATTTAATAAATTAATTTTAAATAAACTTTCACTATTGCATTATAATAGTTTGCATAAAAATATGGTACTATTGCATGAAAATATAATTTTATAAATTAATTTGAAATAAACATTCATTATTGCAAGTTTTTATACTCATAAGATTAAAACCTTCATAATCAACATAGCTAAAAATCTAAAAACATAAGTGTTAGTTTTTTATATTTAGAGTTTGCCCATATAAGAGTAAAGCTTTCATAACCAATCACATAATCGTAAGTAAATTTTACAATTTATTAATTTAAAAAATGTGCATGTAAACTATAAAATATATTATTTTTAAAACATGTTTAATTTTAATTGGTAAAGATTGGTTGGAAAAGAATTATTTAATAACTAGTTAGTAGTGACAATCCAAAAAGTCATGCAATAGTACTTAGCCTATTGGCAAGTACTAATAATAATAGAACTTACTTATTGATTATTTGATATTCATATGATTTTCAAGTGAATTTGTGGAGTGATATCATTGTTGTCAAGAGTCACCTGGAATCGTGACACATGTCAGTTGTGATACTTGTCAAGGACACGTGTCATGATTCTAAATGAATCGAGGCATATGGGAAAGCATTCCCCAAATCGGCCCGAAATTCATCTCAGGTCGTCGACCTATATATATCATATGGTTATAATTATATTATATTATATTATAAATAATTATATTATATGTTCTATTATATAATAAATAATTATAAATAAAAATAATAATATTTTTATAATAATAATAATAATATTTTTATAATAATAATAAATCTTAAATGATTATATAATATAAGTAATTTGGAATCGTGACACATGTCAATCGTGACACTTGTCATGGACACGTGTCACGATTCTAGATGAATCTAGGCACATGGGAAAGCATTCCCCAAATCGGACCAAAATTCATCTCGGGTTGTCGATCCTTCTTTTATGCAACGGTAAGGATTTCAGGTAGAATCTTTGAGTACACATGTCCCATTTTCAAGTAGAAATAGACTTTATCTTCAATCTTTTAAAATTTGGCTTGAAATTGAGCTGTGGCCATTGAAAAGAATTTTCAATTTACATAGCTTATTAATTAATATAGAAAAAAAAAAAGAAATTGTTATTAATTATTATTATTTTACTTTTAAGCTTGAGAAATGAGCATGTCAAAATCATGATGTTAATTTAATTATTTATATAAAATATTATATATATAATATAACTTATAATAATAATTATAATATTTTTTAATATATATAAATAAAAGATTTTCTTTTCTATCATAAGTTTGTTTATTGTAAAGATGATATGAAAAATGCAATGAAGATATATTAAATTTTATAAAATAAAATTGGTGCAAGATATCATGAAATAATAATAATGACAATGGTTTAATGTAAATAAAATAATTACAATTTAAAAATATAATTGCAAATGCTATATTTTAATTCATTTTTATTATTTAGTTTCAAAATTAAAATATAATATAGTTACAATAGTTATAAATTATTAAAATTTAACATATATTAAAAATTGTGATAATTGTTTATAAACTATTCTTCATCATTTAAAAGATTTCAAAATGAAAAAAAAGTTAGGAATAGGTGACAAGATAGGTATGAAATAAAAATTTGACAAATAAATTATCAAAATTATATTTAACTTTGTTAAGGTTATAATTTATTAATCTTTAGTTTTTCTTGAAGGCTTGAAGCTCCATTTGTTTTAACTAATCAGATTAAAAAAAATAGTTAATTATTAATAGTAACATTTCAACAGTACATTGAGAATCAAGATGCCAAAAACAAACTTTCAAAGTATAGACTAACAAGAACAACGATTTGAGAAGCCAAAAACTATTGTTTTCATCGATAATATTTTAGACTGTACAATGTACATAATACTAATTCATAGCATAGATATTGAAAATAACTAATTAAATCAGCGTTGTTTTACTATTTCATAATTTACAAAAAAGGGCAAGGCTCAATCCAGAGAAAAATACAAATATCTTTAAAACATTTTTTTCCCTAATAGAAATATTTTTTTTCCCTAAGGGGTCAAGGACAATGGGTAAGGAAACAATATTCAAAAAATGAGAATAGGGAACCAGAGAACTAGGGAGGTTGGAAGCATCAGCAAGCTAAGGGGCCGAGGGCTTGAAGTCTTTAATCAACAAGGTCTTCAAGTCCATTCATGAGGAATTTGTTGGAGAAGATGGTGTCGTTGAACTCATCCAGCCATGTGAAGTCAGTCTTCTTGACATCATCCAACAATAACAATTTCTGTAGAAAATCCCTTCTGAGTCGCTCCCACTTCCGATATTGGCGAGTTAGTTGTTGTTTCTTCATGCCGAGCAAGAAAGAATGCTTATGTATAATGCACCCTATGCCTTCTTCCTAGCACTTGTCTACTATATCTACAAAAGGGATTCCAATGCCCGACCGCGGTACCTACTCAACCAATACAATAATTTTGACATCATCTTTTAAATATGTTACATAGAAGCATTACTATGTCTAGTTGACTGCCTCCAAGGTCGAGAAGAGATGCGAGGAAGTGGGAGGTAATATCCATGGACACATGGTACCTCTTATCATTTTTCAAGAATTCATGGTCAAGTACCATGAATATAACATGGCAGATAAAAGGACTTCAGGCATCTACCTTGCAAACCATGGCAAGGACATCATATGGAATTTTGCCCAAAAAGGGCTTTTGCAGAGCCATTGTAGTGCATTTCAGGGAAATTGGCATATCCATGACTAAGATTCAAGAAACTCTACAAAGTGCAACTACAAACTGAATTTAGATTGAAGAAATTAGAATATGAGAAATGATAATGAAAGATGAATTGAGAGGCTATTTAATGGCAGTTATATTTAATTATTTTGCATTCGTGATCTTTCACATCTTATTTTTTCATTTTTCTATTAATTTTCAAGTGTGTGAAATGCCAAAATGTACTGGCATTAATGTCAGACAATCAATAGTGCCTGACATTGAGTAATGATTTTCATGCAAACCTTTCCATGTGTCTCCATTTTGGAGAATTACATGCAACTCCAGGTCTTTTCAAGCGAGTGGCCCCGAGATGCATCTTCTATCATTGATCTCTAACTAATCAACGGTCAATAAAACTATTGTATTTACTATTAACAATACAAGAGTGATGGTAGTCAACTTGGTAATAGTGACACTGACATAACAATGTTACGACATTATTAATAACATGCCTAAGATAGTATACAAGTTGAAACTTGAAGTGACTACTCAGTAGTCAGTATAGTCACTAGCCAATATATGTGCAAATTTTGCTTTCAAATTAAACAAATTTTCAGTTTACCACTAAAGATTAGCCAAGACTATTATTATTCATTTTCCTACAAAACAAGTAATTTGCCTCTAACATTATTAATTCATTTTTGGCAAGGGAAAAAATAGCCATCATTTATTTATTTGTTAGCAAATAAAACATTAATTTGCCACATTTAAAATAATTTTTGCTAGGGTAAAAAAAAAATCGCCAACATATAATATTTTATTTCCCTATATGGAACAAAAAAATTTCCCTGACATTAAAATTTTCCTACCCACAAAATGTTGGATTTGCCAGCATTTTAGGCTTTTTTTGGGAGGGGTTTCTTAAAGTTATCCTTGACTATCCTTTGCACATCCTTGACAAATAAAAGGGTTAAATTTTAAAAATTTGAGACTTTAAAGAACATAAATGTGGTGCTATTTACTTGTCCAACCACATCATCTCGCCCAATGGCTTGAACCTTAGCACATTCATTGGTAACAACCTCTACATTCCTTACAATTGTAACACAAGATGTTTTCTTAATCCCAACATAGATTATAGTTAAATTTGTATTATTATACCAAATTCAATTTAAAATGTTTACTTGTATTAATTATTTAGAAATCAAAACTCAAATAGAAAATATATACCTTGAGTACTACAATGCACATTTGATTTGATGCCTCCATAGTGTATCAAGATTGGTAGGCTATAATCTAATGTAAATAATTGGTGCATTTGTCAACAATACATACATGTAAATACAAGACAAATCTTAAGAAATATTAATCATTTATTTTAATATACATATAAATGTATTCACTTTAAGGTTTTAAACAAATATATAATCATTGTTTTGTTACTTGAAACAAATATAATTACTTTATGTTGGAATTTAATATCAAATATAGTAAGTATTTAAGTATTCAATTTGAAATAAAAATTAATTGAATTATTTATCTCATCGATAGATCCAACAAAATAACCTTGTGCACTCATTTCTCAGAGTAATTTAGCCATGACTGTATAGCCTTGTTTGTAGGCTATTTTCTTGTCCTCTTCAAAAAACATTTTTTTTAAAACTTGAAGGCCTCAATTTTTGCTTGGTATCATGAATTTTGGCTGTAGTAAATTTTATCAAAATCAAATTGATTATAGTTTAAAAATATTTTCATATGGTTTTTCATTTACTAATACTTATAATTCGTGCAACAAGTTTTGAATATCCACCTGAGCTGAACTTGTGTTGCTTGTGCTTTTGTTTTCTTGATTTGGTTGCTTTTGATGTGTTAGGAAAACTATGTGAAGTTTGAAATATGTTAGATCACATAAGTATTAAGAGTAATTAGTACATATTTTCATTCTTAAGATTATGATATACCTTCTTTACTCAAGTGGTATTATTTCTCCATCATGTCTTGCACTTTTCTCAGTGGCATCCATTTTAATATTCTCCCACTCATTAATAGGAATATAGGGGGTGCTCATAATAAGGGCTCTAGTCCATTTGGGTCCTATATTTGTACCTAATATACTTCAAAGATTGGCCCACTTTCTCAATTAGCCTAAGTTTTTGAAAGACATTGGGTCCAAAGGGCATTTTCATAACTTCAATATTCACATTCTTGATGTTATAGTCATGTTTGTTATTAGTGACACACACTTATTCAAATTGTAAGTATCTACCAAGTGTATTGTACAATTAACCAAGCATTTCAGTCTCTACTGAGTTCTATAGTTGCTACTAAATCCAATGGACAATATTCAGTTTGTGTCAAGTAGTTTCTACCATAATGGTGATTAGCAGTGTAAACGGAGCTTCATAAAGTTTACCAAGTTCCTCAGTGTAAACTGAGTTATGTAGTACTTACCAAGTTCATAGTTACAACAATGTGAATCCAGTGTTGATCGAGCCACTTAGTGTTAACCAAGTGATTCAGTTTATATTGAGCTTGTAGTGATAGCATTTACCAAGCTATGCAGTATGAATCAAGTGATTCAATTTATATGTTGAGTTTCAAAGTATTCATCGAGTCACCAATGTAGACCGAGTTCAAACTACTTGGAAAGTGACTAGTATGGATTGAGCTTCTACATCTACCAAATGCATGATGATGTTGAGCATTAATTGTGGATGTCGATTATCAAAACCTCACCAAGCTATTATTTAGAACCCAAGTTCCTACAGTTTGGGCTGACTTTGTGTATTTTATGTAAACTTTTATTATAGCCGACTTTGTTGATTTGTGAATTGGATTGGAATATATGTAATGTCATCCAAAATATAGTATAGAAGTAATGTAACAAGTAGAGAAGAGTAGAAGTGTGAAATACAAGGCTACAAGAAATATAAGGAGCAACAACAATTTATCTATCAAAACAAGGTGATCATTACACTCAAAGGAATATCATTTAGCAAGCTAAGTTGTATATCAGAGATTAGCCACTATTTCATCCTAATAGATGGATAAGTTAAATCCTTTCACAAGGTAGACTTAACAGTCTTTTGTAAATCTCTTTACCAACTGCATAATTTATTGTATGTTTGTAAATCCTTTTATAAGGTGGACCTAGCAGTCCTTATAGCTCCTAACAGGGTAGATCATCAGAAGTGATCATTGAAAGCCTTAATAGACCAACTTTATACTACAATACTAAATCTTGTGGGTATCATCCTCACCCTAGTTTTACTTTCTATTTGAAAGGTTTTTGGGTCATCAAATTATGTGTCAAAGTGTTTAATGTTTTTAGTTTCTCATGCATGCAATTAGAACATAATACACATGAAGAATTAATTGGTAAGTAGGGATTAAGTTTTCTTAGTTACTGATTCACCCCTGCCCTCTCAGTAACTTAGCCTATCATATATATTTGCAACAATTGGTATCATAAATTTGTGGCTCTTAGAGAAAAATTTAATAGCTTCAGCAAAGATCAAAGGCTATGGAGGTATTCAGACTTGACAAGGCTATTGACAATGAGAAGCTAGATTTGGAAATGGCTATTGCACAACTCAAGAAAGAAAAGGAGCAACTCTCTCAATCTTTAAAAAGAAGAAAAGATCTTGCAATCTAGAAGAATTACCATCTCTATATTGAAGAAAGAATTGAAGACATCCATTCAACAAGTGTTGATACCCAATATGGACATGGTTTTAAAATATCAAGTGCAGAGCTTTTGAACCACTTCGAACTGAAGTTTGAAGTAGTTCAAAGTGGTTCAAAATAGTTCAATTTTCTCATCCAGGTTTAATGGTGTATTCTGAGAGGTTGACATGTATAATTTAGTGGATTTGTTTCATTGGTTCAAAAAGGAAACTTGTAGATTTAGAATCAAGGCCCAGGCTCAAATAGTCAAGTTCAATGATTCAAAGCAGAGATATAGGGATCATTTAATTCAAGGTTTTAGTGGGTAGTTTCAAACACTCCAAATCCATGAAAAAAGGAATTAAGTTTAGGTTTGGACTCGAAAACACATTGTTTGTCTTGGAGGTACAAGTTCAACATGGAAATCCAACAATTTGAAGATCAACGGTTCCAAGTTCAATTCCTATGTGGTGGATTGAAAATGTCAATTTTTAGACTGAGATTTAAATTCTTGAAATACTTACTTGAATGCCCCTATTGCATCCATAAGCATGAAGTTCAAAGTTCAAAAGGGTCAATGGTTTGCTCCAAGAAGTTTAGAGATTTAGAACAAAGTTGATCCACAGTCCAAGTACAAAGACCAAATGCTTTGAACATGAATGCAATAATTTGAGCTCATAATACTCATAAGACACATAATGTATTCGATAGGATGTAGAGAAAATATTTGAAGATGTTTTCAAGTTAAAGTCATGGGACCCATGAAGTGCATTTACCAATTGGCACACATTGATGTAGGAAAGATTCATATGAATTATTTGTCTATGGCTCCCTTGTGGGCTTAAAAAAAAATGATACATAAAACATGCCTAACAACAGGTATGAGCTCTAGTCATGAATGGAATGAAGGCAAACCAAAGGTTAACAATGTTCAAAGATTGAATCACATTTCTCCACTTAGCATGAAGTATTGAAGTCTTCATGAGATTTATATTCTAAATAAAGGCACCAAGTCATATAACAGTAATGGAGGCTCGCAGTAAGAAAAGTGTGAGTAGAAGGTTTGAAAGCTCCTTTGGAGAAGGATACATTCCACATGAGATACTTGTCTAATTTGTAGAGAAAAGTAATGGTGACAGAAGCATAAACCCATGGGAAATATCCATTGCCTATCATGCATTAATCTAGGAAGAGACTTAAAGGCTGCAGCTTTTTTGATCACACTATGTTACAAAAGGAACAAGTAGCATCCTGAAATCTCACCATATATCTCAACTGTTCATACTTCAAATAGGTGTCACTCTGAATGCATTGCGTTCTTATTATCATAAGCAAGTGAAGACACCCTACCAAGACTTTGAGTATCCTATCCCAGCCTGAGCCTCATCTCATGCCCACAAGAGGGTGAAAAGTATGAGCAAAACCCACAGGCCAATTGCATGGAGATCTTGATCTCAGTATGAGATCATGGAGTGGATGTGGATTATAGGAATATGAAGGATATATGCTAGATGCCAAACATCTTGGAATACAAGGAGTAACTTGTGACCATCCATGAGTCAACATTTTGATGATATATCATGCCCAAACACTTCGAGTCCACGGCAACCCACTTGTTGGTTTAATATAATGTTAACAAAATGGTGATTAAGTTGTAGAGAAGTGCCTTGAGCACACATTTTTGTTATATTTGCATTGTAACAAGATATTGTGAAGGTGGAGGCATGGCATAATCAATCAAGAAAGAAAATGGAATGCTATTTCTAGAGACAGGTTATGTATATGGTTCATGCAATTGTTATTAACAATGGATTATCCTCACACAAATTATGTTCTTCATTGGGCCTCTCAAGAAATGGTGTGAAGGTGAAATTTTTAAGATATATCGAGCTCTATTATAGTTGATTATCACACCTAGTACAAATTTCATGCCATGGTTATGCTCTCCAATCATATGAAGAGGACCCACGAATATAAACTGCAGAGAAATAAAAAATGTATGCTTAATGCCTTGTTACTAGGTATGCTGGCTACCAATGGTAGGAACATACCCGCAACCTCTCTCGGCCTCAATCTTACATGGTAGGTATGTTCAAAAGTGCTTGAGTATATGAATGTTAGTAATTTAAAAATGTTTGAAGTGAATTAATACCTCTCCAAAGTGAATGGTGAAAAATGTTCTTTTTTCCCAACTCAGAAAATTGAATAGAGTATCGAGAGTGAGAAACTTAGAATCCTTATCCACCAATGTCGATTAAGCTTCTCTCAATGGCATATGATGGAACATTAGGAAGGACACACATTACAAAAGCACATGATAAATATCACATTAAGTAATAATTTAGCAGTTGACATCTGCCAATTAACTTAAATTTGCATGTAGCTAAAGTCTTTATAAAAAAAAAGGATATCAAGTCATATAAGAAGGGAGTTGATCTAATGTCCTAGGAAGATAAAAAAAGAGGGATTTTCTTTCAAGAATTATTTTCTCAAATAGAACAAGAACCGACAACAGAAAAAATAAAAGGGTGAGTGAAAGACAAAGGAGGGTTTGCATCTTTTCTCTCTAAGACTGCAGACTGTGGGCTACAACAAGAGGAGAGGTTTTCAGAATTGTCCCATTTTCTTGTGAAGGTTATAGGAAGCAGAGTTAGGGTTTCTTTTCTTTCTTTTTGAATTGTGTGTTAGTGAATAGGAGAGTTGTGATTTTTTATTGTAATACAAAGAAGGAGTTTCAGCTTTCTTTAATGGTGATTGTAATTGCAAATGCATAATAAGGTCTTTGTATCTTTTATGCTTTAGGGAAGGGATACTTGGAAATTGATTGCATATCAAAACTTAGAGTTTGAGAGATTTTCTTTCCACTAATTATGAACTTTTTGTCACTTTAATTTTCTCTAAAATATGCTTTTACTATTGTTGTTTCTTTAATACATTCTAATTGCAAGACATCTTCATAGCTTTGTTCTTGCACTTTCTCAAGAAGATGGAAAATGTGTTTCTTGATTTCGTCCTTTGTAACATGTCATGGTGAATGGACTTTGTGTCATTTTCTATTTATTTTCTTGAATTTGTTTAGTTTTTCCATGTCTACTTTGTGTTTATAGGTAGATGTTTGAAATCCTTTCATGCTTCGTGGTTAAAAGCATTCATAATTAATGCATTGTATATCTTACACAGGGAACTATACCCAATAAAATTTAGAGGAAGGTTGTTAATCTAGTGACAACCTATCCAACTATTGGTTCTAATTAGTCTTCTCACTTGGGCATTCAGGGTTAATTTGCATGTATTTTCTTGGAGGATAATTTATTCACTAAAAGATTTTTGGCAACTCTGCTAGGGTATCTGAAGTGAAGATTTAAGTGCCTAATATTTGTTTCCTAAATTTTATGATTATCTTTGTGTGTAGGAGATTGGCGACTTTATATGAAGACCATGCCAGATACAAAGGTCATCAGAAGATCAAGGCCAAATCCTTCTCTCTTGGAACTTTATCAAATGGATGATAAAGTTTTAGATGACTTTGTGAACAACTTTAAAGAAAGTATTTATTAGGCTATTCAGAATAATATATGCATTGAAGATAATGACTTGTCTTGGTGGCTATGGAAAAGCCTCCATGCAAGGTTTCACAAGTTGAAAGACTTGCAAGAACTTGAAGAGAAAGTGGCTTAGTTGAAGAAGCATTTGGAGGTAGATGATGATGAACCTCTTGTTATCTAAGTCTCACCCATGTACTTCAATCACCTTGTCATGAATGACCAAGAAGTATAGCCAAAGTTACTCTAGCCTCATGTTTATCTTGTTTCAATGGATGAAAATATATGTGATAGAAATGGAGAAAGGGTAAGCAATAATGATCAAATCTTGTCTCAAGTTCCTTTTTTGCCTCATGTAGAAAGTTTTCCAATTGAAGTTTATGATGATCATTCTTTTCTTAAAGATTCTATGGAAATTTTTTCTAGGAGTGGCTTAATAGGAAGTGAATCTTTAAAAGTTACAAAAGATTATGAGAATGATGATTCTTTGTATATGAATCTTGAAAAATTCCCATTTCCAAAATCCTCTTGTTCTGAAAATAATACAGCAGTAGATACTCTTGATAACATCAATTTTAAAATTGGTGCTGAAATTTGTGTTAGAAGGAATTCTAATAAGGCTGAATGTCTGACCAAAAGGATAAATCTAGAAGCAAGATGGGAGAATGAGAACATAGGTTGAAAATGAGAATCCTACCACTATTGATCAAAAAGAAGAGGAAAGATGCCATCATAAAGAGAATCCCAATATGCATGTTTTAGCTATTGTTCTAGACCTGGCTGAAAGTAAAGAGTTGAAATATTTTCCGTCATGCATAGAAGATAATAGAGGAGAAAATCTTCCTATTGTTCTTGAGGAGATAGATTCACCAGCTAAATTTAGAAATGATATGTTTCAGCATGAGACCTCCTTTCGAAATGATAAGAATGCTGAAACAAAGATAGATCTGCAGGCTTCTAAGTTGAGAAGTTTTCAAGAAGATGATCATGTTGCACTTCAGATAGAAGCAACTTGGCATCAACCAAATTCAGCAGCTATAAGAAAGAGTGAAGAGAAGTCTAGAAATCAAGAAGGTAAAGTTGTCTAGAGTGACCTCAATCCACTTTTCTTGCCAATGGGGTTTTGTGAGAATGCTACTATCAAAGAAAATCCTCTTTTTCAGCCCCAAGATTCACCATTAAATGATACAAATCTATTCAATTCTTTTGTATTAGTAGATTTTGAAATTTTGATGGAAGAAAAAAAGGTTGGAGTTAGTCCCCAACCAGTTGAAAAATCTACTAAAACACCATCTGAAACTCTCATCTACGAGGAAGAGGAAGACATAATAAGTAGATTTTTATCATCTCTTGAGCAAGAAGATCCTTCTTTGGATAGTCAAGGTATGAATATAATGTAAATAGGTTGTAAGGCTTTATCTAATGATGCATTTCTATCTTTTGAGGGTGAAATTTGTAATGGTAATGATGACAAGGTGAAAGTGCATGCTAAAACTCTATTTGAAGAAAGAAGTATTGAAGCCCAGCACACAGATTACCAAATTGAAACATGGAGAGTCACATTCCTTCATGAAGAAGAAGAAATTATAGACACATTCTTATCATCTCTCAAACCAGGTCGACCCTCTCATAATGACTCAAGTATCCATCCAGATCAAGTTAAACATGAAGCACTTGATGGTAACTCTTCTTTCCATTCCTCTATGAGTGTTTTTGCTAATTTTGATTACGAAAGTAATCCTAGAAAATGTAATGGCACTTTAGAAAGGAAAGCAGATAGAATATATGGCTTGTTTGATGACAATTTGATTCTTTAGAGGGATGATGAAAACATGTACTCTAAGATTGATCTTATGCTGGACAAGGCATCTCTTTTCTTACAAGTTGATTGTGACACCAAATGCCATATGCCAATGGTGAATATTTCTGATAGCATTTCCAAATATTGTGCATTTTTTCTTGAAAAGGTTTCTTCCTTTCAAATTTTTTAGTTTGAAATGAAACCAAGCTAGACACATGTTGAAGATCATTTCTCAAGTGAAAAAGAATGCTATGATGAATTGTGTCTGTTTGGAATGGGATGTTGGATTGCCAAAATTTTGCATACTATGAGCTTGAGGTTCAACATTGAAGAGATCGAAAAAAGGTTGTGTTTTGGAGCTATTCTATTAAGGTATGGTTTGCTAATGCGGAAAGTCTCCTATTTCTCCCAACTAGTAAATGGATTCCCATGAATTCTTCTTTCTTCCAGTTCTCATGGTAGGTTTTCTTCCTACCTTTGTAAATATTGTAAATATGTTTTGGTGTACATAGTGATAGTTTGAATAATGTGCAAGCTTCATGCTTGCTAGTAGTTTAGATGTTCTGTTGGTTTGCTTTGCCCTACTCCCCTCCAACCTCTCTACAAGAAACTCCCAATTTTCTCTTGTTGGTAACTTTATCACCCAATGGTTAAGGCACTCATCTTTGGCAAGAGATTGCTAGAGTTCTCTATTTTTGCATCAAAAATAGTCTCGTAGTTAGATCCCCTATTGGTACCCAATACGGACATGATTTTAAAACTTCAAGTGCATAGTTTTTGAACCACTTGGAACTAAAGTTTGAAGTAGTTCAATTTTATCATGTAGGTTTAATGTTCTATTCTAAGAGGTTCACATGTATGATTCAGTGAATTAGTTTTAGTGGTTCAAAAAGGCAACTTACATATTTAGAATCAAGGCCCAAGCTCAAATAGTCAAGTTCAATGATTCAAAGTAGAGATATAGGGATCATTTAATTCAAGGTTTCAACAGGTAGTTTCAAACACTCCAAATCCATGACAAAAGGCTTGAAGTTTAGGTTTGGACTTGAAAATAGATTCTTTGTCTTGGAGGTATAGGTTCAACATGGAAATCTAGCAATTTGAAGATCAATGATTCCAAGTTCAATTCCTGTGTGACAGATTGAAAATGTCAATTTTTAGACTGAGATTAAAATTCCTAAAATATAAATTTGAATGCCCCTATCACATCCATAAGCATAAAG
Organism: Cupressus sempervirens; assembly: GCA_028749045.1. Taxonomy (NCBI): domain Eukaryota; kingdom Viridiplantae; phylum Streptophyta; class Pinopsida; order Cupressales; family Cupressaceae; genus Cupressus; species Cupressus sempervirens. The sequence goes on from CM053786.1 coordinate 411,710,097, forward strand.
TTCAAAGTTCAAAAGGGTCAATGGTTTGCTCAAGGAAGTTTAGAGATTTAGAACCAAGTTGATCTGTAGTCCAAGTACAAAGACCAAATGCTTTGAACATGAATGCAATAATTCAAGCTCATAATACACATAACAAACATAATGTATTTGATTGGATGTGGAGAAAATATTTTGAGATGTTTTCAAGCTAAAATCATGGGACCTGTGAAGTGCATTTACCAATTGGCACACATTGATGTAGGAAAGATTCATATGAATTGTTTGTCTATGGCTCCCCTATGGGCTTAGAAACAAAATTATACATAAAACATTCCTAATAGTAGATATGAGCTATAGTCATGAATGGAATGAAGGAAAACCAAAGGTTAATAATATTCAAAGCTTGAATCACATATCTCCACTCAGTGTGATGTATTGAAGTCTTCATGAGATTTATATTCTAAATAAAGGCACCAAGTCATATGACATTAATGGAGGCTCATGATAAGAAAAGTGTGAATAGAAGGTTTTGAAGCTCCTTTGGAGAAGGATATATTCCACATGAGACACTTGTGTAATTTTTAGAGAAAAGTAATGGTGACAAAAGCATAAACCCATGGGAAATATCCACCGCCTGTCATGCATTAATCTGGGAAGAGACTTAAAGGCTGTAGCTTGTCCCATCACACTATGTTATAGAAGGAATGAGTAGCATCCTAAAAGTTCACCATATATCTTGACTATTCATACTTCAAATAGGTACCGCCTTGAATGCAGTGCATTCTTATTATCACAAGCAAGTGAAGACATGCCACTAAGACTTTGAGTATCCTATCCTAGCCTAAGCCTCATCTCATAGCCACAAGAGGGTGAAAAGTATGAGCAGAACCCATAGGCCAATTACATGGAGATCTTAATCTTAGTATGAGATCATGGAGCAGATGTGGATTACAGGAATATGAAGGATATATGCTTGATGCCAAGCATCTTGGAATACAAGGAGCAACTTGCGACCATCCATGAGTCAACATTTTGATGATATATCGTGCCCAAACACTTGGAGTCCATGGCAGTCCACTTGTTGGTTTAATATAATGTTAATAGAATGGTGATTAAGTTGTAGAGAAGTGCCTTGAGCACACATTTTTATTATGTCTACATTGTAACAAGATATTGTGAAGGTGGCAACATGAACAAATTAATCAAGAAAGCAAATGGAATGCTATTTCTAGAGACAAGTTATGTATATGGTTCACGCAATTGTTATTAACAGTGCATTATCCTCACACAAATTATGTTCTTCATCAAGCCTCTCAAGAAATGGTGTGAAGGTGAAAGTTTTAAGATATATTGAGCTCTACTATAGTCAATTATCACACCTATTACAAATTCCATTCCATGGTTATGCTCTCTAATCATATGAAGAAGACCCACCAATATAATCTACAGAGAAATGCAAAATGTATGCTTAATGCCTTGTTATCAGGTATGTTGGCTGTCAATGGTAGGAACATACCCGTAGCCTCTCTCGGCATCAATCTTACATGGTAGGTACATTCAGAAGTGCTCGAGTATATGAATGCTAGTAATTTGAAAATATTTGAAGTGAATTAATACCTCTCCAAAGTGAATGGTGAAAAATGTTCTTTCTTCCCAGCTCAAAAAATTGAACAGAGTATCGAGAGTGAGAAGCTTAGAATCCTTATCCACCAATGTTGATTTAGCTTCTCTCAATGGAATATTATAAAACATTAGGAAGGCCACACATTATAGAAGCACATGATAAATATCACATTAAGTGATAATTTAGCAGTTGACACCTGTCAATTAACTTAAATTTTCATGTAGCTAAAGTCTTTATAAAAAAAGGATATCAAGCATAAAAGAAGGAAGTTGATCTAATGCCCCAGGAAGATAAAAAGAGGGATTTTCTTTCAAAAATTAGTTTCTCAAACAAAACAGGAATTGACAATAGACAAGATAAAAGGGCCAGTGAAAGATAAAGGAGGGGTTCCATCTTTTCTCTCCAAGAGTGCAGACTATGGGCTACAACAAGAGGAGAGGTTTTTAGAATTGTCCCATTTTCTTGTGAAGGTTATAGGAAGCAGAGCCAGGGTTTCTTTTCTTTATTTCTGAATTGTGTGTTAGAGAATAGGAGATTTTTTATTTTTTTATGTAATACAGAGAAGGAGTTTCAACTTTCTTTAATGGTGATTGTAATTGCAAAATGCACAATAAGGTCTTTGTATCTTTTATGCTTTAGGGAAGGGACACTTGAAAGTTGATTACATATCAAAACTTAGAGTTTGAGCAATTTTATTTCCACTAATTGTGAACTTTGTGTCAGTTTATTTTTCTCTAGAATATGCTTTTACTATCGTTGTTTCTTGTATACATTCTGATTGCAAGACATCTTCATAGCTTTGTTCTTGCACTATCTGAAGAAGATGGAAAATGTGTTTCTTGATTTCATCCTTTGTAACATGTCGGGGTGAATGGACTTTATGTCATTGTCCATTATTTTCTTGTAGTTTTTTAGTTTTTCCATGTCTACTTTGTGTTTATAGGTAGATGTTTCAAATCCTTTTGTTCTTTCTAGTTAAAAGCATTTATAATTAATTCATTGCATATCTTACATGGGGAGCTATACCCAATAAAATTCAGAGGAAGGTTATCAATCTAGTGATAACCTATACAACTGTTGGTGCTGATTAGTCTTCTCATTTGGGCATTCAAGGTTTATTTGAATGTATTTTCTTGGAGGACAATATGTTCACTAACAACAAGAAATTCAGATGAAGCCAATGAAGCAATCAAAGAACTACTAGAAAAGAATTTCTCACTTCAAGAAGAAATAAGAAAACTAAGAAGAGAGCAAGAAATTTAGTCAGTAAGATTATGTGAAGTAAGAGAAGAGAAAAACAAGATAAAATAAGAAATAGAAGGAAAGAATAATGAAATTCAACATTTATCCCTTCAACAAGTAGACTTCATTAATCACCTCACCAATGCAAATGAAGAAATCATGAATCTAAGTTTAGAAAATGAAAGGTTGTTGAATTATCTCAACACCAGAAATCAAATCAATGAGAGGATGATAAAATCTCAAGCATATATGAATCAATTGAATGAGAAAAGTCATTTCAGACAAAAAGGTAAAGCAAGAATTGGAAATATAGAAGAAGGTGAATCATCCAAGCAAGGAGCTCAAAAGAATCAAAGACCTACTTGTAGTCACTATGGTAAGACTGGACATACATCAAACAAATGTTGGAGCAATGGGAAAGCTAAGTTCAATGGAAAATTCTACAATTGCAATTAGCATGGTCAAAGAGCTAATGAATGCAAGGAGAAACCTAAATTTGAAGGCAAATACCGCAAATGTAAGAAACATGGGCACAAATCCTCAGATTGCAAAACTAAGATACTAAACCTAGTAGAACATATTGTAAAAGCTATATTTGGTTGGGACTATAACACTTGGTGTAGATTTCATTGCTGTGGAGAATTTGGACATAATGGAATGAATTGTGTAAAACATCACATGAGGACAAAAGACACCACCAAAAGATGTTTCATTTGTATAGAACTTGGTCATCTTGCCAAGAAATGTATGAATATTGGAAGAATTAAAGATGAAAAGAAGGCAAAAGATGATAACATTAGAAAGTAAATGAGGCAGCGATGGATTCCAAAATCTTTTGAGAATGCAAGTCCAAGCAATGAAGCAACTGTTACTCAAGAATTGGGTGACTCAAGTGTTTGCACTTGATCTCTAAAGGTGAACTGGAACTAGGATTCTGAATAAGAAATCTCACACCAATTCTAGTCAGAAAAATGAAAGATCCATACTAGCATTCAAGATATAAAGGGATCATTGAGTATTCAAAGATGCCAGTCATTATCGAGTAAGGTCGAGTAACAGTCCTTATCGAGTCAGGTTGGGTCACAAGACTCTGCTGAGCAAGGTTGAGAGTAACTAAGTTTTGAAATCGAGTCATAGATGACTTTGTCAAGCATTTAATACAAGTGAAATGGATGAAAGTCTATAATTTGACACCATGAATTTCACAAAGCTATTTGTGCAAGGCAATTTTTGAGCATCTGAGCAATCTGAGTGAATCACTATTGGAGATTTTTTTTTTTTCTCAAAACTCTACCAAGAAAAATGGCATCCACCAATAGTAAATCAAAGAAAGGATTTGATATGTTAGTTTGAGATATGGAATGGAAGGCACCTAACTTTAAGTTGTTTCCTACCATCGCAGAAGCCTTAGATCCAACTGGAGCATAATCACAAATACAACCAAAGGTATTATTGGTCAATGACATTCATTCACATTTTCATTATGTGATTCAAGATATTAGAACATTAGAAATGGATGAAATCTTAGAGAAGCTATGTTTGAATGGTGTGTTAAAACTTGAGCATCAACACCTTGAAGCAAAGGGTTTGACTCACATTGCACATATGCCACATGATTTCCAAATCAAATAGATAAGATTAATTCTTAGTTGTGTGCATAGTGGTTAGTTATGGTTAGAACAACCTATTTTGATAACCAAGAAGATGATTCACACTGGTCTTCCTATGTTGGCAAAAGCTAAAATGACCAAAAATCTAAGTCGAGTTGAACTTGAAAAGAAAACCCTTGCCAAGATGGATGGAAGTGGAATGAAGATTAGTTGTGTTATAGATATGGAACTAAAGTTTAAAATTCATGTAATTGCACATAGGATATACATCTCAAGTAGACTTAATAGTGTATCATGTGAAGTAGTGGATCTTGCATACAAAGTGGTCAAGAATAACATGTCACTTGAGCTTGCCAAGTTGATGCTAAACCAATTCAACAAGAACATGGAGAGTATAAGGACTTCAAAGAACAATCCTTGTAAATTTGGTTCACTCTTGACTTGTTTATTTTTCTATGTGCAAAAGTTTTTCCCATCTAAAGGTACAATCATATGGAGGAAGAATGTACCTATTCTTTATAAGATTAATGAATATATCGCTGAAATGGGAGAAAACTATGTGAGTATTATGGAATATTACTTTAATGAATTCAAAGACAAGATGAATAATAGATTCAGGATACCCAAGAAACTTATTGATGATTACAAATATGATTTCTATTTCATGGTTGATAGTAAAAAAGTATATATTCAAGCAGCTAGACCAAGAATTGCATGGGTTAAGCCTCTAGATTATGAGGTTAACATTGATATAACAAAGGACATTATTGAAGCACTGATTAATGAGCTTGTTGACCCTAATGGTGCATATTTGGCAACTATGATGAAGCAAAGTCTAGGATAAAACTTGAGATAAAACTCCCTCAAGTAGTTAGCAAAGGGAAGAAGAGATTTTCAAAGTTGACAACCAATTCCACTCTTCTTTTGACTAAAGGAAAAGGAGAAGACATTGAGGAAGGTGAAGAAAAATTAGAGGAAGAAGAGCCAGTAAAGAAGAAAGGGAAGGTGATAATAACCAAGCATACCAATTTATCTATTATTGTATTCATAAGGAGAGCATCTAAGAAGAAACTTGTTAAAGAAGGAGGAGATGTGATCTTTAGAAGACCTCCACCCACCTTTCAAGAAAGATTGAAGGAAATGGACTTAGGAGCCGGCATAACAAACATTAAATCACTAAAGTATGAGACTAGGAATGTAGAAGATCAAAAGAAAATAGAAGACATGATAATGTCTAAAATGGGTAAGTGGAAATATTCACCAGACTAGCTTGTTTAGTAGATTCTAAGTGATTTAATGGAGAAGATCAAGCCAACATGGGAGAATTCTTTGAAAATTGCTAAGGACATATATGAGCAGACCCTAAGGAAACTCATGCCAATTTTGAATGATAAGGAAGTAAAAGATGTGGGAATTATAAATGGGAAACATATATTTCTAGGGGGGGGGGGGTGGGGGGGGGGTTAAATCAAAATTTCAAACTTAAGCACTTAAAACCTTTATAACATTCATTAGATGCATGTAATAAACTAAAATAAAATGTAAAGCAAATACATCAAACATGTAAGCATACACACACTTGATACTTGATATGATTACCCAGAATCCCTCCAAAGAGAAGGTAAAACTAGGGTGGGGATGACACTCATAATTCTTCACTATTGTAGCAATAAAGTGTCACCTGTTAAGGTTACAAAGTGTTGACCATGAAACATGATTTGCCCTATAAAAGGCCTGCCCTATTAAAGTCTTACAAGATACTATTAAGTCCCACCCTATTAAAGAATTTTAACACCCTAATAGAAGTGTGCCTAGTTAAAGGACTTTTAGAACATTCACTTGGAATGTCACCCTGTTAAAGGATTTTACAATGACTATTAAGTCAACCTTAGTCCAAAGGATTTCACTCTACTGATGCAGTTGTTAGAAAGTAATAGTAGAATGTTTGATCTGATAACTTACAACTTTGTCTTGTTGATTTCAAATCTCAATTTTGATCTTCCCGATCCTTTCTAATCTGATATGCAAATGTTGTATCTTTGATCCTCTATTCTGCTAACTGATTATGCAATTCTTTCACTCTACTAAGTCACCTTGAAAATGATCACTGATCAATTCACCCCTTTACTTCCTTCTACTCTTCAATCACATACATTCACATCATTGAATTATGGGACTTCATCTTTCTTATGGAGACTTTGGTGGCTTAGGGTTAGGTATGAATCTAGGGTTGAGATTCATCCATTTTCTACTTGATCTTTCCAATTGTCTAATTGGTTGGATGATGAATGCATAAGAAATCCAAATAGATTCATCTTTATCTTTAAAGCTTCAAGATCTATCTGTAAGTTAACATAAAAAAGGCTTACATAATTGTTTGTGCCATCACAAACAACTAGGTTCAGTCTTTGTTACTCAGAACTTGATAATATTGATGCTCGACACTTACTATAATTCTATCTTTGGCTCAGCATCTAAACTTGCTCAGCATCAATTGTATTCTTGGCACTTGAATCACTCGGCATGGTTTATCTACTCAATACTTGAGTGAATTGACACTTGTTGCAACTCAACATCTATACATATTATACTCAGCATGTATCACTAGCTCAGCATGAACTTAGTAAATATCTTAAGTGTGTTGACACTCAATTGTCAAAACCAATCTGAGATCAACAATCTCCCCCTTTGACATGAGTGTCAAAAAAACTTAACTATACATGGCAAATCTAGTGTCATGGTTGCATAGTCATATTTAGGTATCACTATTTCTTCATCTAAAATTTCATCTCCATAGTGAAATACCTTGGTAACCTTGGATGAGTTGGAGCCTAGTGCTAAAATCTACAATGGTATTGCAACAATGCTTGGTCTCAGAAGGAATTTTGTAGGAGAGCCAGATGTTGGTAGATTTACCTGTGTTTGTATGGCTTCTTGCTCCTTCTCTTTTGGTATGTCCTAATCATCAGTTCTACTTTGGTCAATTACTATTATCTAACCTACTCCTTGTGTTTGTGTATCAAGCACAAATACTTCTATCTGTCTTGTTTTTTCTTCTGAAGCCTTCTCCTCTTGAGCAGTCTGAGTTTTTTGTTCAACCATGACAACTTTTACAATAGTGTCAACCTTTACAAATGTATCACTTGATGTTTCCACTAGAGGTTGAGTACTAGTTTTTGAAGGGATGGTAGAAGGTGGTTCTTGTATATTCACCTTATCCCTTTTTATATCAGCTATTGCCTTCTGAAGCTCTTCAACACTAACCAACACAGGATTCTCACACAAATTTGCTTGTAGTGTGGATTGGTCAAGGATTTTATTTAGGTCCCCTATAGTTAATGGATTGATGTTCTTAGGTGAGCTATCAAGAACATCTTTTATTGTTATGGTTTCTACAATTGTGCTTGTATCATGTGGAGGGCTCATGGTTGGCATTTATGTGTCTTGCACATTCTATTCGGTTTGTTGCTCTTCAGATGTGGCCATCTCATCTGTCTTCTTATGTGTCTCCTGCATAGTGGTGTCTTCTTTTTCCTTTTATGTCTCCTCTTCCTTGTCTTCTTCTTCATCTCCATTATTTCTTCCCTCAAGGGGATCATTTTCTCTTACTTTGACAATTTTCAATCCATATATCAATTTCCACATTTGAGTAGATTTCATTACAACATCTTCAATGTTGTTCTGGAGTATATTGAATGCCCTGTATTTGGGTGCAAATCTGCTACCATACTTCTTATTTTCCTTGATGATTTTCCCCTTTTTAAATTTAGGCATCACTTGTGATAGGGTTGATTCCCTTATTTCTATCTTAAAGTTCAAGCAGTAATGTCATTTATTTTCTACAATTGTATACAACTCTTTTGGTATTGTATTGTCTAATTCAAGTGAAGTATTCTTGAACTTAGACATCATTGCATATACTAACTCTTCTACCTTGTTTTGATCCTCTCTACTAAGCCTTCAAAAATCAATGTTCTTTAAACCTATCACATCTGCATTATCTTTAATATTATCATAGATATTCTCAAGATCAGATTTAGGTGTATGAGTTACCACTCTAAACTAACTTGTATCTTTAGATTCTATCTTTTCATCATCTGTTTTAGGTTGGGCAATGCATTTTCTCTTCTATTTCTTTTGAATTGGGCCCTTTTGTTCAGTTGCTTTTGTTTTCTCCTTTGCCCGCTCTTTGGCCTTTTGAGTAGTGGCCCTTGTTCTAGCCCTTTTTGTTGGAGCAGTTGGCTTTGCTATGCTTGGCTTGGTAGCCCTTTTTGCTTTTGGTTTGGCTACAGGCTATGCCTTAACCTTCCTCTTTTTAGGTTCTAGCTTTACTGGTGCTTCCTTGACTTCTTCTTCCTCGGTACCTTCTTCTTCTTGGTCCTCACCCATGCCTTGGGTTAAAGCTAAAGGTTCTTGACCTTGCACCTCTTCTTCATCTTCATCTTCTTCATCATCACCTACACCTTCTCCAAACTTGTCCTTTAGTTTCTTCACCATTTTGTCCTTCTTTTTCAAAGTAGAGGTTGTCTTCAGTTCCATCTCAACCTTTGACTTCACAACATCATAATTGCCAAATATCTTGGCACTTTTGCAAACTTCTTCAGCAAGGAGTGCAGTGATGGTAGCTAAGGCTTCATCAACATTAATCTCATAGCCTAAGGGCCTTAACCATCTAACCCTAGGTACAATAGCTTGGATGTAAGTGTAATAAATATCTATTAAGAAACAAATGTCATTGTAGTATTGCTCAACTAGGGAAATAGGAATCCTCAATCTTTGCTTCATTGACTTCTTAAAGTCTTCAAAGTTGATTGTCATTACTAATTCAAAATTCTCTCCCATTTGCTCAATATATTCATTAATTTGGACAGCTGTTGATTTGTTTGTCTTCCATCCAACTTTGCCAAAAGATGGTAACTCATTTTGTGCATAGAAAAATATACATACAAGTATTGATTCAAATTTGCATTGAGCACTCTTTGACTTTCTAATTGCTCCAAGATTCTCCATTATCTATTGCATTTGGAGTTCTACAAGATCATAAGTATGATCCTTTTTTATAATCTTGTAACCTACATCAACAACTATGCAAGGAACACTATTTAGTCTGCTTGACTAATAGAATTTTTGTGATATGACCTAATTGCAAAATCAAGAAGTGGATCTATGACAATATCAATGGTCATTCCATGCTTGTTCCACTTAGCACATGTATTTTTCTCAATCACCTCTTTGGAGTCATTTCTCAATGTATTGGGCTAATCTAGAGTTCAATAACTAGTAACCCTATGGACAATTCTCTTCAAATTTTTGATGGGTCCTCCCTCTAACCACATAAATCCATCATGAATTCTACTCAGAACTATTTTAATCCACATCATTTTGAATACTATTGGGAATTCTAGGGCATGTGTTAAACCCTTTCTCTCCACAATCTTGAATTCCTCCTTCAATATACCATTTTCACATAATTTGTCATATGCCTATCTTATTTCCATGTCCCTAATGCCTCCTAATTTGCAATTATAGCATTTTCTTACATCTTGTACCATTATAACTTTAGGCAGAATCATAGATAACACACCTAATGGGTCTTGCTTGTAAGCAATATCTAGTATAGCCTTGAAGTTGGGTTGTTTAACCTCATTTCTAACTAGTTGAACTTCAAAAGTCTCTTTCTCATTTACATTCTTTGAATTAGATGCCATAGTGTGAAACTAGGGTTTTACAAATATAGAACTGCATAGCTTAGTAGATGAAGAATACCTTCAAAATTGATGATCTGGTGCTTGATATTTGCTATAATCTATGCAAATGCTTCAAACTAGCTTGTGAATTGCTTCTTTGCTCTGCTCGTTCTTGTTTTGAATTTTTAATGACAAAAAAAGATGAAATTCTACCTTATACCCTTCAAAACATCACATTTATTGCATGGTTCTTGTATAGCTATAAACTTGACACTAAATTTTTTTCTATTTCACTCAACATCCATTGATTTTATCATCACTCAACAACTATTGACATTACCCTTAATTAGCAGCTACTACTAACTCAGCTCCAACTAACTTTGGCTGACAGCTTGGCACTTACTAGTATTTTACTTGGCATCTAAAGAGGACTTTTCACACTCAGTAGTAATGTGAAAACTTGAAGATTTGACCTTGGGCTTTCCTCATTATCTTGCATCTTTATTCATGCTAATCTATCCTTTTTAGTACTAACTTAATTTGGAATTGATGTATGATAAAGTATTTCAAATATTAGTCCCACATACCTCTTTTGGTTAGTTTGATGAGGTGTGATCACTTGACCTATTGGCTGAAGTGATCCCTCCATTTGATGTGCTACTTCCATCTCTCCTCTGGTGTGTTCAACATCTACTTTTCTATTTCCTTTGTTGAATTCACAATTAGGTACCTTTGACTTTGTTGGGAAATGCTTGTTGATGTGACCAGTCTTCAAATAGCTAAAGCATGTAGTTTGACTAAGCCATCTGTTGTATTTTCCATTGAAGTGTGTTCTAATGCAATTCTTAGGGATGTGTCCATACTCTTAATAGTAATGATATCTTTTCCTTGTGTTGTAATCCCAATTATAGAAGTCTCCATGACTTTTTTCTTTTGCTAACTTGTTTGGTGACCTCCTAGATTTGGATTTGCACTCAAAGGCTCTATGTCCATACTTCTAACAGTTGTAGTAGTGTCCTTCAAATCTTGGTGCATGCATGGTTCTAATTTTTCATTTATATGCCTGATGTCCTTGCTTATTGCACTTGTGATAGTGACCCATGTTTTTAGGTTTGACATGCTGATTTGGATTCTTGCTCCTGCATACATTAGTAGTATGTCCTTTCCTACCACAAAAATGACAAGAGGGCTTGGAGTTCTTACCTTTGTCATTCCTTTCTATAGTAGTCTTGCATAATTCTCCTTCTTTAGTGCTTGTGTAGCCTAGTCCTGATGTATCATTATTGGATCTAGGGGATTTCAATAGTTGTTCAAAGAACTTGATGGCTTCATTTGACTTGTTAAAACTTTCAGTAATCTCCCTTTCTCTTCTCAGATCATTTTGAAGTTGTTTATTCTATAAATTTAATGCAATTATCTCAATGTCTTTGACATTCAACTCATGATGAGTATTCATCATCTGGCTTAGGGTATCCAATTGCATGTTGGAGATTCTAGCAAGTTTTGTTGACTTTTCTTCTAGTCTATTTGCTAGGTTTCTCTTGTCTTCTTCAATCATGACCTTGTCTTCTATGGCTCTTTTCTTTTTGTTAGTCACTTCACACAAAATCATGGCTTGTGATTCTTTCTCAATCCTAATGTTTCTAATTTCTTCTACTTGCGATCTATTATTTTCCCTCATATCTACAATTACTACATCAAACTCATTTCAGTCTCTATTAGCAAAGAAATTGGTGGTGTCAATCTCTTTGTATTGTGTGTCATTCTCTGCAATGGAAATCCCTTTCCTTCTTTTTAAGGACTTCCTCAATTCCTCTCTAGCTTCATCTAGTGAATGTAGAATGAGTTGGATCTCAATTCCTTGATTCTCAATGATCTTTTTGAGTTTTGGAGAGGGCGGGGGGGGGGGGTGTAAATCAGAAGTTCAAACTTAAGCACTTAAAGCCTTTATAACATTCATTAGATGCATGTAATAAACTGAAATAAAATGTATAGAAAATGCATCAAACATGTAAGCATACACACTTGACACTTGATATGATTATCCAAAAACCCTCCAAAGAGAAGGTAAAATTGGGGTGGGGATGAGACTCAGAATTCTTCACTACTATAGCAATAAAGTGTCACCTGTTAAGGTTATAAAGTGCTGACCATGAACATGATCTGCCCTGTAAATGTCCTACCTTGTTAAAGGCTTACAAGAGACTATTAAGTCCCACCTTGTTAAAGAATTTTAACACCTTGTTAGAAGTGTGCTTGGTTAAAGGAATTTTATAACATTCACTTGGAATGTTACCCTGTTAAAGGATTTTTAAATGAGTCTTAAGTCAACCTTAGTCAACTTTGTCTTGCTGATTTTAGATCTCAATTCTAACCTTCCTAGTCCTTTCTAATCGAATATGTAAATGTTGTATCCTCGATCCTCTATTCTATTAATTGATTCTACAATTCTTTCACTATACTAAGTCACCTTGAAAATGATCACTGATCAATTCACCCCTTTACTTCCTTTTGATCTTCAATCACATACATTCACATCATTGAATTATGGGGCTTCATCTTCCTTATGAAGATTTTGGTGGCTTAGGGTTAGGTATGAATCTATGGCTAAAATTCATCCATTTTGCCACTTAATCTTTCCAATTTTTTGATTGATTGCATGATTATTGCATAGGGAATCTAAATAAATTAATCCTTATCTTTAAAGCTTCGAGATATATCCATAAGTTAGCATAAAAATGGTTTACATAGTTGTTTGTGCCATCACAAACAATTAGGTCCAGTCTGTTTTACTTGGCACATGATAATATTGATGCTCGACACTTACTATAATTTTGTCTCTAGCTCGACACCTAAACTTGCTCGACATCAATTGTATGCTCAGTACTTGAATCATTCAACATGGTATATCTACTCAGCACTTGAGTGACTCAACACTTGTTGCAACACAACATCTATACATATTATACTCGGCATGTATCACTAGCTCAACATGAACTTAGAAAATATCTTAAGTGTGTTGACACTCAATTATCAAAACCAATCTAAGATCAACAAAAGAATCATTAAAGAAGAATGAAGAAAAGCTTAACTTAAGATTCAACACTTGCCTTATATTGATAAATGACATTGAACATGTGGTAAAGAATGCCACCAACACTTGGAAAAACATTTTAAATCTTCACAATAAAAGTGATTTTTTAGTTCATGTTAGTGAAAAGGATGAAGATGATAATGAAAGAGAAAAAGATGAGGAAATTGATAATGAAGAAGTGATACATTATGATAATGTAGATGATGAGGAAGAGGAATAGGGATAGGAAGCTACTGAGGAAGACTTACCTAATGTTCAAAACATAGAGGAGACTAACCCAGAGAAAATTACAACAACAGTCATGGCCTCACTTCCTCATTCTCCAAGTGAAACATTGAAAACATCAAGCCCAAAGAAAGCTACTGTAGAATTGATTGTGTCAAACACTGTAAGTAATAACACTCAATCAATTTTTACACCTCTTCAGCTCAGTACTTCATTGACAAAAGTGGCAAGCACTTCATCTACAGAGAAATCAGCACCTCCCTGTACATTAATTGTGGTTACACTAGGTATTTCAACAATAAGTGTAGTATCTATTTTTTTAGGTAGTTCTACTATGTCTACCATTGTTTCCATTCCTAGCATGCAAACAATAAGTACAAGGATAGTTGAAACCAAGTCTCAACTGAGTACAAAATTTTTGAGTAAAGGCAAAAAGAAAGAAGAAGAAATTGATCTTGATGAGGAGATTTTAATTCTAAATTGGGATATCTCAAATCTTAATCCTGATCTTAATCCTGATCAAGTGCAAACACTTGGAGAACTTCTTCAAAAGAAAGCTAATAGCATAGGCTTAGAGAAGAAAGAAATAAGGAGTTTCAAATAATTGAGGATACAAAGAATATTTTAACAGAGGCACTAAACATAGAGGTTGGCACTTCTCAACCAATTTTGATTTAGTTAGTAGAGGTAATCCATAAATTCAACCAAGATTTGAATGGACATGACAAGTTATTGTAGAGAGTGGAGAAGAAATTTGAGAATAAAGTTTTGGAACTTATTTCTCAAAATATTGCTATCAATCAAGTAGATCCATCCACTATTCTAGGTTCATTGGATACCTCTTGTAACAATGTAACTTCATTATTTGGTAAACTCTTTGATACATCAAGTTTCACCAAGGAAATAAGAGACAAATTGTGAAAGATTGATGAAGAGCTATAGGCAAGTGCACAAGAATTGCAACTTGACCTAAGTTAAGCTAGAATAAGAGCTACATTTGGTAGACATTTAGGGCATGATTATTCTGATCATGGATGCATTGAAAAAATATATTGCACATGCCAAGACACTCATCCATGCTAACAACTTTTCTATTGTAGATCACATGGTACAACTTTCTATAGAAGTTTAGGTTGCATTGCACACATGCAATGTGTTGCAAGATAATTGAGACTAGACAATGGTGCTGATTTTAAAGGTGCATTCAAATTTCTTGTCACATTTTGTCATTACTATATAGTATATAGCATACATCTTTGGCATTAATGCCAAAAAGGGGCAAAAGATGTATATTATAAAGGAAAGGAAGTATACATATAGGGAGATAAAATGTATATATCAGATGAGAAAAGATGTAAAATATATGTATGGGGAAGCATTATATGTATAGATACTTAGATATGCATCTTCTACAAAAACAATTTTGAAAAATCTAAAAAAAATAGGGTACTCTACCAAGTTGGAGACACAAGGTGATAAATAAATGGTGTTCTTGAAATTTAGTTTTGACTAATAAATATTTTTGTCACTAATTCCGAAGGGGGAGATTGTTGATATTACAGTCATGTTTTTTATTAGTGAAGCACACTTATTCAGATTGTAAGTATCTACCAAGTGTATTATATAGTTAACCAAGCATTTCAATCTCTACCAAGTTCTATAGTTGCTACTGAATCCAAAGGAAAATATTCAATTTGTGTCAAGTAGTTTCTACCATAATGGTGATCAACAGTGTAAATGGAGCTTCATAAGTTTTACCAAGTTCCTTAGTGCAAACCATGTTATGAAGTGCTTACCAAGTTCATAGTTATAGCAATGTGATTCCAGTGTTGACTGAGCCACTCAATGTTAACCAAGTGATTTAGTTCATATCGAGCTCATAGTGATAGCATTTACTGAGCTATGCATTATGAATCAAGTGATTCAATTTATATGATGAGTTTCATAGTATTCACTGAGTCACCGATATAGATCGATTTCAGACTACTTGAAAAGTGATCACTATGGACCAAGTTCCTACATCTACCGAATGCATGATGATGTTGAGCATTGACTGTGGATGTCAAGTATCAAAACCTCACTGAGCTAGTCTTTAGGACCCAAGTTCCTGTAGTTTGGGCCAACTTTGTGTATTTTGTGTAAACTTGTATTGTAGTTGACTTTGTTGATTTGTAAATTGGATTGGTATATATGTAATATATTATATCACATCCAAATAGTATGGAAGTAATGTAGCAAGTAGAGAAGAGAAGTGTGAAATACAAGGCCACAAGCAGTATAAAAAGTAGCAAAGATTTATCTATCACAACAAGGTGATCATTACACTCAAAGGAATCTCATTTAGCAAGCCAAGTTGTAGATCAGATATCAGCCACTATTTTATCCTAATTGGTGGATCTATTAAATCCTTTCACAAGGTAGACTTAATATCCTATTGTAAATCTCTCTACCAAGTGCATACTTTATTATATGTTTGTAAATCCTTTTGCAAGGTGGACCTAGTAGTCCTTATAGCTCCTAACGGGGAAGATCATCAAAAGTGATCATTATAAGCCTTAACAAGCCAACTTTATATTGTAGTACTAAAGCTTGTAGGTATCATCCCCACCCTAGTTTCACTTTCTATTTGGAAGGTTTTTGGGTCACAAAATTATGTGTCAAAGTGTTTAATGTTTTCAATTTCTCATGCATGCAATTAGAAAAAAATACACATGAAGAATTAATTGGTAATTAAGGATTAAATTTTCTTAGTCACTGCTTCACCCCTCCCCTCTCAATAACTTAGCCTATCATATATATTTCCAACACACACCTCCACGTTCCTCTATATTCACACCTCCATGTTCCTCCATATTCACACCTCCATGTTCCTTTGAGATGTCATAGTCTATATCACATGCTACCCTAGGGATATTGACCTATATAAAAATGATGATAATCAAACCCCCTTCAATGTGATAATCAAAATCCCCTTCCATGGTTCATATGCATATTAATTGTGAAGAAAATATTAAAAACAACTTACCAATGGATGAAAATCAAACCCCCTTCAATGTGACCATTTTGCCTATTTTGATTTTGATTCTTCTTATCTTTAAGTCGTTACAACTCTTGCAAGGACAATAACATTTTTCATCACCTTTCTTTGAAAGTTAGACAACAATCTAGCAATTGTCTCCCTATTTTGATCAAATTCCCTTATATTATCTGACATGATCCTTCTTCATAGGAACAACTTATTTGTGTACCCTTATTGAATCAATTGTACTTTCTAGATCTATCATTGATAACCATTTCATCATACACATTAACATTAGAGAGAAAATTGTATAAATTTTTTTACATGGTGTACTTAATGTTTATATTTGTAAATATGGTTTTGAAAGAAAAAATTGGTGTACTTAATGTGTATATCTGAAAAAAAAAATTGGACATGTTGTACTTAATGTTTATATCTAGACATATAGTTTTGAAAGAATTTTTTTTGTGTACTTAATGTGTATATTTGCATAAAAATTGAACATGCATTTAATGTTTATATCTACACATATGGTTTTGAAAAAAGAAAATTACTGTGATTAATATGTATATCTCCAAAAATATTGAACATGTTGTACTTAATGTTTATATCTGCACATATGCTTTTGAAGATGGTAGAATTATTGAACAAGGTAGTCTTTTAGAACCTACTTTGCATCTAGTAATTACATTATAACTATTTGGATTTTTTGATCTATCATCTATGATTTGAATCCAAAAACCCATATTAAAGGTCGTCTAGAATAGTAGGATCCACTCAGACCTTGATGGATCATTCATGCAATCAATTATGTTATGTAGATAATATATACCCACATTGAGGAAGTTGTTATGAATATTCTAAATTCATGTTTTAAATAATTATTACTATAAAATATAATTCATAAATAACTAACATATATATATATATATATATATATATATATATATATATATATATATATATATATATATAATTTTCCAATCCCACTCACCTTTCTCAAATTCACCATTATTCCTTTTCAACATCCTACATTTTCATTTCATCCCTATTGATCACATTTCTCACCCAATGATCCCATCTCACTCCTATAAATATGCTCCATTTATATCTCCATCTACTGCATCAAGACAACTCCCATTTCATATTTGATTATTTATTTTGACTATTTTTCTCCCATTCATATCCCCTCACACATTTGATCATTTGAGAAAATAAACTATGTTCTTCATATTCATCTCTTTATTCAAAATTCTCTCATTCTCTTTATATCACATCTCATCATCATCTTTCTAAATATTTTTCCTAACCTCTTTCCCTCGGACCCATCCCTTCTGTCCATTCACCCCATATCCTCCATTCCACCCCCATCCACGTCCTTGGGCCTTTGGTTTAAAATGAAACCTATTATCACATCATGCATCTTTTGCATGATTTCATTTGATTATTTTCATGTATTTTTTTTATTCCTACTTGATTTTAATTCTCCACAACACACATATTCATTATCACCATAACTTTCTATGTATTTTCAACCCTTTAAAAATGTTAATTAGAACATTATTATATTTGTAATTGTGTGTTTTTACATCAATCTATATGCACATGGTGCATGTCATCAAGATTCACCATTTCATTGTGTATGATGCCTATGCTATAAAGAATAATAGGTTTATCTTTTCCCAAGATGTTACTTTGATATTATCCATTTTTTTTCATCATCAATCCCATTTCTTTCTATTCTATTATTTTTATTTCTCATTCATGTATTTCCACCTCACTTAATCTCATCTAACTTTTAATTAATAGGCCATGCCACAATAATTTTCATAACCATCATGATATCTCATCATTTAGCAACCCTCTAAAATAATAGATCACCCAATCAAAATATTCAAGTAAAATAAATCAACATGTCAAATTCACATCCACTATAGACTTTATATCAACCATTGCATGTTCATCATTTAGATCATACAATCTAACATTGTACATCCTTGAAGCTAGTGCATCACTTTAGAATCCTGTATAGCCTCCTCTAACTTTCAAGAGACCCCCTAAGTACTATTCATCTTCATAGGTCAAGTGAAGGGCATCATGATCTTCAATGCATAAACTATTTTTTTCAAGAAAACTAAGGAAACTTACTAGTAAACCTCACCATTCCTTTTACTATTGGAATTCTTTAGAATAACTAGGAGGGGGTGAATCAATTATCCAAGATCCAGATGTAAAAATAAGACTTTTCATAGCTTATTGAACCCATATTCATAAAACATATTCATGCGTGCATCCATTGGATCATACAATCACTTAAACTTGTAGATTATTGTTCTAGGTCAAAATATCTTTTTAGAAATATAAACATGAAACATAATAGATTCAATAACACATTTGATACTAGGATTTTATATGCAAACCCAATTTGGAAAAAACCACCAGTAACATGCTACTAATTCTCACTCTTCTAAAGTGATGCCCTGTGAAAGGGAAACCTTGTTAAAGGTTACAATACACACTATTAAATGTGACCTGGTTAGAGGATTTCAATCACCCTTTTAGGAGTGAGCCTTGTTAGAGGACTTTAGATCAATCACTTGGAATGTGACCCATTAAAGGATTTACAAATTATTGTTGGGTCAATCTTAATCCAATTGATTTTCCCTAGACTCGTATAATGATTGGAAAGTAATAGTAAGGCTTGATCTGATAACAAATTATAACTCACTTTGTAGATTACAGATCTCTATTTCAATCCTCCATTCTACTTGTCTTTCCCACACTTCATCTCTGATAGTTTGTTCATCCTTCAAGCGTTCATACTCTTAAGCCTTCTTTCTTTTCTTTCCAATAGCAATATTTTCTATATTGTCTCTGATGAAGCAATACCTTAGACCTCTTGTCTAACCTAGGTTCTCAAACATTGACCAACCTTACTTCTAACTAGCTATCTCTATAAATAGAACATTAAGATATTTTTTCATTCATCCTCTATCATCCATTTTAGGATTAGGTAGGATTGGGTAGGATTCAATGAATCTTCCCATCTTTTTATTTTAGTCCCTTCTAGAAACTTCTTCAATTCTCTTTGAAGTCACCTCAAAATGGTTCACCATGAATTCTATGACACCAACTTGTCATAGTTATCTCCCACCCGCTTCACAAAATTTAAGAAATTAAAATAGTTGGCTTAGATTTTTCAAATCTACAATTTAACATGAATACTGACACTTGGTATCAATATGCTATCACTTGGCTTCCAAAGTGTTCTTCCACTAGTCATCAACTAGATAACTCGACAAACACTAAAGTTTACTGGTGCTCGGTATCAACTAAAGTTTACTCGGCTTATACTGAATTTTCACTTTACTTGACTCCAACTAATTTTCTTCTAATCTTGAACTAACTTTCCTTTGCACTTATTATCCACTCGGTCAAGCTTGGTAGACTCAATTCTTCTTACTTGTTCTTCTAGACTTAATCATTGTATCTATCCTTTGCAACCTTAAGTAGATAATCAATGCACAATAACATCACTATCTTAACTAATATTTTTACTCTTTTTTCTTACCATAATCAACCTTCCCTCTATGTTCTTTTGTTATCTCATTGACCTCCTCATCAATCAAACAAATGATAGTACTCAAATCAACTAGGCAGTTGTCTTACTAGAAAGTAGCAAGCTCGACATCAGTGACAAAACAATGATTGAAACACATTCTCACACCTATATCAATCTATTTTCAAAAATCTCCCTCTTTAACATTGATGGTAAACTAGTACCAACAACAATACCAAAAAGAAAATAACTCCTTGTATTGAAATCTCTCCCTCTATCAGTAGCTTTCATATTCTATATAGGTTACAAAACTCTATTCTGATCAACAAAAATTAACCCATCCTTATGACTCCTCTAATATTTAGGTATCTATCTATCTATTCTGTTCTTATATCTCCCTTGACACTATCTCCTTCTTACTAGGTAGATGTATGTCTATTAATCATTTCTCCCTTTATAGTAATCATTAGGTACACTATCTCCCTCTAAGTAGATATTCCATGCTTCTTCCTTTGATTGGTACACCACTATCTCCCATACCACTATTTCTCAGTCTATGATAACAATGCCAAATACTTGTCATCTTAACATGTAGTTATGAAAATTTTTAGTCTCTCCTTCTTTCATCTATCTTGTGACTGATCTACAACTCCAACTCCAACATTTTTAGTCTCTCCTTCTTTGATTACTTTAGGCAGCTCCTAAAGTAATATCCACTACATCAATATGTAACATATGTCAATCATCTTAGTTGATATAGGGAACTACTCATGCTTCTTAAATAACCTTGGATAGGGGTATCACCCCTAGTTTACCTCTTAGATACTCATGAGCATCCTTAGGTAAAATTTTTGTGAAGATGTTAGCTATTTTCTCTTTTGTATTCACATATTCCATATTCACCTATTTGTCTTGAACTAACCCTCTCAAGTAAGGATACTTTATTGCAATGTGCTTAGTTTTTGTATGCATTACAGGGTACTTTGATATATTTATAGAACTTTTATTATCACAATAAAGTATCATAGGTTCAGTGATTTATTCCTTCATACCTTTGAGGAGTTGTTTGATCTACACAATGTTTGTACAATTTAGTGCATAAACAACATACTCAGCTTCAGCAGTAGATTGAAATATGCAGATTTATTTCTTGTTAGTCCATGTAACCAACCTTTTTCCTAAGAAAAATGTTCCTCCACTAGTGCTCTTTCTATCATCAATATTTCTAGCCTAATTAGCATCAGTGTACGCTCTCAACTCAAACTTCTCATTTTTCTTGTAGTATAGACCATAGTCTTTGAGTCCTTTTAGATATCTCATTATTCTCTTAACAACCATCAAGTGATTTTCCCTAAGATTAGCAGAGAATCTTGTAACTATCCTAGTAGATAATGCAATATTATGTCTTCTACGTACTACATATTGAAATTTTCTAATCATAGACCTATATAATGTTTGATTTACCTTAGTTGAATCATCATTCTTTGAAAATTTGTGTCCTATCACCATAGGTGTGCTTACTAGCCTAGAATCTTCCAACTTAAAAGTCTCCAGTATCTCCTTTACATACTTAGACTAAGTGATGTCTATACTATATTTCTTCTGATGTACTTGCAAACCTACAAAGAACTTGATCTCTCCATACATAAACATCTCAAATTATTTTTTTATTTCATTTGCAAAAGATTTACATAAAGTATTTTGACCTCCAAATATGATATCATCAACAAAAAATTTAGATAGTAGAATACCTTTGTCTTTTTTTTGTCTTCAAGTACATATTGTTGTTATCATTAGTCCTATCAAATCTAATTTTTACAAGATAATTGTCAAGCCTTTCATACCGTGCTCTTGGTGCTTGCTTCAAACCATATAAAGCTTTGTGTAGTCTACATACCATGTTTTTGTTGTTAGAATCAACAAATCCTTCTAGTTATTTTATATAAACCTCTTCTTCCAATATGTCATTCATAAATGTAGGTTTAACATCCATTTGATAAACTTTAAAACCTTTTTATGTAGAGTAAGAAAATAGAGTTCTTACTCCTTCCAACCTTGCAACAGGAGAAAATATTTCTCCACAGTCTATCCCTTATTCTTGTATATACCCCTTGCAAACTAATCTTTCCTTATTCCTTGTGACTTCACAATTTTCATCTAAATTATTTTTGTACACCCACTTGGGGCCAATCACATTTTTATCTTTTGGTCTAGGAACTAGAGTCCATGTCTTGTTCTTCTTAATTTGTTCAATCTCTTCTTTCATGGCTTTGCTCCAGTCCACAAAATCTAAGGCATCTTTCACTATTTTAGGTTCATGCATACTAAAATAACATGTATCACTTCTTAGCTTGTTTCTTGTCACTGGTTTTGAATCTTATCTCCAATAATGTTTGCAGTAGGGTGATGTCTCTTGACATACTTTGGCAATCTTGGTTCTACACTATTTTCCTCATTAGGTCTATCAACCTCTGAATCACTATGTACTTATCTATCATGTAACTCAATATCCCTTTCATGTACACTAATCTCATGATCATAATGTGCCTCAACTTCATTTTGCAACTCGGCACCTGACTATAGCTTGGTTCCTAAATACAACTTGACATTTATTGTATGTGACTCGACAGCCACTGAAACTTGTTGATTTACAACTTGATTTACAACATATTCATCAATAGGCATAACTTCATAAAAGTATACAAAAGATTTGTATTCCTCTATTTCCTTTATAGGTTCAGCCTCATGTACCTCTGTATATTCATTAAATTTCACATTTTCACTTTCCACAACTTTGTTAGTGTTAGTATTTAAACATTTATAAGCTTTACTTCTTGTGGAATAGCCAAGGAATATACCTTCTTCACTTTTTACATCTAATTTACCATTTTTGAAATCCTTGAGAATATAATACTTGCTTCCAAATACCTTAAAATATTTTACATTGGGTGAATATCCATACCATAGTCTAAAAGTGTTGAATGAGTACATTTCTTGACTTGCACATGGTTGAAGGTATAGAAAATTGTACTTACAACCTCTCTCTAATATTTCAAAGAAATTTTATTCTCCATCATGAGTGTCTTAGCATAGTCCATTAAAGATTTGTTCCTCCTTTCATCAATTCCATTTTGTGGAGGGGTCCTAAGTGTAGATATATGTCTTTTGATTCCTCTATCATTAAAAAATATCTCAAACTCATTTGATGTAAATTATCCTCCTTTGTTAGATATCAAACATTTCAGAATTTTACCTATTTCCTTCTCAACTCTTGCTAAGTACCACTTAAACATTTGGAAAGCATCAAATTTCTATTTCAAAAACATAATTGTAATCATCCTAGAATATAAATCAACAAATAGAATAATGTACTTATCAACTTTATATAGCTTTGCACATCAATTGGTCTACACAATTTAGTATGAACAATCTCCAAAATTCTTTTAGAGGTGTGAGTCTTATTCTTAAAAGAAGATTTTGTCATTTTGCCTAACTAACATTGTTTGCAAATTATATTGTCAGGTTTCTTCAACTTAGGAAAGTCTCTTACTCTTCTCATGTTATTGATACTAACCAAGTTATCAAAATTAACATGATATAACCTCTTGTGCCATTACCACACATTATCAAACTCTACAATTAGACAAGTAGCATCATCCATATCAAGGTAGAATAGATTACCTCTAGTTTGATCACCTTTTCCAATCATTTTTCCATCGGTATCATATATCTTAGCTATCTTGTTCTCAAACTCAACCTTACAACTCAAACTATTTAGTTGTGACACACTCAACAAATTATAGTTAAGTCCTTCAATGTAATAAGCATTGTCACATAAAATATTTTATGTTAGTTTGATAAAACCTTTTCCTTTTATCAAACATGGTGCATCATTACCAAACTTTACACTATTTACATCATAATAATTCAAGGTAATGAAATTATTTTTATCTCTAGTCATGTGATGTGAACATCCATTACTATTAATGATCCATCTATCATTCTTGTTCACACAAGATATTAGTGGAGTTGCTTCATCCTCATCAGAATCATCCTTCATTACAACATACACCACTTCATCATCATGATCATCATATCCATCTTTGGTTTCCTCTTCTGCAATGTAGCAAGACTTCTTGCCTTCATCTTTGTAATCTTTGTTATCTCCATCTCTTCTACTTCTATATTTGTCTCCACCTTTTTTTTTCTTCTTCTCTGGACATCTAGAAGCAATATGACCAACCTCATTGCAATTAAAACACATGATAGGTAACTTACCTTTGAATTTTTCTTTACCTCTATGAAATATCCTTGCTAGTAGTGCTTCAAGATGTTCTACATCCTCCTCACATATATCACTATCATTGAAAACATATTTTACCTCTTCTTCTTCTCATTAGATTCCTTCAATGACAACTTAGCTATGAAAGCAGATTAAACATTGTCAAATTTGAAGTTATCAAAATTAGATAGGTCAAAAGTAGTGAGCCTACCTACCAAACCTTCAAGAGTAAGATTATAACTTGGTATACATCTCAGTTCTTGTATTGTAGAAAATCTAATAGTATAGATGGGCAATAGTATTCTCAAAACTTTTCTTAATATAGTCTTATCATCTATCTTACCAATAGATCCTCTTATAGCATTAACATCTTTTATTCTTGAACAATATTCAATGACATTCTCACCTTCTTTCATTCTCATATCATTGAAATTACCTCTAAGACTTTTAGATTTGGTTGTCAAAACATTTTCATCTCCTCCATAGATAGTGTGAAGAGCATCCCACATCTTCTTTGCACTATCACAACTCTTGATGTCATCAAACTTAGCATAGCTTAGGGCCAAGGAAATCTCCAACATTGTCTGATTGTGTCCTTTCTTCTTTTTCAAATCTTCAATAGTTAGGGATCCAATAGGATCAACATGCTCATTGAAAATGATAGATTATGCATGGTCTCCAAGACCTCCTAGGTGTAACTTCATCAAACGTTTTCATGCAAGAAAGTTGTCCATGTTAAGCTTGGGTACCTCTCTTTTTGAAATCTTTATTTTTTTTGCTTCTATTACCTTCAAACTAGTCCTCTTAAGAAGATAAATCTGATACCAATTGTTGGAATTCTTTAGAATAACTAAGAGGGGGTTGAATTAGTTATCCAAGGTCTAGATGTAAAAATAAAACTTTTCATAGCTTAGTGAACCCATATTCATAAAACATATTCATGCATGCATCCATTAGATCATACGATCACTTAAACTTTTAGATTATTGTTCTAGGTCAAAAACATCTCTGTAGAAATATAAATATGAAATCTAATAGATTCAATAATACATTTGATACTACTATTTTATGTGGAAACCCAATTTGGGAAAAACAACTAGTAACATGATACTAATTCTCATTCTTCTAAAGTGATGCCCTATGAAAGGCCAACCCTATTAAAGGTTACAATACACATTGTTAAATGTGACATGGTGAGAGGATTTCAATCATCTATTAGGAGTGAGCTTTGTTAGAGGACTTTAGATCATTCACTTGGAATGTCACCCAGTTAATGGATTTGCAAATGACTGTTAAGTCAACCTTAATCCAAATGATTTACCATAGACTAGTACAATGATTAGAAATTAACAATAAGATTTGATCTAATAATAAATTACAACTCACTTTTCAAATTATAGATATATTTTTGGTCCTCCATTTTGCTTGGCTTCCACACACTTCAGCTCTGGTAGCTTGTTCACCCTTCAAGTATTAATACTCTTAAGCCTTATTGCTTTGCTTTCCAATAGCAGTCTCTTCTATTCGATCTCTAATGAAGCAATACCTTAGACCTCTTTTCTAACTTAGGTTCTCAAATATTGACCAGCCTTTCTTCTAATCATTCATCTCTATAAATATAAAATTAAGATCTTTTGTCATTCATCCTCTATCATCCATTTTAGGGTTAGGTAGGATTAGGTAAGATTCAATGAATCTACCTATCTTTTCATTTTATTCCCTTCTAGAAACTTCTTCAATCCTTTTTGAATTTTCCTCAAAATGGTTACCCTAAATTCTATTCCACCAACTCATCATAGTTATCATCCACATGCTTCACAAAATTTAAGAAAACAAAATAGTCAACTTAGATTTATCAAATCTATGATTCAACATGAATACTAGCACTTGGCATCAATATGTTGTCACTCTACTTTCAAACTATTCTTCTACTAGTCATCAACTAGATAACTTGGCAAACACTAAACTTTACTAGTGCTCAACATCAACTAAATTTTACTCTACTTATATTGTATCACTTGGCATACACTGAATTTTCACTTTACTTGGCTCCAATTGATTTTTTGCTTGGTTTGCACTAACTTTTCTTGGCACCTACTATCCACTCGATCAAGCTTGGAAGACTCAATTCTTCTTACTTGTTCTTCTAGACTTAATCAGTGTATCCATCCTTTGCAACCTTAAGTAGATAATCAATGCACTATAACATCAATATCTTTAATGATCTTTGTACTCCTTTTTCTTACCATAACTCAACCTTTCCTCTAGGTGATTTTGTTATCTCATTTGATCAAAAGCTCCTCATCAATCCAAAAAATGATACTACTCAAATCAACTAGGTAGTTGTCTTAGCAACAAGTAGTAGGTTTGACATCAGTGAAAAAAAAATGATTGAAATATATTATCATAATTGTATCAATCTAGTTTCAACATTTAATTGTATTCTTCTTTGAAATGACCCTATGCTTCTTGACACAAATTTTAAGAAAGTGAAAATTCAAACCCCAACATTCACTCAAACACATCTTTAACAAAGTTGTTGAACCACATATGTGTGATCATGCTTATCCCCACTCCTCACACATACATAAGTTTGAGAATACTAACTTGGAGGAATATTATCACTCCACCTCATCCCTTAATTTTAACTCATTGGGATGTTTCTTAGTTAAATCTGTGAGCGCACTCTTGACACATGTCATTTTCATGCTCATACATGTGTAAGAATGTTTGATCCATATAAGATTTATCTTCAAATTTATTGCATCTTAATTAATTTCATTATTTGATAAATCATTATCCATTGATCAAGAATATTTTAGTCTTTTATTAAATTTTTCAAAAGGTAAAGAGAGGCTTTTCAAAATAGGTTAATCTAAATGACCTACGAGACTTAAGTTCTTCTATTGTGACATCAAAACCCTCCTCTTTTAAGAATTATTGATAACTAAGCTTGAGCCTAGATGTTTCTATGTATATCACTTCTCAACCAATTTGCCCTATTTAACAAGTGATAAGACAAGATACGCTATTGCAATTTTAGACTTAGGAGGAAAATGTATAAAAGCTATCAAATATTATTCATGTACTAAACATGTATGCTAAAAAATGAAAAGAAAATAGAGAAAATTGACTTCCTAATCCTTTTTTCATGTATTGAACTTATGTAGATGGTTATTTCTTTTTGCAAGTTTTATTACAAGTGAAAGTTCTTAATTGGATATGTGTGGTGAAGATTTAAAGGATAAGTTTGATTAGGTCTAAGTTATGTTTTGTGGTTTAATGATGGATTTGGCTCATATATTAAATAGATTATATTCATAGATTTCCTTATAAATAGTTGGGGAGAACTACTAGCAATAGAAAAGGTTGTGAAATATTGGGCATGAGAATCGAAGCGGCCAGTCTATATTATATAAGATACTAATATTCATCTCCCAATCTAAAAATAGAAATAAAATAGATACATATGTTCATATTTTTATGAGATAGAAATTTAAAAGTCCAAATATGTACAAATTTGAAGAAATAGAAAAATAATAATTACTTATAATATAATATATGTACATTTATGCACTTGAGATTGATCTAGTGGTGAAAAGGTTATTGTATTGACAACTAAAGAAATTGTGATCTTAAAAATGTGTAAAGTACAGATGCATTAGTTTAGGGGAGAGCTATGACACATGGAGGAGAACAAGATCTAGGTCACTTGGACATTTAAAATGGTAGGGCATGACCTTTTATAGATACAAAAAAAGATAGAAGAGTAGATAGTCATAACCATCATAGCTTTTTTGGATCTCATAATATTTTTGAGCACTTTGAAGCAGTGATTGACATAAGTAATAAAAAAATCTTCGAAATAAACCCTTACTTGGCCTATTTGTAGATCTAACTATTGTTTGATTATTTTGGGAATTTCTCACTCCACAATCCTTGGTCATTGTTGAAAGGTGCAACAAGGGTTCATATTTTTGAGAGGTGGAGGGTTACAAGTAGAAAGTAACTTTATGACTAGGCTAAAGTTGTTGGTAAGGAGAGATACAAGAGATTGAGTTGAAGGTTTGTAGGATTTTGAATAAGTGGAATCCCTCCTTCACAATAATGGTACAAAAATCTCTTAAGACCTAGAAATGAAATGCACATAGGATGATAAAAGAGGGAGTTTAATGGTTTTAAGAAAAGAAGTGATAGAGAATGAATCAAATAAGGAATTGAAATTCAAAATTAAAGTTAAGAAAGAAATGGAAGAGAAATTGGATGAAAGTAATATATTCAAATTTATACTCTTTGATGATGTCCTTGATTGGTTTATATAGATCTATAGTTTTACTATTTATAAAGGGCATACCACATAAAATTGGTGGGGAAATTGAATCTTTAAGAGGGTTGGGGAAATTGGCATACCAATCTATATATAGACCACCTTCAAGTCCGTTAGCTTATGTAGGAGGTCACATAAGCTAGAGAGTGAGAGATAGAGTAAAAGGTATAGATACCCAAGTTGAGAGGAGAGATCAAAGATCAGTTATAAAAGCACTAGTATAATACATCATTCCATTTTTTCAGTAGGGTTTTCATTTGCTAGAATTACATAAGCCTCTTGAAACATGAAATATAATCTATACATAAAATTATGATGCAAATGAAGTTAAATTAGTAGGTGTAGCTAAGAAATACACTCTTGAGTCCATTGCCAATATGCATAATTTTGTCATGTGTAGAAGTAGTTCTTATTTTTGCAATATAAATATGTTTCATCTTCAATACCATATTATGTGAAGATCATTTTTGTTCTCCACTATGTGAAGTGGTTCTTATTTTTGCAATATAATTATTTTTTATCAATATAGAGAGGAACAAGGTACTACATAACAAAGCCATAACCAGAAATGGAAAATATAATTATGGTAGTGAGCCTCATTAGAAGAATGTTGAGAGCCACATATGGATGTCATACATGGCCAACATAGTTTCCATTGAATCTCTAATCATGGTAGTTATAGTTAGCAATAGTTTCCATAAATGTTTAGTAAGACAACAATCCTTTGTTCTAGTATGGTGGACTATAAGTTTCCTTTTGAAGGAGACAATTCTTAAAGATATGAATTCTAGTGCTAGAGTATAAAGTGGGGTTACATGACATAGAGCTTGCTATGGTTTGGCATTTTACAGTAGCTATTATACTAGTTACTATTATAGTTGCTTCAATATGGTGCCATGAATTTGGGGATTCTTTACAAAAACTACTTAATGTACTAACTAATTAATAGAAAGTATAAGAAATGCATTCATCTTTAGTATAACCCACTTCCATTTTCTATCCATTCTTTCCCACATAAAAAAATTTGTCACTTGGATCAAGCCAAAACCAATAAGACATCCATTCATATCCATATCCACTAATATATTGTTGGATTTAATATCTCTATGCACAACTCATTTTTCCCATTGTTCATGTAGGTTTCACAAGAGCATGACATCACAAGAGTATATATGGAAGGGGATTTATAGTGAAAATTTGATCTTAGATAAACAACCCTACCTACCTACCCTACCCTACCAATCTCTAGTATAAAAATTGTACATAAATAATATGCATACCCTTGAAAGCACCAAAAATATGCGCAAAAATATCACCAATTATACTAAATTTTGTAACTCTTATCGAATTTGAGCATCATAGTTTGTGGCACCAATATTTTATAGGTGACTTCTAGACAACACTAAGTTGCACCACAAATGCAACCCCCTAGCCCATTTGCTACTAAACCTACATAAGTCAAAGTTTAGAGGGAAAGTGTAGAAAAAGGAAATGTCTATGAAATGTGAACACCAAAATGAAAGGAAAGGTACATGCAGAAGATGTGTGAAATGTAAAGATCGGAATGAAAGGCATAAATGGAGGACAAAATACTCCTAGAAATCACATGTAAACCCATAGATAAAATTAGAAGGAAGTCTTTTTAAACCACAAAAACATGGTGCAAGAATAGTATGTGTCTTATTTGAAACCACAAGAACTTGCAGGTTTGAGTAGCATACTTTGTGGCACCAACCTTTTATGGATGAACTCCTTGTTATAATTTTCCACATTAATCTTTTCTAGCACAAATGCAACCTCCTAGTTTCACTTCACCCTAGCTAGCTCCTCTTCGCATGTGGATTTGGGGAAAATAAATAAATAAATAATTATTTATAATCATGTGGGCATCAAAATAACAATGGCATTGTCAATTTTAAAATGACACTGAGGACACTCAGAAAAGAACATAAAAAAATCTCACACAAATTACACTTCCCTCACAATTTGACCCCAAATGTTGTAGTGATCTCTCCAATGATTGGAAGATGAATAATGTTATATACATTCTCTTAATGTAACAAACTTATTTTCAAAAACAATTTTCTTACCCTTATCAACTTTAGTAAATTTCTTACCTTTCTTTCTTCCTAACTTTTCTTCAACCTTTAATGCATAGTGATACAAATATTTAACTAAACTAAGTTTTAACACACTCAATTCATCCTGAACATTGAATTTCAAACTATTAACATACCTTGCAACCTTTTCCTTACAAGACTCATGATGTTTAGATTTAATTTGTATTTTGTAAAATTCTTCACTATAAGCCTTCACAGACATGTCTTTTTTCTTCAAGTTCTACAATTTCGTAAGCAATTCAAGGTCATAGTCTTTAGGGATGAATTGTTAGAAACAATAGTCCACCAAGATAACTAAGGGAGTTGGGGGGGGGGAGTGAATCAGTTATCCATCAATTATAACATTTATCTTCTTTAAACAAACTTAACCATTCAACCAAAGTAAACAACAACTATGATAAAATGTACATAGAGAATTACACTAGATATGTTGACTAGGGAAACCCTTGATCAAAGGGAAAACCCCAGTGGGAATGATGCCCGCAAGATGGTGTATAATTATAAATATTCCTTGTTAGAGGATGGACCCTGTTAGGAGTCTATTATCAAATTTAGTACATAGAGTCCCTATTAGGAGAATTTGAATCCCTATTAGGAGATTCCAACCATGTTAGGAGTTGTTGTACAATGTATGCAAGAAGAGCCCACTACCCAAACATGCAATTTCAACTACAAGAAGAGCTCATTGCTCAAACATGTAATTTGTACTATTATATTCTTCTTTCCTTTATTCTATCAACTGAACCAATCATTGTTAGACCCTGGAGACTAGGTCACAGTCCTTGGATCCAAATACCAAACCTTGGATCACTCAACAAAACCTTAGCAATGAAGTTTCCTTCACTTGTGTACTGCTCTGCTCAACTTCACATTCCACTCATACTATTACTTATCATCAATCATAAAACCATATAATTCATGTCATGCTTGACAAAGGAAAATGTCCTTCCTTTATATTGAGTCCTCAAAAAAATTCCTTGAGTTGGTTGTTAGACCTTCTCAATTAATTATTATAGTACCACATTAAGAACATGTTACACTTTAGTGATAACATTAATCTTCTACCTTGCAACTTGAATATCTTTTTGTATGCATAATATTATGATGAGAGAACTTATCCATGTCATCGTCAACATGTCTTCTTCATGTCCTCAACATTGATTCTTAGAATATCAACTCTACTAAGAGATATAACAAGTTTACCAAAACATGCCTCTATAAACTCTATCTCAGAATAGACATCGCCAAAACTTACATAACTTCTTCTATACTTATCATTTCTTCTTTTGATGTTAACTACATATACCATATACTTAGAAGTATCTCTCATAACCTTGGATAGTTAGAATACTCAACTAGCCATCCGTGCCAACTTGATCTTTCCATTTTTCTTCTGTCAGATACCATAGAAAATTGTTAAGTTGACATCAATGAAAAACTTAGTCATGAATGTAACATATCATCATAATAACATATTTACAATACTCACCCATAGGAATATCATCAACATTCATGCTTGCAACAATCTCTCCCTTTGGCATTGATGGCAACATAGATGAAAAAATCTAGTTCCAAGAATACCAACAAAAGACTAATCATTCAAATCCTCTTCATCAATTATTCTCCCCCATTGATATACCTCAATGTGCTTTCTATCAAACTATTATTCCATGTTTTACTTCTTCTAAACATACATGCCAAACTTCTCCAACTATCATGCATACTGCTTTACCATGTTGTTTTTCATGCCGATCATATCCCCCATTGACATCAATGTCAAAGGTCTCAACAACTAACTTGACTACATAAAACTTTGCAACAATTGATTCTTACTTATCTCGATTGTCAAAAGACACTATTAAAAATAACATCTAACAAGAGTCCTAGATGACTTTGTCCATCATAGATACTCCCCCATATAGAAATCATCAACATTTATGTTAGACAACAATGGTGCTCTATTACATTGGACTGACATACTCTTGCATCTTCCATTCTAATGTGGGAAGGGGCATAATCCCAAGCATAAGTAACAAATACTCAAAATTCTATTTGGGAAGAGGCTTAGTGAATATATCTATAATCTTCTCTTTAGTGCTCATGTACTCCAATCTGATTTCTTTTTTTGCAGTTTTTTCTCTCAACATATGATAATAGAAATGTGCTTGGTCTTAGAATGCAACAATGGATTCTTAGACATATTTACCATGTTTGTGTTGTCAAAATGTATGACAATAGGTTCATTGATGTCTGTCCTTATGTCCTTCAACATATTCTTCATCCAAATGACTTGATTGTAATTGTTTGTTGTTGCAACATACTCCACTTCTAGTATACTTTATGATGTACAATCATGTTTCTTGCTTAACCAAGAAATAAATCTTCCTCCAAGAAAGAAGGCTCCACCACTGGTGCTCTTTCTCTGATCCATACTACCTATCTAATCTACATCAGTATAAGCACTTAGAATGAAATAATTAGATCCTTCATACCACAATCCAAACTCAAATGTTCCCTTCAGATATCTAAATATCCTTTTGACTGCTACATAATGTGTCTCTTTGGGATCAGCTTGGAATCTTGAAAAAATTCCAATTGTATTTGCTGTATTTGACCTTCTATGAGTTAGATATTTCAATCCTCTGATCATAGATCTATACTTCTTCTTTTTTCTCAAGAGTAGGTGTATCATCCTTTATAGATAACTTATGTCCAGTTACCTTAGGTGTTCCAATAGGTTTGCATGTTTCCAAACAAAACTTTTTTAGTAAATCCTTCAAGTACTTAATCTAAGAAATAAAGATTGCTTCTTTATTCTGTACAATCTACAATCCTAGGAAATATTTCATCTCTCCTATCATACTCATTTCAAATTCTTTCTTCATCTCTTCAGCAAATTTACTACGTTCTTCATCATTTCCTCCAAATATGATATCACCAACAAATATTACCAAAATCATCAAACCATCATTAGTTTCTTTCTAATATAGATTACTGTATACCATACCTTTTCTATATCCAATCTTTGTCAAATGTTTGTCCAACCTTGTGTTGGGACTCAAAATCGTAACCTTGGCTTTGAGTACCATTGAAAAATTTAAGCCCTCAAGCACTTTTTAATGCAAGTGTACATGAATGTCCATTTGAAGCCTAAGAGGTGTTTACTATTTTTG
Organism: Cupressus sempervirens; assembly: GCA_028749045.1. NCBI lineage: Eukaryota > Viridiplantae > Streptophyta > Pinopsida > Cupressales > Cupressaceae > Cupressus > Cupressus sempervirens. The sequence goes on from CM053786.1 coordinate 411,744,038, forward strand.
ATACCATGCATTTAGTATGTCTATGTGTTCCATGAAGATAAACTACCATTCTGAGTCATTCTGTGAAGTCCCATTTTGAGCAATTTCCAAATCTACATTTTTGCTCGTTTCAGATAGCAACAGGAGGCCTTGTTTGCAATTGAATATTTCACACCTAGTAATGTTTCATGACATGCCACTTTGGGAGTGTTTAGTGTCCATACCAAAGAACCTATGTTTTAGATTTCAAGTCATTTAAAATTTGTTTGACTAGGTTTTCAATCCCTCAAAGTTGGTCATTTTATTGTTGTCATACTGATGTGAATTGTTTAAAATTCTGGTAGGGCCTATTTGACTTGTTATAACTTTGACCCAATTGACCACAATGAGAAAACTCCCTTTGCACTACATTTTATGGGTTAGATACTTTCTACATTTCAATTTTGAGCTTATGATGAATCCGTTTGATTAGTTTTCAAACACGATTCCAAATGCAATTTTTAACTTTTTACTGGTGTCAAGAAAGGCAAATTGATCAGTACCCATGTTCGTGATGTCATAACTCTGAATCCATGATAGGTGAAATTTAATTAATTGTACCAATATGTTCTCCTCTAAAAATAGTTCAAGTGTGCCAATTTTTAAGTCTTGACAAATCCATTTGCACAATTTCCTTGATCCATTCTATTTGCAAAAGTTACCTTTTTGCCAATGTTTCCAATTTGCAAATTCTGAGTAACCCTTTTTGACCACTCGCCATTTTTTTCATGTTATTCATCATGAGTCCTAATCATATATTTATACTCTTCTCTTGATAGTGAACCAATGCCCCAATTTTCATTTCTTCAAGTGTTATTTTGCCCAGTTTTCAAAGCCAAATCCTAACACATTTTACTATTTTCTGACATGTTTGTGTGTAGGTAGTTTTGAGATGGCAACTTTGACAATCAATATTTTTTGACTAAGAATTTTTCATGAGATGAGATTCGACAAGGTAGGCATATGTAGAATAGAGAATCAGTATGTTTAATTGTAGAGCCCAGTCAGGTGTTTATGTCAGTTTTTAAAGCCAGTTAAAGGACCCATGGCACAAAGTTGATAGTTTGCACGAAAGGTTAGAAGTTAGTTTAAATGATTGAATTAGTGGTGCAAATCAACTTTATTCAATAACTTGAGTTTAGTGGATCAATTTAAAAAATTACTTGGATGAGAATGATTTTTTTTTTTAGTCATACCCACTTTAAGGGCCTAACTAATTGCATCAGATTGAATAGAAATGTGAGGGTATGAGCATTATAAAAAAAGTGATGGTTGGTTTGATTTCTAAAAAGGAGAAGCCCATCGCATGTAATCCAAGTGGTCTCCATGATAGAGTATCAAATCATACATTTCAATGAAAATCCATGTAATTCTATGCACCAAGCATATAATGACATTTGACACACTGGAGTAGCTTGAAGCACCATCACTGATAACAAAAATGGCTCTATAAACTTATTACAAAAGTGGGGTTTTGATTTTTGAATTGCATACTATTTTTCATCCTAGAATTCATTGAGGAAAGCATGAAAGCAAGCCATACATCTAATTGAGAGCTTAGGGATGAATTAAATGTGGGTTTTGTAGAATTTTGTGCGCTAATAGCATGTAAATCTTATGGACCATGAATACCAATATAAGAATTAAAAAATATAAACATTCTCATACTAATAGTAGTAAAGAGGAATATATCTCATCTAATGATTTTGATGAAGAGAGTTGCATATAACATAATGAAATGAAATGGTGGTACATACCTCCTTTCTCTGAGGTAGAGTGTGGGGTTTCCAGTGGGAGTGAACATGATGAGGGCGATGTCGATATCAATGTCACACAAGATGGAGAGCTCCCTAGCCTTCTTTTGAATTCCATTCCTCCACCTAGAATAGGTCACCTACCTATTATTGGTGTTCTCAAACCTTTTGATGGTCATCTTTACTCGTCCCATCCTGAATGTCTATATTCAGTATGATTATTTTATTACTTATAGGGCTTCTTATATTGCCACATCCACACTGATAATGGCTAGAGAAGGGAAATAAAATTAGAGATGACAAAGTGTGGTAAAAAACATTAATATTGATTTTTCTATGCAAAGGAATGCCAAATTGATCAATATATTCCCTCAAACTAGAAATTCAAACATAGTTTCTGAAAAGATGAATATACTAGTTGTTAGGATGGTCAAACATTATCCTACCTCAACTTTAGGATCTACTATTATCTCCCACCATGAAAATCAATAGACTATGGACAATGGGTTCAATCTACTTCAACTCTACTTTGATGAGAGCCACCTCTAAGAAAAAATGTGCATGTTCAATGCATCAAGCAGAGCTCCACACCATCAAAGATAGTAGGAGGAGGTCTACACACCCTTGTAAGGAGGATTTCAACTTGATACATGATCTAGAGGAGGCCATGGGAAGATTTGAAAAGGCTTGCTACTGCCAAAGAGAGCCGCCAGCCGCAGTGTGAGATAGGGAAGACCAGATGAAGGACCATGCAGAAGATAGTTCAAAAACTTTATCCCACATTCACAATGGGGGAAATATATTAGTATTTAAATAATCTAGCACTCACAATGTAAGTTTTCTACAAGGCTTGGGCTTTTTTAATCCATGCAATGTATGGGGTGGAGCCCACTGTGGACAGCCAGTTGACACAAAAACTAAATTTTGATCGAGGACATGCATGCCAAAGAGAGGGCATTATCAGATGATGTGGAACCTAAGAGAAACTCTTGAAGTGACATGTGGCAGTTGAATGAACAAGATTAGAGGGCACTAGATCATGCCATGTAGTAGATCTAATGATAGTCGCTATGTTGCTAAAGGGAAGTTGCAAGGAGGTTAACCATGAAACTTTGTGACCTAACTAGCAACTGACACATGGCAATGAGTTGGTGCTAGTTGGTGGTGAGATGGATGATTAGAAACTGACACATGGAGAAGGCTTCAGATGTGGCACACTTCCTAAGGTGTTCATGTGGCAGAAAATGACACATGTAACAAGGTCATTATGTCATGATGACATGGCAAAATGTTGACTGATAGTGACATAACGATCAATGATGTGGCACGATTGCATGGTGTGATGATGTAGTGAAATAGATGGCCAATAAGATGGTGCCATATGGTGTCCAAACAGAGGTTGTCAAGTGAATGTACAGGAAACGAGCCAATCTAGTGATGACATGTGTCAAGGTTGGTCAAACAAGATTTGACATGGATTGAATAGTGAGGGAGAACTCATATAGGTTTTTTAATTCCTTCTCATAAATCACATGCAAGTTCCTTTTTAAATAAAGTTTGAATTTTTCTAGTTTTAAAATTTTGAAAAATTCAAATTTTTGCAATAATGTTGTGCAAGGCTATAGAAGGAACCTGATTTTCAAATGGCTACTAGAGGGGCATTTTTTGTTTGAAATGTTTACTTTAATATACTGTTGGAACTAGGAGGAGATGAATTTTTCAAATATGAAGTCATATTTTGCACAGATGTTCACTAGTTTGGTCTGTAAGTAGATTTGTATTTTTTGGGGCATTCTCAGTAGAATAGGCAAAATTCATCATTGAGTATCAAAATCAGTTGAAGGGAAAATATTGAAGTTTGTTTAAGCCTAAATGAATTATGAGAAGTTTTCTTGGCTTCTAGAGGCCATTTTAAAATGATTTTTTTCCTTTTCCTTAATTCCTGATCTGGCATCAAAAGTAGTTATTGTATCAAGTATCTAAGATATTTTTATGCTTTTGGGATGCCAAATGATAGAAGCTTTGATTTACTAGTTGTAGAGAGAGATTAGAGATATGTTTTCTCACTTCTAGGAGATTTTTTCCAAGTGGACACATGTTAGATGCCCAACATATCCAAGAATTCACTCTCATCTATATCATTCTCTTTCTCATTCTTTGTGGGGGTTCCAGTTTTGAGAGAAAAAGATTCACTGCTTTGATACCATTTTGGGTTCCAATTTCTCATTGTGAAACCAGTTGGTTCTAGTTCTTGATATGTTCTCAAGACTATGATACCATTTTCTTCAGCACTTTCTCTTGTAATGAACAACAAGAAATGAGAATACAAATAGTCTTGATCTAGTATGTAGTTTTGCATTTCAATTTCATGTATCTTATTGTATTTGTTTCAAGGAAATGAATGAAAATGCAGCAACAAGTTAGTCTTCATTATGATATCTTGTCTCCCATTCATGTTGTTTGTGGTCTTTTATGTTTTGTAAACAAAGGGTATGAAACTCAGTAGCAATTTGTTGGTTGTATATGTTGATTTATTTTGCTTATGACTCAAAGAGTTATGTAAATGCTTGATTCATCATCATAGGATTACAGATCTTATGAAGGGATAGGTCAAGTATGAGGTTCAGAAAGGTGCAAATCTCTATTCACAAGGTGAATAGATAGATTAGGAAGTCCTAATGTATGGGATATTTCAATGACTTTCAGGGATGTGTGCTAAGGGTTTTGTGAAATTGCCCAATAGAGAAGGCACTGATCACTTTGAAAGATCAGAGTGTTTTTTTGTTCATGTCATGTTTTTCTGAAAATTAACATCATTAATCAAGTATTTTCCCTTTAATTTTGAATAACTAAAATAGAATGCCCTCACTCAGTTGATGAATTGCATTGTCTTACATTTAGCTATTGTAGATCTATGTTATTGCATGAGTCAATAGGAGAAATAAGGGTTTCATCTATTGTTAATAGATTCAAGAATATGTTTAGCAATGGTACCATATAAGTGGATCTGAGGTACACCTACCTAGGTTTTGTTGAGCCTAAAGTAGAAAAAGGGTCTAGCCTTATAGTTTGCCCAGTATCTGAAATGATATGTTAAGGATGGGAAGTAGCTACCCCTAGATGTCTCTTGTTCTCATTAGGGTAATTTTGAACCATGTTGTTTCAATACACCAAAACCTTGCACACCATGTTTTGGGTGCTTGCTTCAAGCCATACAATGTTTTCCTCAGTTTACATACTATGTCCTTGTCATCTCTCAAAGGACATCCTTCAGGCTACTCAATGTACACTTCTTCTTCAAGTTCTACATTTAGAAATGTTGACTTGACATCCATTTGATACACTTTGAATTTCTTCTATGTTGCATAGGCTAAGAAAAAGATTACTACTTCTATTCTAGCCACTACAGCATAAGTATCCTCATAATATATCCCTTCTTGTTGTAAGTATCCTTTACATACCAATCTTTCTTTGTTTCTTACAAATTTTCCTTGTTCATTCATCTTGTTTCTGAATACCCATTTAGTTCCTATCACATTCTTATATGTTAGTCTTGGGACCAATTCCCATGTCTCATTCTTTACTTTCCTTTTTTATGGCTTGTTTCCAATAATCATCTTTACATGCTTCATCTACATTCTTAGGCTCAACTTGATATATCAAGCCTAGTTCTTCATTGACTCTACTTCTTGTCATCACACCTTTATCTTTGCTTCTAATGATCTACTTGGATGAGTTCCTAAAATAGGAGTTGCTATCTCAACTCTTGGCTCTACTGAAGGTTTCAAGCGTTCTTCCTTCCTTAGCTCTCCTTCATTCTACAAATCATTGTCAGTCTCAAGAAATAACTCATCATTCCTTGGTTTAGTAACAACATCATTATTTGAATTGTAATCAACTATTCTCTCTTGTATCCTAAATTTCTCATCAATTCTCACATTCGCACTTTCCATAATAGTATTAGTTCTTTAATTATCAAATCTATAAGCCTTTCTTTTCAATGAATAACCAAGAAACATACTTTCATCACTTCTAGCATCAAACTTATCAATATCATCATCTCTTTTGATATAACACTTACTCCCAAAAATTTTGAAATACTTAACTATAGGTGAGTGACCAAACCACATTTCATAAGGGGTCTTGTTTATGTCTTTCCTAAATTTCACTCTATTCATAGTGTAGATTTTTGTATTCATAGCTTCTCTCCAAAACATCTCAAACACATCATTCTCTGCTAACATAGCTCTTGCAACTTTTGTAACTAATTTTTCCTTCTCTTTGCAATGCCATTCTATTCAAGGGTTCTGGAAGCTAATAACTATCTTTTAATTCCATTTTCTTCACAAAAAATGTTAAACTCATTTGAAGCAAATTCTCGTCCTCTATCTAATCTTAAAAATTTAATCTTCATACTATTGAGTTTCTTGGATCACTACAAATGTACTTGCATTGTTTGTATTGGTATATTCTTTTCAAATGCATCATCTCCTCTTATAGGTATTGTAAATGATAAATGGAGAGACATGCCTATCCATTATAATTATACAATTATATATATATATATATATATATATATATATATATAATATGTCATATATTAAATATTTAATTTATATATATAAATTAAATATTTAATATATGACATATTATATATATATATATATGTATGTATGTATGTATGTATGTATGTATGTATGTATGTATGTATGTATATTTTTAGGTTTAACCAATTGAAGCTACCAAACATTAACACTCCCTCTTGGTTAGGGATGATAAACATACGACCATATATTATGTCAATGTAATATATAGATATTGGGAGTAATGGCCTCTTGAATGTCGAGTAGCAAGATATTAACCAAGTACTGTGAGTAACGGTCTCAAGAATGTCAACTCATTTGATATTCACCAAATACACTATGTAATGGCCTCCTAAACATCGATTTACATAACATTCACCAAGTACTCAAAATGTTCATAAGGTATGTGCACAGGCATTCTCATAATGCTTAACATATGAACATCCACATGCAAAGTATAATCTAATATGATCTACATAGACATCGTACAAGATGTCCATCATAACAGATTAAGCTATTAAAAGATTTTCACCTTTCAATAACTTTTGCAAATACAAGTGATAATCATTTGGAAGTTGTGACTTCCTCATGATGTACACAGGGGGTAGGCCCAAATGGTTATGAACAGTATTCATAAATCATAGTCCTCTTAATTGTTTACAATTTATTGATCATTGGAGAATCCTTCTCAACATGATTTACTCCCTCTGAGTCAATATAATTGAGATCGATGAAGGTAGACCAAAACATATCGTTTATTTCACTCCCTCTCTTTCAAGGTTACCTCTAATTAAATGTGAGGCTCCCTCTAAATCTCAATCTCCCTCTTCTTGCAATAACATTCTCAGATGAAAAGATCAAGGCACATAACTCTTATAACACACAAAGAAATACAAATAAGAAATTAACTACAAAAATATGAGTAAATGTAGTTCTCAATATATAATAATTAGAAAATACCAACATCCTTGATTGTCCTCATCATCACCAATGTGATAACTATGTAGATAGTACTGCATTTATTTCATCTTTATTCTTAAGATATTTGCTCCACGTTCATGATGCCCGTACCTCTCAAATTCATGTGGGATGTTCAAGTACATATAAAAGTTGATTACATTGATGTATGAAAACCCATCAATGTGACTCCACTTTCCTAATCACATGAAAATTTTATCCCATTTGGCACTTAGCATCCTTCCCAATGGGTTCAATGTGGATACAATATAACTAGTTTGGATTATAACTCCCGATAAGCACTCCACGTAATGGAAAATTGAATTTGTTCTATTAATTTCCTCCTTTTCTCTATGTTTCAATCCATCTTCTTATATTTTCTCTAATTCCTTTGACTAGAGATACATGAACTTTTTCAAATGGTTTTGCTAATTTGATCTCCTTCTTCCAATAAGGACAGTGCAACATAGTGATTATCTCAAAGTATTTTCATTCCTCAGATAAAATATCCATTCTCTATGTTGGTGGTGGGTCCACCTTTCCTTAATGTGGCATGTGAATGGCTAAAAATAATATTTGTTTTATATTTTCACTTTCTGACATGTGGTGTCAGATTTGTTTTACTCATATTTTCTTTATGCTTGAGTTGACATTATCTTTGGTTTGATTTTCCACTTAATACTAAGTCTATAATTAGGTGTCACTACTATAATGGAAATTTTACATGGGAGTTCGATGTTATCAGTGCCCACAATAAAGGATTTGAAGATCACAAATGAGATTGACAAGCAAAGGGAGCTTTGTTGTAATCTATCAGAAAATGTCCTCCAATCCCCTATAAAATATGTTGTTGGACCAATAACTACCACAAATGGGCTACTGCAGTGCTGGTAGGATTGGACTTCTATCAAGGACTACAATGGGTGCTTGAGAATCTTAGGATGAGTAGAAGATCAGGGGTTTCAACCTCTGCAGGAGTCTTACGAAAATGTAAGCTTAGGATGAGTGCACATTGATACAGAGGAGTATGTACAAAGTGGGATAAAATATATGTCAATTTATTCTCCAACTCAAACATACTACCTAAATAGTTGTACATTGGTCTCTTACTCTTTCATTTTTTATTAATTTTTACACAATTTTCTCCATTGCATCTACCCTCCTCTCATCGATCACATTTTAAAGTATTTTGATCAAACTCCCTACTCCAAAGATGTTGCATATAGTTTTAAGAAGCTCTCTAGATTTTCTTTTTAAATGTTATAGACTGGTAAGTAACTTGGCTCTAATCCCATGTTGCGTTTCTTAGATCGCTACAAATGTACTCGCATTGCCTATATTGGTATATTCTTTTCAAATACATCAATCTCCTCTTATAGGTATTAAAAATGACACACGAAGAGAGATGTCTTCTCATGAGACATGACTATCCATTATAATTATACAGTGACATATATATAATATGTCATATATTAAATATATAATTTATATATATATATCACACTTTTGTGTGTGTGTGTGTATATATATATATATAGGTTTAACCAACTGAAGCTACCAAACATTAACACATACTAGATTCATTCTCAACCCTATTCTTGAATATCTTGAACTTATCAAATGCCTCAAATTTGTCTTTAAGAATTGCAACCCACATCATTGTAGAAGAATCATCAACTAGAATCATAAAATACCTTTCACCATATAATCCTTTAGTCTTTGTAGGATCATTGAGATCTGTGTGTACAATCTCCAACTTAGCTGTAGCGGTAAACTTCTTGCAAGGAAAAGAAGTTTTGTTATGTTTTGCCAAAACATGCTCCTTGTAAATTGTGTTAGTAGGTTTTACAATCTTTGGCAAATCTCTAATTGCAAACATTCTACTAGTCTTCATGATATTTTCAAATTTTATATGACAAAATCTCTTATGCCATAACCAATTTTCATCTACCTTTGCAACCAAACATGTCATTTCAATAGGATTCAACTAAAATAAATTACCTCTAGATCTAGTTCCTGTTCCAATTACCTTTGTTTTTATTATCTTTTATTGTGCATGTCCTCTTTATGAATTGTAGCTAATAACCTTTGTCCACTAATTGTCTAACACTCAAAATATTATGCTTTGAACCATCAACAAAATATGCATCCTCAGTGTTAGTTTTACCGTCAAGAGTTATAGATCCAATACCTTTAACTTGGCTTGCTACATTGTTTCCAACTTTGACAATGCCTCCATCCAGACTTTTGAAGTTAACAAACTTGTCCATATCACCGGTCATATGATGTGAACAAACACTATCAATTATTCAATCAGCTCTCTTCTCAACCTATGAAGCCAAAGCTACTTTCTTTGGAGTTTCTTCTTTAATTTCCACAAATTTTATTTCATCATCACTAGCACTTATTGCTTGTTCATCAAAATCATTATCTTCACTTGCATACAAATACTCTCTGTCTTTTCTAGATTTGTAATTTCCCTTATGCTTTTTCTCTCTTTTAAGACACTTAGATGCATAATGAACATATTCATCACAAGTCCAACATTTAAAGAATTTTTTTACCTCCTTTTGCTCTTTTTACCAAAAGGGCTACTCCTTCAATTTTTCTTTCTTACTCAGATCTTCTGCTACTAGAAAAATCTCCTTTAGCACTTGCGCTCCTTGATAGACTAGGTCAAATATTTAGGGCATTGAAAGCTATCTTTGTTCTAGTCAATTCTCCAAATTGTCTAAGCTCATTCTCAACTACTTCAAGTCTTCCAAGCAATGAATCCTCTGTGAAATCTTTGGTACAAGATATCAACAACTATATCATCTAAACTATTGACTTAAATGGTGGTGTTAGAGTTTTCAATATCTTCCATATAACCTCATCATATTTTTTGGTTCCTCCTTGAGCTTTGATACCTACAAAATTTTTTGATATCTTACCTATATATGTTCTTAAAGATTCATCTTCCATCATTTTAGCATCTTGAAACACACAAATCCAACTTTGTATTCTCAACTTCTTAGAATCTGCATCACCTTCAAAACTATTTTCCAAAGCTTTCAAATCAAATGTGAAGTAGCAAGTGATTTTACCTAATTGTACTCAATTTCAAGAAGTGCAGTCAATAGTACTTCTCTAGCTCTCATGTCACACATAAAAAAATCTCTTTCTACCTTGATACAAGTTTCCAAATCCTTTTTAGCAATGGTTATCTTCACTGATTTTGTCAAGATCCAATATCTCAGACCCATACACAATAGATGTGTCTTCATCTTTTGCTTCTAGCTGTCATAATTTGTTCCATCAAATCTTAGACTATCTTTCTTGGACATGTTCGCTATGGATCTCCCAAATTTGTTAAGCTTTATCTTCAACAACTTGATGCTCTAATACCAATTGTCAAAACCAATAATGCACCAAGATAACTGGGGGGGGGGGGGGGGGGGGGGGGTTGAATCAATTATCCAAAAATAAAAACATTTATCTTCTTTATACAAATTTAACCATTCAACCAAAGTAAATAGAAATGCTAACAAAATGCACATTGAAAATTACACCAAATATGTTGACTAGGGAAACCCTTGATCAAAGGGAAAACCCTAGTGGGAATGATGCCCACAAGATGATGTACTAATATAAATCTTTCTTGTTAGAGAATGGACCCTGTTAGGAGTCTATTACAAAATTTAGTACATAGATTCCCTATTAGGAGACTTTGAATCTCTTGTAGGAGATTCCAACCCTGTTAAAAGTTGTAGTACAATGTATGCAAGAAGAGCCCACTACACAAACATGTAATTTCAACTACAAGAGGAGCTCACTACTCAAACATGTAATTTTCTATTACTTTATTCTTTCCTTTGTTCTATCAACTAAACCAATCATTGTTAGACCTTGTAGACTAGGTCACAATCCTAAAATCCAAATATCAAACCTTTGATCACTCACCAAAACCTTAGTAATGATGTTTCCTTCACTTCAGCACTGCTATGCTTAACTTCACATTCTGCTCTTACTACTACTTATCATCAATCATGAAACCATATAATTCATGTCATTCTTGATAAAGGAAAATTTCCTTCCTTTATACCAAGTTTTCAAAACAATTCCCTAAGTCTATTGTTAGACCTTCTCAATTAATTATTATAGGACCACATTAAGAACATGTTACACATTAGTGATAACATTAATCTTCCACCTTGCAACTTGAATATCTTTCCTTAAAAAAAATATTATGATGAGAAAACTTAGCCACATCATCATCAACATGTCTTCTTCATGTCCTCAACTTTGATTCTCATAATATCAAATCTACTAAGAGATATAACAAGTTTACCAAAATATCCCTCTGTAAACTCTATCTTAGAATAGACATCACCAAAACTTACATAAATTCTTCTAGACTTATCATTCCTTCTTTTGAAATTAACTATATGTACTAGATACTCAAAAGTATCTCTCATAACCTCAAATAGTTATGATTCTCAACTAGTTGTCTGTACCAACTTGATCTTTCTATTATTCTTTTTTCAGATACCATAGAAAATTGTTACGCTAACATCAATGACAAACTCAGTCATGAATGTAACATATCATCATAGTAACATATCTATAATACTCCCCCATAAAAATATCATTAGAATTCATGCTTGCAACATGAATTTATCCTTCAATATAGAAACCATATGTTTCTATATAGTAATCTTAAGTTCATCATTATCTTCTCTATCCTTTTTAATTTTTTCCACCACAAGGCAACTTGACCGTTCAACTTATTTTGTGCTAGCCTAACTCTTCATGAATATACAATATTTTTATCCTCAAAATAATCCTCAAGTTCATAATCCAATCTATCAATTCCTTGGGATTTAAAGAACAAAAATAATTTCAAACTTCTAGACTAGGTCGCCTATAACAAGATATTTTAGATCTCATTCCTCATCTCCTACAACAATGTGCAACAGCCTCAAACTTTGGAAATTTGTACACCAACAAGTATCAACATGTCTATAACAAGATTCTAAACAAAACTTGAATATGTCCTTTACAATAATGAGCCAAAACTTCAATCTTTCACCTCACAACATGGTATTTCAAGTCTCTGCATGCCCTTCAAGATTAACCAAGAACATATTAGAAACTATCAAATCCAACCACACTTTGACAAGTTGCCAACAAGATAAATCTCAAGATCAAAGAACTATATCAATAACTAGCTATGATAAGTCTCATTAGATCAAATCTTGATCTAATACCATCTGATGCAATACAAGATAGGTGTATCCCCAAAGGAGATGACCAAGCCCCCAATAAATAGAACACAATAGAAGTACACAAGATATAATTATAAGAAAATCAATTTATTATCAATAGATCCTTAATTACTTCAAATGTTCACCATAGATTTCACTGATTCATAAGACAACTTGCATGATAAGATATACTATATGCTATGTTGTAAGGCCTTCTTATTTATGACCAGTTACATTCTAGAATTACATCTTTATGTTGGAAATTTGTTCAGTACTCCACTCAGGATTTGTGAAAAGGGCTTAACCATCTCCTATGTGCTATGAGTTGAGTGGTTGTATTGGACATTGAAAGGTCAATCTTTTGGTAAAATGACAACTCTAGCTTGTAACAAGTGGTATCAAAGCTTGGTCACTGGTTTAAATCCTCAGACCTTAGGTAGAACTGAGGGGGAGATTTTTGGAAATTTGTGTAGTGCTCCCCTCAAGATTCATGACAAGGGCTTAACTACCTCCTATATACTTTAAGTTGAGTGGTTGTATTGAGAATTGAAAGGTTGATCTTATGGTCCAATGATAACTCTAGCTTATAACACTTTGTACTCTGTGAATTCCCCATTTTGATTATGTTGCATATCTCTCCCATGATGGGAAGATGAAGAATATGATATACATTCTCAAATATAATTGTTATCTCTCTGGTAGGGATATGAAAGGTGTTGGCCCCAGAATGTTATCTCTCCATGAGCACTAGCTTCAGGTTGAGATTTTCCCTAATCTTAGGAAAATATAGAACATGATGTATACTACAACATGGTATCAACACCCTATCACTCTCTATAAGTATCAATCTTAGACTCTGAGTCACAAGATATTTGTCTCTCAATATGAGGATATACATTAGGATCTCCTAGAATCAACAACAAGAATGACTAATCAATCAAAGAAATCTATGATATAAACAAATAAGTTATAATTTATATATTTTACTTTATAACTAATACTATCACATGTTCATTAGAGAAATTTATCATTCATTTCAGACTTGATGGGTACCCAAAACACTTTTCAATAATGTTACCTAACCTTGTACAATTAGTTTTCAACAAATAAATAGTATAATAATGATGCAGGAGCATATTTGGGCTATTGGCAATCTTGCAACACCCAAAAATATAATATTATTTTCTATTTTATAGTTACATGTCTAATAGTTTTATTTGGAAAACACTTATCTATTATTTCTAGATTACATGAGCTTGGATACATATTATGGATATACCATGGATCATTACCCTATGTGAACATAATTTAATGTGACAACTAGTAGAAGTTGTGCTTCATCTTCTCAGGTCTTCATTTCCTATGTTGTTCTTCATACAATTCTTGGTATTAAATTTGAAAAGGTTTTATATTTAAGATTTGGATTACATGCTCTTGGATCTAGATAGTTGGTTAACATGTGGACCTATACCTAAGGTCACATAATGTTATCTCATGTATTATGTATTTGGTCATTAATTAACTTGGTCCTATAATATAATGCATGTTTCCTATGATTGGAGATTTTGAACTCTAAGATGACATGTGTACTCTAATGGCTACATATTTAATGTCAAAGAGCCTTTGAAGGTAGCTTGGAGGAAGTTTCATTCAAAAAGATACTTAGTGGAAGCTTGGATAGAAAACTTTGGTCTATAATTCTAGAATGCAATTTGTCATAACTAGTAAGGACTTACAACTTGGCATATAGTATATTTTATAATGTGAGTTGTCTTATGAATTAGTGGAATGTATGGTGAAAATTTGAAGTAATTAAGGATTTTTTGATTAAAAAAGTAGTTTTCTTGAGATCATATCTTATGTCTTCTAATGTGTTCCATTTCTGGGGGCTTAGTCATCTCCTTTGGGGATACACATGTCTTGTACTACATCAGATGGTATCAAATTGAGGTTTGATATGATTGGACTTATCAGAGCTGGTTATTGATTTAGCTATTTGATCTTGAGATTGATCTTGTTAGTGACTCATCAAAGAGTGATTGGATATGATAGTTTATGATCTGATCTTGGTTAAGCTTGGAGAGCTTGTGAAGACTTGAAATCTTTGGTTGTATGAGGTGGAAGATTGAATTTTTTGTTCATTATTATAGAGGACTTGTTCAAAATTTGTTTGGAAATCTATTACAAACTTGTTGGTCCTTGTTGGCATATAGAATGCAAAAGTTTGAGGTTGTTGTACATTGTTTTAAGTTAGTATGTCACCTAAAAGAATGAACCCTAGGAGGTTGGAAAATATGTTTGAATAATTCAAGGATGAGACAAGGAATGAGATCCCAAATATTTTGAATAGATTGAGAAGAAACCCTAAAGTACAAGAAGAATATGTTGAATTTGGTGAAGATCTTAAAGTACCTAAAATAGAGATCCTTGTATAAGAAGAAATATTGTTAAAGGATATGTAGAAGTTGGTAAGGGTCATAGAATGGAAGTTTCAAATTATTTTAGCTCTTTAATGCCGAGGAATTAAAAGATTGTATTAATGAAGATGAGGATCATTTTGAGCATAAAAATAGTGTAGATTTACAAAGAGTTGGGCTAACACAAATTAATTTGAAGGTTCATGTTTCCTTGTGGTGGAAATAATTTCAAAAGGATAGAGAAGATAATGATGAACCTAAGATTAATAGATGGAAACCCATGGTTTTTAGATTGAAGTCTAAATTCATGTATGAAGACTATGAACTTGAATTACTCAAGAAATTGTAGAGCTTGAAGTAAGAAGACATGTCTATGAAGGTTTATGATGAATAATTTTACAAAAAACAAATCAAATCTAGACATCATGAGTCTTGTAAGGAAAAGGTTGCAAGGTATGTTAATGGTTTGAAATTCAATGCTCAGGATGAATTGAGTATGTTGAGACTTAGTTCAGTTGAAGACGTTTATCAGTATGCATTCAAGGGTAAAGAAAAGTTAGGTAAGAAAGTTAATAAAGTTGATAAGGGTAAGAAACTTTCTTTTGAAAAGAAGTTTATTTTCAAAGGTACTTGTTTTAAATTTGGTAAGGATGAACACTAAGCTTTTGAATATCCTAGTGTGAAAGTTGAGAAATAGAACTTGGTAGTACATGAAGAACATAAATTGAAATCTTCTGATGTTGATTTGGCTTCACCAAAAGTTGGAGAATCTATTTTGATGAGGAGAATCATGTTGGCTAAACATGATGTTGACCTAGTGAAAAGAAGGAATCTATTTTAAATTATTTTTAAGTTTGGAGGTATATGTTGTAAAATTATTATGGACCAAGGTAGTATTGATAATCTTGTTTCTAAGACAATGGTTAGGAAACTTGGTTTGCAGAGATCAAAACATTTTACTCCTTATGGTATCAACTGATTTCAAGATAATCATTGGGTGCACCTTAGAGAGAAATGTCTTGTTAATTTTAGTATTGGACTATTTAAGAATGAAGTTTTATGTGATGTAGTAGACATAAGTGTTTGTCATGTTTTACTTGGTAGACCTTGGCAATTTGATATAGGAGCTATACATGATTGTAGAAAGAATATTATTATAGTTGAGAAGGAAGGTAAGATATTTATTTTGGTTCCTTTAAAGGATGAATAATTTATCATTAATTTAAGACTTTCATTTTGAAGACAACATAACCTATGGTTGAGGTTACTACTATTAAAAGAAAGTTATATGATCTTATGGTCGAGTGAAGAGGTAAAAGAATTAAATTTCCTAATTAGATGAAGACATGTTCTAGGTATGATTCATTTGATCCTTGTAGTTGTAGTAGCAGTAGCAGATGTGGGATTTCTAATGATAAAGTTACTTGTACCATTAATTTTGGAGAATCTACAATGTTGGTTAATAAAGAGGATTTGTTGATTAAGAATGAGCATGGGATTTATGCTCTAAATTATTTAAAATGTTCATAATTCATTAGGAAACATATTTTGTCACCTTGGGTGTCTGATGCAAGAGCATTCATTGGGTTGGAAATCTTGCATCACCTATATATATATATATATATATATATATATATATATATATATATATATATATATATATATATATATATGTTTGATAGTTTGATTGGAAAATAGTTTTTTTTTATTTCTAAATTTTGTGAGCTTGGCTTCATATTTTGGACATATCATTGTTCATTACCCTAAGTGCACATAATCCCATGTGATGATTGGTAGAATTTATGCTTCATCTTCTCGAGTGTTGATTTTCTATGTTGTTTTTGATAAGATAAACAAGTTTTAGAGGCACCCTAAAACCCAAAAGTAACTACAGTAACATGGCTAATAATAAGAAATAAAAGCCCATCCAAAAAAAGATAGGTCTAACAGCTGATAATAAGCATAAAGCCCAGCCAAAAACAAAGGTTAACAGAAAGGCTAGAAAAACAACCAGTCAATGATTTTCCATCTTGTTCTTCATGTGATTTCTGATATTTAATTTGGTGAGGTTGTATATTTAAGAGTTGGCTTACATGATCTTAGATCTTCAAATTTTGTTAACGAGTGGACCTATACCTAAGGCCTCATAATGTTATCTCATATATTAAGGATTTGGTCATTAATTTATTGGGGGTTAGTCCTAGAATACAATGCACATTTCCTATTATTGGAGATTGTGAACTCTAAGCTGACCTATGTGTCTTGATGGCTATATATGTAATGTCTTAGAATATTAGAAAGTAACATGGGAGGTAGTATCATTAAATAAGATACTTAGAGGAAGATTGGATAGAAAAATTTGTTCTACAATTCTTGAAGGTAATTGGTTGTAACCAAGAAGGCCTTATACCCTCACATATAATGTATTTCATGATGTGAGATATATTATGTATCAATGGAATGTATGGTGAACATGTGATATAATTAAAGATCTATTGATAATAAAGTGGTTTTCTTAAAATTATATCTTTTGTACTTCTATTGTGTCTAATTTGTAGGAGATTGGTCATCTCCTTTGGGGATACACCTACCTTGTACTACATCAAATCATGACAATTATTCTATCGATAGATGATCTTTTACAAATTTCCCATCAAATTTTCATAAAAATCATCAAAAATAAAATGCACAACATCCCCAACTACATGTATCATAACCCTAAATCACAATGCATTTTAACAAATGTACAATAGAGTTTTGCACATGTGCATAATGACTAATATAATGCACCATTTTTCTAGAGGTGCACATGTTTTTAACATGTGGGAAATATCCCTAAATGGATGTACCAAATTAATAGATGTATGTATTAATTTAATGCAAGTGTGACAATAGCCATACATGAGCCACCAAAATTATTTTTTGAAGTCCTACACATTTGTGGAAAAATGTACACATTTGTGGAAAAATGTACACATTTGTTAAATTATGATACACATTCATATGCCAAAAATGCACATACATCTAAGCTAGTGCAAAATTTTAAAAAATCTAAAAACTAATCAAATTCCTCTAGAAAAGCTAAACAATATATCAAAATTATATCAAATTCATTCTAACACTCAAAATCACAAAGATGGTTAGATCACCTACTGGCTCACCATATTTGACTAGCCTCTGATATTGCTAAACCCACTTGATTGGTGATCATATATGGGGAATGGCATCCTTAATCCCTGCTTCTCTTCCTAGCACCAAGTGTACAAATGATAACTCATTTGATCCTTTTCTCCATATTTATATCCCATGGTATCCTACCTACTTGGGGGTGTAAACTTTACTTTCAGTAACCCATATTATTTTTCTTTCTCAACCATTCTAATTTTCTTCAATGTCTTCTTATCATTAGATTGATCAAATTTCTCTAATTTTTTCAGAAAACAAAATGTAAAACTTGGTTGATCAATATCTCAAGGGGGCATCTAATTGGTTTGAGTCATCTACATCATCCTAACTAGGGGTAAGAACTTGATA
Organism: Cupressus sempervirens; assembly: GCA_028749045.1. NCBI lineage: Eukaryota > Viridiplantae > Streptophyta > Pinopsida > Cupressales > Cupressaceae > Cupressus > Cupressus sempervirens. Next base: position 411,762,547 of record CM053786.1, read on the forward strand.
GTACTATTTTCTTTCAAACAATGTGCCAAGCTCATTATTATAGGGGAAAAAATGTATATAGTTAAAAAATTTCAAGCTAATTAATTAAATATTTTAATATTCAATTAGTAGTATTATTTTATTACCCATGCTAAATTATTCAATTTATTAGGTTGATTCACCCTAAGTCTTCTAAATTATTCCTATTGATCTATTTATTTAATTACTTAATTACACAATCACTATGTGACCAAGTCTCTTAGTCCACATTGTGTGTCCAAGTCACATGGAACATCCCACTTGCATACTAATCAATTTAAATTAATTATTGATTAACCCTAATTTTTTTATCATACACAAGTTTTATTCATAAGGAGTAAAAAAAGACTATATGTCCTCAAAGGAATGAGTCATAAGGATGCTTTCCCTCACATGACTTAGTCCTAGGGTACTTACCTTTAGGTGACTTAGTCCTATTAAATACTTGTCTTCTTATGAAAAAGTTTATGCCACCTACCCTATAATCTAGTGGATGATCAAGCCACCTGACTTAGTCAAGGGTGACTCAAAGGGACTTGTACCAAGAGTCCCTATGATAATTGAGTCTCACCACTCTTGTCTCAAATATCTTTGTGATATGGATGATGTATTGGTGTTTCAAAACTACAGATTTCAAAAACCCAATACGAGGTTGCAAAAGACAAAATTCAGTCTAAGGCTTAGCTATTTCCTATAATCAACTAAATCCATCTTAGATGTTGACTAACATTAATAGAGTATTGAGACTCTCTGCACTTTAAGCTCTATAAGGTCAAGGGAAGTGCACCTTAGGGATGGAAATGACTAGTTATTTGATATTCTCCTTCAAAACTACTCCACTCACACTCTTCTTTTCAGATACATCCCCTATAGTAGAGAATGGTCAACAAATTCTTCTTGGATTTGGAATGACTCCTTGATTACAGTAGCTAGCTATAATTTAGAGAAATACTATTACAAATAAGTAATGTCAAGTAGTTTGATTCTTCATTATAGAAAAGTAAATATTGATTTGATTTTAAGTGTGCTTTGTGCAACCACATAAACTTTTCAATTTGCATCTGAATTGATGATCAGTGCCTTATCCATTACTATATAGAGTCACTCCAATAAAACTGTTGATCTATTTTATTGCCTTGCAATTTAAATCATTCGTTGTTAACCCTAAGCCCCATTCTTATGATATCCCTCTCATATGACTACAAAACCTATTAATTTATAGAATAATTTACTTAGTTCTATGAATTAAAAGAATAAATAAATTGATATACAACCTATCCTAGTTGCATTAAATTGCATGAACCTTGCTCATTCAAACCCAAAATAATAAGCATATGAAAATGGAGACTGAATTTAGAGACATAGATATTTAGAACTCCCTCTTTGTATTAATATTCCTTGAAAATAGTATATCAATGGTGTAATACTCAAAATATAACTCAAGACATGACAAAAACTATCATTCAAGATTCACTTGTGTTCTCATATTTTCACAATTGAATAGATCACATAATAGACACAAAAACTAGATGAACTAAAAATAGCATAAACACTAAAATTATACAAACTTCAAACCCTAACTCCACATCTTGGAAATCCTTTTATAGGAAGGATTGCAATAATCTTTAGATGGGAGGACACATGTCAATATTCTACTAGAAAGAAAATACAAAGATATTTCATATATAGTTACATAACAAACATTCTTTGTATTTTGATCAAAATTTAGGATGCAGCTACAAAATTGGTAGTAGGCACTTTCTATAGGTGTCCTGAGCATATTTTTTTAAATCTTTAACATCCTATTTTTTCCTTGACTTTTATTTATGTTTTGTCTCTTCTACCTTTAACTGCATCTTTGAGTTGCTTAATCATTGTCATAGGATGGTATGGCCTTTATGTCTACCATAACCTCCGAAATAGCTATATCTGTGTCCACATCAGACCAAGTGACATCTCTAACTACATTCAATTCCTTGAACCATTTGTTCCATTTGGCATCTATTATTTCCTTAACCTTTGCAATTATCTTTGACATCTCTACTTCTAACTTGTATAGCATGTCAATCAAATCATATACTACTTCTACACTTTCTTCATCATTACAATATGCTAGGAATATGGGATGAGTCAAAATGTTGTCAAAATAAGATGACCACTCCATATAGTGCTTAACTCCTCCATCATTGTCCAAAATTGTAGGCACAAAATTGGGTGTTCCTATGGTGATTTCTTTCATTTTATTCTAAATCAATTACAATTTTCTAGAAAAGAAGCCATTCAAATCCCTTAATTTATTTGTCATCTTCCAAGTATTTATAATCATTACCTTTGGTAGATCTTTATTTTGTGCCAACAAAGGTACAAGTTTATCAAAAAATTGAGTGTAAGGACCCTATGTGGTAAAAAGAGGAGATAATAGACAAACTTCCTCTGAACACTTGTACTCAACCACTTGCAAGACAAGATAATTGTTGTGTACATTCTGAGAAACTAGTTTCAATGCATTTACCTTGTGAGACAACAAGTTCTTGATGGTTCTAATATTAATCTCCTTTTTGGACTCCAAATCTTCCTCATCAACTGCCATAGCTTGACCTAATGTACTATCAAACTCAGATGCTTGGTCCTCTGTCTGGATGCCTTTGTCTTGGACTTTTGTAGCTAATCTAACAGTGTTTCTTAATGCTACTATCTCATTTTCCAATCTGAGCATTTTCTGCTCCAAGGCATAAGTCTTCTTCATTTCTTCCTCATAATGCCTCTTGGTTTTGATATACCACTCACAAGCTCCTTCCAACTGTGCTTCAAGGAAATCCATCTTATTCTTTTCCAAAAATACCACTAAAGTTTGCATTTCATATAGTTGGCTAGTGGAGGTAGAGTGCACATTCCAAAATATCACATTCCCACTAAGGGACTCTTTGATCTTTATAAGGGTGGACTTTTTATGCTTTGGAGCCAAACTCCATATAGACATTATTTGAGCATCAATGTTTTACCCTAACCCTCTCAATTCTCCTAGTTAATTCTCATCCTCAAATGAGATTATCTTGTCTTGTCTCCTCATCTGGTCCAATAGAAAAGAAGAACAGATATCCCATCTTGGGAAGAAAATTATACCATTTGTCCTCACTAGATCTCTAGCTTATTCTATAGTGAGGGTTTCACTAGCAAGATCATACTCTTGGAGTTTTTGTACTAATTTAGCAACTATCTTATCAGAGTGACCTGGCTTCATTTGTAAAGATAACTCATTTTGTTTCAACTTGAAAAGGAAGCTTTTAAATTCTTGTGTTGTGATGAAATTATCATTACTCATAAATTCATTTTCTTTAATTATCCAATCATCAATCATTTGAGCCTGTAGCTATAGTTTTCTAGTCCTTTTCTAATCCTCAGTGGCCTCAACGATTAGCTATTTTCTTCTGACATCATTAAAATACTGGCTACCCCTAGAGGATTTGTAAGGCTTTATGTTGAGCCTTTCGTGGAATCTCTACCATTTTTTGCTTCTTATTCCTCTGCTCTTCCCACTTTGAACTCTCAAGTTGATCTTCTTCATCACCACTAACTTCAACCATAATTTCTTCATTAGAATAGTCAAGGTTAAATTTTCTTCTTATTTATTCAAGAAGTTGTGTTGATATTTCATCAAAGTTTTGCACACATTTGTCCAGCCTTGACCAACAATCTTCCTTGGGATAGAATCCCTTAAAGGATGGATCTACCCTTTTCATCTCCTACTAAAAGCTTATAAAATTTCTATATTTTATCATTCTCTCTCTACAAATATCCTCATTTAATCTATCAGTAATGACATCCTCCTCCCATAGAGGCTTTGTAGGAGGTAGAGTATATCCCCTCATGTTATTTAGGGCATTCCTAACTATGTTGTAGGGGTCATATGTTCTTATTGGTCTAGTTGGAAATTCATAGCTTCTCAAAAAGGAATTAGTCTCCTCAATTCCATTTTACCTATCTTAAAATCTCGTACTTTAGTGCATCTACAAAAAAATGTTCTCTCTTGATAGTTTTTAATGAGATTAGTTACCAAAAGAATTCTACAAACCCTAGTCTCTTTGGGACATATTTAGGTACAATGTGAGGTGGCTAAAGGCTTCCATATATTTAATAATAGTATATTCCTCAAATAGAAAAAGCCTTCTCCAATCATGTACCAATTGTTTCCCAGTATCAAAGCATATTTTAGGGTTAAAAATATTCCTAACATTTTTGGGTAGTCTTTCATTAACTAGTCCTATCATTTTCAAAATAGGATACACAAAATCATTATAAAAGGAATTAACATTTGATAATGGGTAGAATCTTTGCAATACCATTATTCAACTTTGCAATGCTAAGCTTTCTCCCCATTCCTCTATGCATTCAGAGAAACTCTGATAAAAGGAATCAACATTTTTTAACAAAATCAAATGCATGATCAAAGAGTAGTGATAGAACCTAAAGTTATCCAATTGTCCCTATTGTGTACCAATGATCTCATCATGGATCTTGTTGATGATGTATGTCACATAATCATACCCAAAATTTGTGTTAGGGTCTTGAATATTTAGTGCCATGACATAATGTCCTCCCAAAGAATTCATTGTTTCATCTAAACCTAGGACTTTGTTGAGACCAAAGATAGTATTCTAGAGATACCTCTGAAATAATTCACGAGGCATAAGGATTTCTATTTCCTTTTTCTTTGGAATTTCTCTGTTCTCTTTTCTAGAAATAGGGATGTGCCTTGTCATTTCGCTACCCATATAGGAATTCATCTTGCTCTTGAAATTTTCATTTAGGCTATCCATTTCAATAGGTAGTGACATTGGGCCTCCCAGATCAAATGCCTCTATGAATGTCTCCTTATCTAGAGCTACGAAGATGCTTATATATTTCCTATGGAATGACTTTGTGATTGGATTATAACACTTTTTCAATGCCTTTACTAGGTCAACATCCACAAATTTACTTCTAGCATAATTAGCTTGCCCAAATTCCTAACCCAATCATTGTAAACAGGTACTTTCTCCATTATGTTCTTGTAAAAGAACTAGAACAATTCATATATATTCCTACTAGGAACCTTTGAATCTCTACAAAATACAAATGGATCTCTAATAACATGATCATTTGCATATTGTGCATTGGTAGAACCAAGTAGAATGTGCATTCATTCTTCTACAAATAAACTAGGGAATTTTTTTTGTAATGTGGATTCTTCAATTTTCCCCTGTGCAATCAGTTCACCTTCTTTTCAAGCCATTTCTTCAAAATAATTCAATCAACTTTGAATGTTGTATGCTTGAAAATCACTCAAAATCACTCTACAACTCAAATTTTGCTCTAAAGACTCAAACAATTATGCAACTAGTAATGAAAATCTCCATGCTTTTTAGAATTTATATGTCTCTATAATAGGAGTCTAGCATTAATGGCATTTAAATCAGCACACTTCAAAACCTATCAATCTTTGAAAAGCTAGCAAAATATTTACTTTTTCATATTTCATAATTCCAGCTCATATCCTTTCTTCCATCTTAGAAATGGTCATTGAAAACTATTTTATGCATTAATACTGAGCATTACAATGATGTGATTACCTCTTTATCGCTACATTTCCATGGTTTTCTTTCTTTCTTTATCTCTAGTTGTGACCATGTGAAGAGGGTTATTTCTACTATTTCAAAACTTTGCTTCCCTTTTCTTTAACTACTAATTTTGGATTGTGACATTTTACTTTCTCTTTTTTGCTACTTCACAACTTTATTTTTCATTTACCACACGGGCTTACGAAACTATGATCACCTCTTTTCATGGTCTATTGTTGATTCACAATTGTTTACCACTTTAACTTATTGACTTCTATGATCTAGAAATGACCTCTTTTTTTATTAATTTTCATCTTCACCATAGTTTAGGACTTAACACTTCTATCACTTGCAATGTTGTGATGCTTCAGACAATTACCTTGTCACTTATTTTCAACTGCTAGACATGAGGTTTGCTTTAACTATGTGATGTTTCACTAAACCCATTCTGGTTAATGGTTACTCCATTTTGCAACATCCTAACTCAAAATTTTAATACTCTTTGAAACCTTGTGTAAGTGCGATAAAAAATTCTTTGCCACTTTAGAACTTAAAACATTAATAACAAATGAAACCATGTGATGATGTGATGATCATCCTTAACTATAACATTCTCCTCATTCACAGGCTTACAACTTCAAATCTTAGTTGTAGCTTTGACCCCATGAATAGGTGATCATGAGAATTTTGTTTCTTCACAACTCTGACCTCAAGTTAGCCTTAACTCTCTATGATGTTGTGATTGCTTATAAGCTTAACTATCATGATCACTTTTTGCACTTTCACAAATTAATATTTTAGAGCAACTCTAACACTTGTGATGGTGTGATGACCATTTCCTTAAGCCATCAAATGCTTTTCATCATTTTGTAACTCAAAATTGTTGCTCTTATCTTAACCTACGATGCTACAACTACTTTTATCTCGACTATTTTCTCATTCATCACTGTTTTGCAACTTGAAACCCCTTCAGTGCTTTCTAACCTATGATAGTGTGATAACCATTTAAGATTAACCTTTTCATGCCATTACAACCTCACAACCTAAATCCTTAACTCATTACTTAACCCCACAAAGGCACAATTATATGCTTTCACCACTTTGTTTCCTCCAAGTTACCTTTAACCACTTGTGAAGATGCACTAATCTTAAAACTTAACTATTGTTTTTCTTTCACATCCTCACAAATTTGGCTTCAAGGTTTATCTAACTACCTATGAAGAAGTGATGATTCAGACTTTGACTACAATTTATGCCCTTCACACCATTGTGACTTGAATTTCTTTAAGCCAAAATTGATCTTTGATAATATGATCTCCATCTAACCACTCCTTTACACCCTTAACTTGATAGTTAAAACTAATAGCTATGAATTCATGCTAACAATTTTGATGACTATTTCACATCCTCACACTATTCAAAATAGTTAGTCATCATAGAGAAGCGATCTTGCACCTAAAATACTTTTGCAACATCACAACTTAAAAGATTTAATAGCCATGAAAAATAATGTGACAATAGATCAAAAGAATTAGGATAATCATTATGAGAAAGATTTTCATATATCCCTATTTGGTATTTACATGTCACTTTTTAATGAATTTTGACAAGACAAAATTTATTTTCCCTAGGGTTTTTTCATGAGGGAAAAACATAGTTTCAGAAGCCCTAAGCAACCTAAACACAATTTCTTCTTGATTTTCACATAATATCACAAATTGCTTGTTGGGTGAAAATTTAGACCATTAGTGGCTCTATATGGGGATGATGGATAACTCTTATCCAGGCAAGAATTTAGAATTTTTGGGTTAAGCAAGCCACATTCATGAAACTTAAGCTAACAACTTCTCTAGGGAGCACAACTGACTACATAGTGAAAACATTATACAGGGATTTACAAAGGCTTTACAAAATTTATAGAATGTACAGAGCTAACTACTATTCATGGAAATTTAATTATTTTAACAAAATTACCCCTTCAAGAATTGTCCATGAACTAGCAGCTCAAGAATATCACTAGAAAATTCTTTTAAGAAATAGGAATCTTCACCTTTATTACCATGGATTAGATAAGGACCAAGCCATATGGGATAAAATTTCCCATGCTTTTCTTTGTCTTATAATCTAGTATTCCATAATAATACCAAGTCTTCAAGCTAAAACTTCTTGTCTAATGATCTCTTTTCATATAGATACTTCATGTGTGCTCAAGTAACCTTGCATTTATTGTAGAAGCATCCCTCCTTGTCTCATCCAACTGTAACATATCATTCATTCTTACTTGCATTTCATCAATAATATCTTCATTATAAACTTGGATGATTTATACATTTCATTTAGGTTCTTTTTTGAGGCAACCTTTCTAGATCCCATACACTAAATCAAAAGGGGCACAACTAATAGCCTTTTTCACTATAACCCTCTATGCCCATAGTGCCAGAGGAAACTTAGAATCTGAAGCTCTCTTGCTCTCTCCTAAAATCCTCTTGATAATATTAAGAAAAAAATTATTGCTAGACTCAACCTGACCATTTCCCTAGGGATGGTAAGGTGATGATGTAGATCCAATGATATATTTCTTGCAAAAAAATTTGTATTCCTTTGATCTAAAACACACGGCATTATCAGTGAAAAAAAATTCTAGGCACCCAAATATAATAATTATATTATTCAATATTAAATTTATTACCACCTTACTTGTTGCATTCCTTGTAGGAATAGCCTCTACCCATTTTGTGAAGTAATCTATGGCAACCAAAATCCAAGAGTGCCCTCCACTAGACTTATTTGAGATTTCACCAATGAAATCAATACCCCAATGTTGGAAAGGTGCTTACACCTCCACTAGTCTCAATGGAAGATTTCCAAAAAAATTCAATTTTCCACTAAATCTATGACATGCATCACACTTTTTAACCCATCCTTGTGCATCTTTAAATAGTGTAGACTATTGGAAGCTAGACCTAAGGAATTTATGGGTTATTGTTTTTGTCATATACTGACCCCCACACAATCCTTCATGCATGTTACTCAATATTTTCCTTGACTCTTCTTTATTTACACATTTTAGCATAACATCTTCCATGTTTCTCCACCACAATTGTCCTCTCAAAATGATATATCTAATGGCTCGCAACTTTAGAGCTCTCTTCTGATTGTCAGTAACTTCTGATGGAGCCTTCATATGTTGTAGGTAGAAAATCACACCCTTGTACCAATTAGTGTTAGAATATTGATTAAAAGCATGAATTTTGATGATATTCCTATGGGGGAGTAAGATATATTACTATGATAATATATTGCATTCATGACTGAGTTTGTCATTGATGTTAACATAGCATTTTTCTATGGTATTTGACAGAAGAACAACAGAAAGATCAAGTTGGTACGGCTGGCTTGTTGAGTATTATAACCACTCGAGGTTATGGGAGATAGTTCTGAGTATCTGGTATATGAAATTAATGTTAGAAGAAGAAAAGATAAGTCTAGAAGAAGTTATGTAAGTTTTGGTGATGTCTATTCTAAGATAGAGTTTACAAAGGCATGTTCTAGTAAACTTGTTATATCTCTTAGTAGAATTGTTACCTTGAGGATTGAGGTTGAGGACATGAACAAGACATGTTGGTGATGATGTGGCTAAGCTCACTCATCATAATATTGTGTGTATGAAAGTTTATTCAACTTGCAAGGTAGAAGATTAAATGTAACATGTTCTTAATGTGGTCCTATAATAATTAATTAAGAAGGTCTAATAGCTGACTCAAGGAATTGTTTCATGAAATTGGTATAAAGGAAGGACATTTTCCTTTATCATGGAATGCATGAAATGTATGGATTTGAATTGATGATAAGAAGAAGAGAGTGTGGAATACAAAGTTGAGCAGAGCACTATGGAAGTGAAGGAAACTTCATTGTCGAGGTTTTGCTGAGTGATCCAAGGTTTGCTATTTAGATCCAAGGTTCATGACCTGGTCTAAAAGGTCTGACAATGATTGTTTCAATTGATAGAAGAAAGGAAAGGAGAAAATAATAGTAAATTACCTATTTGGGAAGTGATCTCTTCTTGTAGTTGAAATTGCATGTTTGGGCAGTGGGCTCTTCTTGCATACATTGTACCACAACTCCTAATAGGGTTAGAATCTCCTAAGAGTGATTCAAATTCTCCTAACATGGACTCCATGTACTAGATGTTGTAATAGACTCCTAATAGGGTCCATCCTCTAATAAGGAATATTAATATTAGTATAACATCTTGTGGGCATCATTCCCACTAGGGTTTTCCCTTTGATCAAGGGTTTCCCTAGTCAACATATTTGGTGTAATTTTCTATGTGCATTTTATTATGGTTGTTGTTTAGTTTGGATGAATGGTTAATTTTGTTTAAAGAAGATAAATGATTTAATTTTTGAATAACTAATTCACCTCACCCCCCCCTCTTAGTTATCTTGGTAGACTATTGTTTCTAACAATTGGTATCAGAGCATTAGGTCCTTGAAAGAAAAGTTTAACAACTTTTGGAGATCCATGGTGAACATGTTCAGGAAAGATAGTATGAAGTGTGATGGAACAATTTATGAAAAATGGAAGGAAAAGATGAAGACACATTTGTTGTGTATGGGTCCAAGATATTGGATCTTGACTAAATCAGTGAAGACAATCATTGTTGAAAAGGATTTGGAAATTTGTACTGAGGTAGAAAGAGATATTTTCATGTGTGACATAAGAGCTCGAGAAGCACTATTGACTACACTTCCTAAAATTGAGTACAATCAGGTAAAATCACTTGCTACTTCACATTTGATTTGGAAAGCTTTGAAAAATAGTTTTGAAGGTGATGCACATTCTAAGAATTTGAGGCCACAAAGTTGGATTTGTGCATTTCAAGATGCTAAAATGATGGAAGATGAATATGTAAGAACATATATAGGTAGAATATCATAAATTATTGTAGGTATTGAAGCTCAAGGAGGAACCAAAGAAGATGCTGAGGTTATATGGAAGATATTGAAAACTCTAACACCACCATTTAAGTCAATAGTTTAGATGATACAGTTGTTGATATCTTGTACTAGAGATTTACAAAGGAGACATTGCTTGGAAGACTTGAAGTAGTTGAGAATGAACTCAAAAAAATTGAAGAATTGACCAAAACAGAGATAGATTTCAATGCCTTGAATATTTGACCTAACTTATCAAGGAGCACAACTACTAGAGGAAATTTTGCTAGTAGTAGCAGAACTGAGGAAGATAGAAAGGTTGATGAAGGAGTATCCCTTCTGGTAAGAAGAGAAAAATGGTGTAAGAAAATATTTAAATGTTGGACTTGTGATGAAAATGGTCATTATGCATCTAAGTATTTTAAAAGAGAAAAAAATTATAAAGCAAATCACATATCTAGAAAAGATAGAGAGTGTTTGTATGCAAATAAAGATAATGATTCTGATGAACAAGCATTAAGTGCTAGTGATGATGAAAATGGATTTGTGGCAATTAAAGAAGAAAGTCTAGAGAAGATAGCTTTGGTGTCATAGGTTAAGAGGAAATCTAATTTGATAATTGACAGTGGTTGTTCACATCATATGATTGGTGACATGGAAAATTTTTTTGACTTCAAAAGTTAGGATGGAGAAATTGCCATAATTGGAAATAATACAACATGCCAAGTTAAAGGTATTGGATCTATAAATCTTGATGGTAAGACTAACAATGTTGATGTATACCTTTTTTATGGTTTAAAGCACAATCTTTTGAGTGTTGGACAATTAGTAGATAAAGTTTATTAGTTGTAATTCACAAAAGAGACATGCATGATCAAAGATAAATATGGAAAGGTAATTGGAATAGGAATAAGATCTAGAGGTAATGTATTTTAGTTGAATCCTACTAAAATGACATATTTGGTTGCAAAGGTAGAAGACAATTGGTTATGGCATAAGAGATTTTTTCATATAAACTTTCATAGTATTGTAAGGACTAATAGAATGTTTGCAGTTAGAGATTTCTAGAAGATTGTAAAGCCTACTAACACAATTTGTGAGGAGTTTTTTTTGGTTAAGAATAATAGAACTTCTATTCCCAGCAAGAAGTTTACCATTGTAGCAAAGTTGGAGATTATACACATAGATCTCAATGGTCCTATGAAGACTAAAGGATTCTATGGTAAAGGGTATTTTATGATTCTAGTTGATGATTTTTCTAGAATAATGTGGGTTACATTTCTTAAAGAGAAATTTGAGGCATTTGATAAGTTCAAGATATTCAAGAATAGGGTTGAGAATGAATCTAGTATGAAGATTAAATTTTTAAGATCAAATAGAGGAGGAGAATTTACTTCAAATGAGGTTAACATGTTTTGTGAAGAAAATGGAATTAAAATATAGCTATCAACTCCAAGAACCCCTAAATAGAATGGCACTACAAAGAGGAGAAAAAAATCAATTATAGAAGCTACAAGAGCTATGTTAGCAGAGAATGATGTATCCAAGATATTTTGGAGAGTAGTTGTGAATAGAAAAGTCTACACTATGAATAGAGTGCAAGTTAGAAAGGACATAAACAATACACCTTATGAATTGTGGTTTGGTCACTCACCTATAGTTAAGTATTTCAAAATCTTTGGGAGTAAGTGTTAGATAAAGAGAGATGATGATATTGGTAAGTTTGATGCTAGAAGTGATGAAGATATATTTGTTGGTTATTCATTGAAAAATAAGGCTTATAGATGTTATAATTAGAGAACTAAGACTATTATGGAAAGTCCAAATGTGAGAATTGATGAGATTTTTAGAATACAAGAGAAAATAGTTGATTACAATTCAAATGATGATGTTGTTACTTAGCCAAGGAATGATGAGGTATTTCTTGAGACTAAAAGTGATTTATAGAATGAAGGAGAGCCAAGGTAGGAACAAAGCTCAGAACCTTAAATAGAGCCAAGAGTTGAGATAGAAACCCCTATTTTAGGAAAGAATATGATAAAGAATCACCCATCCGAGTAGATCACTGCAAGCAAAGACAAAGTTGTGATGAAAATAATTGATATCTCAAGTTGAGCCTAAGAATGTAGATGAAGCATGTAAAGATAATTATTGGAAAAAAGCCATGAAAGAGGAATTGGATTAGATAGTAAAGAATGAGACATGGGAATTGGTTCCCAGACCAATAGACAAGAATGTGATAGGAACTAAATGGGTATTCAGAAACAAGATGAATGAGCAAGGAAAAATTGTAAAAAAGAAGAAGCAAGATTGGTATGTAAAGGTTACTCATAGCAAGAAGGAATAGACTATGAGGAGACTGATGCTTCAATGGCTAGAATAGAAGTAGTAAGAGTGTTGTTAGCCTATGCAACACAAAAGAAATTCAAAGTATATTAGATGGATGTCAAGTCAACATTTCCAAATGGAGAACTTGAAGAAGAGGTATACATTGAGAAACCTAAAGGATGTCCTCTGATAGATGACAAGGATATAGTATACAGATTAAGGAAAGCATTGTATGGATTGAAGAAAGCACCCAAAACCTGGTATGTAAGGTTGGACAAACATTTGACAAAACTTGGATATAGAAAAGGTATGGTAGATAGTAATCTATATTGGAAAGAAATTGATGATGGTGTGATGATTTTGGTAATATTTTTTGATGACATCATATTTGGAGGAAATGATGAAGAAAGTGAGAAGTTTGTAGAAGAGATGAAGAAATAATTTGAAAGGAGTATGATAGGAAGATGAAATATTTCCTAGGATTGTATCTTGTATAGAATAAAGAAGGAATCTTTATTTCTCAAACTAAGTACTTTAAAGATTTACTAAAAAGGTTTGGTTTGGAAGCATGTAAACTTATTGGAAAACCTATGGTAATAGAACTCAAGTTATCTATGAAGGATGAGACACCTATTGTTGAGAAGAAAAAGTATAGATCTATGATCGGAGGATTGTAATATCTAACTCACATGAGGCTAAATATAGAAAATGCAATTGGAATTGTTGCAAGATTCTAGGTTGACCCTGGAGAAGCACATTAGGCACCAGTCAAAAGGATATTTAGATATCTAAAGGGAACATTTGGGCTTGGATTATGGTATGATGGATCTAATGATTTCACTCTAAGTGCTTATATTAGCACAGATTGGGTAGGTATTATGGATGATAGAAAGAGCACCAATGGAGGAGCTTTCTTTCTTGGAGGAAGATTGGTTTCTTGGTTAAGCAAGTATCAAGATTGTACATCTCAAAGTATAGCAGAAGTAGAATATGTTACAATAGAAAATAATTACAATTAGGTCATTTGGATGAAGTAGATGCTAAAGGATACAAGGATAGAAATTAGTAAACCTGTTGTTATACATTGTGACAATGCAAGCATGGTAAATATGTCTAAGAATCTAGTATTTCATTCAAGGACTAAGCACATTTCTATTATGTATTATATGTTGAGAGAAAAAGTTGTAGAAAAGGAAATAAGATTGGAGTATGTGAGCACTAAAGAGAAGATTGCAAATATATTCACTAAGCCTCTTCCCAAAGAGACTTTTGAGTATTTGTGAGGTATGCTTGGGGTTATGCCCCTTCCTACATCAAAGTAGAAGATGCAATAATGCATTAGTCTAGTGTGATAGAGTTCCATTATTTTTTTGGATTGAATGCTAATGCTACCTAAATGAGGGAGTATTTGTGATGGATAGAGTCATCTAGGACTCTTACTAGATGTTGTTTTTAACAGTGTATTTTGACACTCAAACTAGTAAGTATCAGTTATTGTAGAGTTTGATGCAGAGATCTTAGTTACTAAAACCTTTTACATTGACATCAATGGGGGAGAATATTGCATGAAAAAAATTTTGATGATTGATGAAGAGGATTTGAAATGATGAACAATCTTTTGTTGGTATTCTTGGAACTAGATGTTTTTCATCTATGTTTCCATCAATGCCAAAGGGGGATATTGTTAGAAGATTAGTTGAAAGAATGATTTCTGATGATATTCCTATGGGGGGGTACTATAGATATGTTACTATGATGATATTTTACTTTCATGACTGAGTTTGTCATTGATGTCAACATAACATTTTTCTGTGGTATGTGACAGAAGAATAGTGAAAAGATCAAGTTGGTACAAATAGCTAGTTGAGTATTATAACCATCTAAGGTAATGGGAGATACTTCTGAGTATCTAGTATATACATTTAACATCAAAAGAAGAAAGGATAAGTCTAGAAGAAGTTATGTAAGTTTTTGTGATGTCTATTTTGAGATAGAGTTTACAAAGACATGTTCTGGTAAACTAGTTATATCTATTAGTTTTTATCTTGAGGATTGAAGTTGAGGACATGAAGAAGAAATGTTGGTGATGATGTGGCTAAGATTTCTCATCATAATATTGTGTGTATGGAAATTTATTCAAGTTGTAAGATAGAAGACTAAGTGTAACATATTCTTAATGTGGTCCTATAATAATTAATTGAGAAGGTCTTACAGCTAACTCAAGGAATTTTATTAGAGACTCAATATAAAGGAAGAAAATTTTCCTTTATCATGGAATGTATGGAATGTGTGTATTTGAATTGATGATAAGAAGAAGAGAGTGCAAATTGTGAAGTTGAGCAGAGTAGTACGAAAGTGAAGGAAACTTCATTGTCGAGGTTTTGATGAGTGATTTGAGGTTTGATATTTGGACCCAGGGCTTGTGACTTGGTCTACAAGGTCCAAAATTGATTGGTTTGATTGATAGAACAATGGAAAGGAGAAGATAACAGTAAATTACTTTTTTGGGTAGTGATCTCTTCTTGTAGTTGAAATTGTATGTTTGGGTAGTGGGCTCTTCTTGCATACATTGTACCATAACTCCTAATAGGTTTGGAATCTCCTAACATGGAATCAAAGTCTCCTTACAAGGATTATATGTACTAAATGTTGTAATAGACTTTTAATAGGGTCCATCCTCTAACAAGGAATATTTACATTAGTACATCATCTTGTGGGCATCATTCCCACTGGGGTTTTCCCTCTGATCAAGGGTTTCCCTAGTCAACATATCTGGTGTAATTATCTATGTACTTTTTATTATGTTTGCTATTTACTTTGGTTGAATGGTTAAGTTTTTTTAAAGAAGATAACTATTTTAATTATTGGATAATTGATTTACTCCCCCCCCCCCAATTATCATAGTGGATTATTTTTTCAAACAATTAGAAGTATCCATATCATACAAATCACTCCTATAATCATCATCAAGTTGATTGTTCTAGTTTGCTTCAAGGTAAGCCTCTTCCATTAGCCAAGCAAGGCCTTGACCTCTAACCAACTTGGTAATTTGAATATCAATATTAAATTCTTGGATCATGTTGATCCACCTACATCTTCTTCCTGGAACCTCTTGTTGTGAGAAGATGTCTTTTACTACAACACTTGTAACAAATGCAATTACACTAGCTCCCATCAAATAGCACCTAAATGCCTTCATAGATTTAACCAATGCATAAGCTTGTTTCTCATTTATATCATATTTAATTTATGAAACTTGCAAAGATTTACTAAAAAATGTAATGGGTTGTTCAAAACCATCCTCATTTTTTTGCAATAATACTGCTGCTACAACTTATGGAATGAGGCAAAGGAGAAAATGTGCACGGGCTTTGAATAATCGGGGGCTCTTGAAATAGGAGCATCCTTGATTTCTTTCTTTATCTTATTAAATTTCATGCTTGGTTCTTCATCCCATTTGACCTTTGAAGCTTTCTTTACCATCTTAGAAATGGGCCTACTTATCTCAGCAAAATTTGGGAAAAATCTCTTAAGAAAGTTTATTTGTCCAAAGAATGACTAAATACCCTTTACATTTTTTGTCTTTTGAATCTTGTCTATGGCTTCAACTCTTTTAGGATCAATTCTAACTCCTTCCTTTCCAACCAAGTGTTTGAATAACTTACCCTCATTAACAAAAAATGTACACTTCCTAGTATTCAAAGAGATACCAAACTTTAAAGCTTTGATGAATACCTTTTCTAGGTGTATACAGTGATCATTCTCTTCTTTTGAGTAAGCTTTCAATTTGTCCTAGTATACTCCTAAAAATTTGTCAATAATTTTTGCAAAGGCTACATCCATAGCCCTCCAAAAAGTAGCACCAACATTGGTTAGGTTGAAAGGCATTCTACTATAAACATAAGTCCCCCAAGGTGTTGTAAATTTTGTTTTATACTATTCAGATTCTTTTACAACTATGTGGTTATAGCTTGAGAAACCATCCATCATGGACATGAGTTATGATCAACTCTCTGTAACATGGCTTCCATGTTTGGTAGTCCATATTATCCTTCAATGATGATATGTTCAAATTTTTAGTCAATGCATAGTCTAATATCACCTTTTTTCTTCCTCATAGGGACTAGATTTGACACCCCAGAAGAATGCCTAATTGTCTTAATAATTCCACCATCTCTTAGCTTCACTAATTATTCTTTCATTTTTGGTGCCAAGGTTGGGCTAATAGGCCTATGTTTTTGTCTAAAAGGTTTGGCTCTTTCTTTCAATGGAACTTCATGTTGAAAGAGATCATCTATGTAGGCCTTCAAGTCATCATAAGACCAGGAAAACACATCTCTATATTTTCTCAATAATTCAGCCAAATTTTTCTTAATTTTAGGGGCTATTTTCTTCCCTATATACACCTTCTTAGGTTATTTTATGGTTCCAAGGTTTACTTCTTCCAAATCCTTAGCACTATATTCTTTGTTTTTCACCTTAGACTGTCATGAATGGCAAAGATAGTCTCTAAAACAACCAATCCTTTTGGGATATTTATGGTTTTCAAATGCACAACCTCCTATCCAAATATAGTATCTTTACAATCTATGGTTTCTAGAAGGGCTGCATAATCAATTTCCTACCCCCAAAATTATCCTTTATAGTTTAGAAATCTTATTATATCTCTTTCTTCTTCAAAGACTTACCAATTTTGGATATTGTTAGAGACTAAGGGTCTAGTTTGTCCCTCTACTTTTGACAAACCAGCTAAGGTTACATCTATTGGACTAACTACCAACATTCCCCTTTGAGATTTGTGACATTGCTTAATCACCTCCTATGTTCTATAAATCTAGTGGTTGTATCGAGCATTGACAGGTCGATCTTTTGGTGCAATGACAACACTAGCTTGTAACAAATGGTATCAGAGCTTGGTCATAGGTTTGAATCTCTTTGGGTAATGGTGAGGGAGGAATTGTTGGAATAACTTCCAAAGTTCCCCCTTGAGATTTGTGACATGGCTTAACTACCTCCTGTGTTCTATAAGTCTAGTCATTGTATCGAGCATTAACAGGTTGATCTTTTGATGCAACAACAACTCTAGCTTGTAACAACATCATCCAACTTAATAGCAATATTTGCCAACAATTCTACCATCTTATTACTACTTCTATCTTTCCAAACTATCCCAAAAGCATTAGAACATTCAATCATATCCCAGACAACATTCCTATATTGCTTTAATCTTTTGTTCTTTGAAAGATATACTCCTCTTACTTGAGAAACAATTAGTTCATAATCACCAATGATATACAAGAATTTGATTCCATGTTTATGAGCTAATCTCAATCCTAGCAATAGGGCCTCATACTCTTCTATATTATTTTTACATGGAAAACTCAAAGAAAAAGAGAACTTATAAGTGCAAACATCAAGAGATATCAATAGAATACTTTCCCTTAATCCCTCCTTGCAGCAATCTCCATCAAAGTACATCATCTAGAGATCTCCTTTTTCTAATTTTGACTTAGCTTCTTTTGCAATGGGTGCCTTTATTTTATCTTTATTCAATGCCAATACTTCAACCCTAAAAACATTTACATCAATATCTATGAAGCATATTATGTCATTTTCAACTTCTTTCTCAATCATGTAGATATTCTTGGGCTCTCTATTCACCTTTACCAACTTGACATCAATTTGAAAAGTGGCATATGATAGATCATGCTATAGACTTCCACCCATTGCTACACTCCATTTTCTAGATAGTAACATGCAATATTGGGGTGGGATATCTATAACTAGGACACTCGCGGTTTTTTCCTTTTCATTATAGGAAAGTAATTTGTAAGGCATTCCATTTATAGTCCCTATGACAATAACTTCCCTTTTTTCCATGGCACAACACCTACCCTGAGGAGTGTCCAATTTCAGTCCTAATTCCTTCATTACTTCAAAAGGCATGACTATATTAGACACTCCAAAATCAATCATACAATTCTTCAAAGTTTTTCCATTGGCAACAATGCTTAAGAAGAAAGGATCTACACTTCCTAGACATTGATTTACAAAATCATCTAAATACATAGGTGGAATTTGGAAGAAAACAACCTCATTTTTTAATTTCTTCTCAGGCTCATTAGGGATTTGATTGGTATTACAATCATGTTTAATCTTTCTATCTATACCCTTGGCCCATGTTATGTCTTTACTCTTATGCTCAGGGATAGTTAGAAACTTTGACAAAGGAACTTTTACTATGATTTGTGACAACAATGATGGCATGTCAATAGGAGCAATAGAATTATCAATTGACATACCTTTCATCTCCTTTTGCTTTTCAGATGAATTTGGATTGTTTTGATTTTTCTGTTTCTCACTCAGAGTAGTGATTACCAATGATCTCTTTTCTTTCTTACTATCATTAGTCTAATTTTCAAGACCTTTTGCAATATCTTCTATTTCTCACTCAGAGTGGTGATTACTAATGATCTCTTTTCTTTCTTATTATCATTAGTCTAAATTTCAAGACCTTTTGCAATATCTTCTTTAAGTCCTCATTCCTTCATTACTTTAAAAGGCATGACTATATTAGACACTCCAAAATCAATCATACAATTCTTCAAAGTTTTTCCATTGGCAACAATGCTTAATAAGAAAGGATCTACACTTCCTAGACACTGATTTACAAAATCATCTAAATACATAGGTTGAATTTGGAAGACAACAACCTTAGTTTTTAATTTCTTCTTAGGCTCATTAGGGATTTGATTGGTATTGCAGTCATGTTTAATCTTGCTATCTACACCCTTGGCCCATGCTATGTCTTTACTCTTATGCTTAGGGATTCTTATCAACTTTGAAAAAGGAACTTTTACTATGATTTGTGAAAACAATGACAACATATCAATAGGAGGAGCAGTAGAATTATCAATTGACATACCTTTCATCTCCTTTTTCTTGTTAGATGAACTTGGATTGTTTTGACTTTGTTGTTTCTCACTTAGAGTAGTGATTACTAATGATCTCTTTGTTGGAAATAATTGAAAAGATCATGAGAGAGATTTTTGGAAATGATTGAAGAGATCATACATAAAAAGTAATGGAATTGGTAAAGAATGTTCTCAATCATTGTTTTGTCATTGATGTCAAACTTGCTACTTGCAGGAATGAAAATTGCTTTAGTGATCCAAATACTATCAATTGGTTGATTGACAAGGAGGAGGCAATCAATAAGATGTAACTAGAACACCTAGAGAAAGGTTGAAGTTATGATGTTGCAATGAAGAACAAGGATCAGCTAAGTCATTGATGAAATAGTGTATTGATGACATACTCTAAGACATAGAGAATGGGCACACTAAAACACATCAAAGATGTAAGGTTTAGCTAAGTCATTTGAAAAGCCTAACTAAGTTTATTAGAGAGAGAGCCGAGCAAGCTAGTTAGTGCCGAACAGATTCCTAGTTGAAGCTGAGCGAGTTTAACTTCAGTGTGTGCCAAGTAAATATCAAGTGTCGAGCAAGAAACAAGTGTTGAGTGATCTTCAAGTGCCGAGTCAAGAAACAAGTGCTGAGTGATCTTCAAATGCAGAGTGAAGATCAAGTGCCGAGTGAAGATCATATGCCGAGTAGGATACAAGTGCCAAGTAACATAGAAGGTGTCGAGCATTAGTAAACCAATAATGCCGAGTTGCTGCATTATTTCGAAGATCAAAGATTCGCCAGATCTGAGCTGACAAGGTTGTTATCTAGAATTTTGTGAATCAAATAGAAAATAAGAGTGATGAGCTAGTGGCATAGAACACCATGTAGAACATTTTTGGAGAATACAACTAGACTCTAGACAAATTTTCTAGATAAGAGCAAGATATGGGGTGGATACATTGTATCCTACCTAATCTATTTGAAACCTTAAAGTTGGAAAGGGAGAATCGAGCGAGAAAGGAAATCCAAATTTCTATTTAAGGAGTCATAAGGCTACGAAGCAAAACAGGAGGAGGTCAAGCATGAAAGCATAAAGTGCTGAAGAAGGTGCTAAGGAGAAAGAACAGTTACTCTATTTTGATAAGATGACCACAGATATGGTTGCATTGGTATGATGAGCTAGAAGACTCAAGGAGACGAAGCTTGAGATCACAAGCTGTTAGAGCTGAAGTGATTAAAGCCAAGCAAAATGATTGAAATAAAGTGTGATCTGAAATCTACAAGATATGTTGTAAGTTGTATTAGATCAAAAAGACATTATTGTTACTCTCTAGCAATTGTAATAGTTAGTTTAAATCCTATGGATTTAGGTTGGTTTAATACACATATTGTAAATCCTTTAATAGGGTGACATTCCAAGTGAATGTTTCAAAGTCCTTTTACCAAGCCCATTCCTAATAGTATGGTGAAATCCTCTAACAAGGTCACATTTAACAATGTGTTGTAAGCCTTTAACAGGGTAGGCTTTTAACAAGGCATCACTTTAGAAGAGTGAGAATTAAGTAGCATGTTACTGGTGGTTTTTCCCAAATTGGGTTTCTACGTAAATCAATGTGTCATGTGTTGATCTTGCATGTTTTTTCCCTGCATATTGATTTTTTGTAACTTGCTAAGATGATTGATTTAAGCTTGGATGGATGAAAAGTTTATGGGCTCACTATAATTGGAAAAAAAGTATTATTAAGGCATTTAGACCTTGGATAATTGATTCACCCCCCCCCCCCCCCTCTCAGTTATTCTAAAAGAATTCTAACAATTGGTATCAGGGCCTTACTGCTAATTTAGTTTAAAGGGACTAGAAGCAGAAAAGATCACAATACCGAAGAGAGAAGTTCCCAAGCTCAACAAAGACAACTTTGTTGCATGGAAAAGTTTGATGAAGCTACATCTTGGATTTCTTACTATCATTAGTCTAAATTTCAAGACCTTTTGCAATATCTTCTTTCTTGCCTTCCAATTTTTTATTAGCAGTCTTAACCTTGATATTTCTCTTATCCTTTGGCTCACTACTCTATATTTTCTTTGGATTAGTCTTCTTAATAAAAACACAAGAAACCTTGTTTCCTTCAATCTTGTGTATTATACCTCTAGTTTGAACTTGAGAAACCATGTCTGTAGTGATCTGATCAATTTCTTATCTAGTTGGCATTCTTAAGGTCAGTTCATGTTTTGATGAGACCATATTGCAAGTGGTGTCTTCCTCTTCATCTTCATCTGAAAAGATTTTTGATGTACTGTTCTACTTAAATTTCTTTTTTCCTAAACATCATTATCATGATCATTACATTCAGAAGCATCATCAGAATATGACCCAACCATATTGCATCCAACATTCTCAACACCACCATAATAACTAGGTTGTTCTTCCTTCTTTTCTTGATCAACAGCAAAGGATAATGCAACAACATAATTCTCTAGTGCATGAGGTAGCTAATAAATCATACACCATTAAGGGTCATCAACAATGTTGATATATGTTTTTTACAGAGAATCAAGTGTACCATTTTCACCAATATTCTTAGCAAAAGGAACAATAGGCTTCCCATCCTTCCATTGGGTGGTATAAGGAAAGTTTTGCATTCTATTTTGTCTATTATAATTATTTTGAATGGGGATTTCTCACTAGTATTGGGATTATTTGTATTGTATGTTGATGGATTCATATTCTTAAGTAGATCTAAAACTTGACCCATTGTATCCTCTCCAGGTTTCTTACCTACAATAGGCTTCTCATCTTCTTTCTTGTTATTTCTTGGATTTTAAGAAATTGTGTCATCTCTTGTTCCCAACTTACCAGAGGCTCTTCTATTATTCTCAATATTCATAGCCATCTTATAAGCATCTCTTAATTTCCTAGGATCTTTATCTTTGAGAGTACAAGACATCTTACTATCAAATGCATTGAAGTAAGTTGTCAGAAACACATCTTCACCAAGTCTCATCACTTGGAATAATTTGTACATTGCCTTTTAAAATCTCACATTGAATTCAAAGGTGGACTCATTTGGGATATTTTTTATATTATTGAAATCATTCAGCATAAAACCAACATTGTTATCATCACCATACTGCTCTTTGAAGAGTTTCTCCAAATCATCCCATGAGTTGACACTGTCATTAGGCAACCTTCTACACCAAAACCCTGGCAACTTCAGTTAATGAATGGAGAAATAACTTCATGACTATATTTTCATGTTCTCCCTCATAGTCATTGAGCATGTCATTGAACTTTCTAAGGTTCTCTTCACTAGTTAATTTATGACATTATCTCTCAGATAATTTGAAATAGGATGGGGAGAGCCAGGGATCCCTACAAATGGAATTTTCTTATGCTTTTCCATATAAATGGGTCTCCTCTAAAAAACAACAACATTTGATGTGCTTGGTCCAACTATTTGGGTTTGTATTGGTATTTGAGTCTATTGAATTTGTTGAGTAACAGGTATTTGACTATTTATAATAGAAGATGTGGCAAGGGTTGACTGAGATATGTTTTAGCTAGTTATTGTTAGTCCACTAGTAGGAATAGAGGATATGGCTCATGAGGATAAGTTTGGCCAAGATGTGAAGGCAAAATTAGATTTGATAAACTATATTTTCCTTCTAGTCTCAACCGCTTGGGCTTCATTTTTAACCTTCTCTAATTCTTTAGCTAAGTCTTCTCTTTCCTTCTTAGCTTTCTCTAAGTCTACATATAGTTTATACATGGCAAGACTTGTAGATTTATTAGGAAGAACATGGGGCTCATTTATCTGTTCTCCTACAACCTTTTTCTTCCCTTTATCAGGGTGTTTTACAGTTAAATCTATAACCTCAGGTTCAACAGGTTTATGGGGTTAGATTTGAGAGATGAAATTCTTCCTTTTCTTTAATAAGTTAATCTTTTTCTTGAACCCTAGACTTCAAACTATCAACATCTCCAAAAACATCAGAATTCAAAGTAGAAGTGTTGGAAATATAAGGTAGCCAAGGTTACTAAGAGGAGAGGGGTGAATCAGGAACCAATAAAATGTTATCTTACTTCACCAATTAATCATTCTTATAATATTCTGATCTAATTGTGTGCATGAAATAATGAAAGCAAATAAGCATTCATAATACTTTGACACAAGATACGGTGACCCAAAAACCTTCCAATTAGAAAGTAAAACTAGGGTGGGGATGATACCCACAAACTTTAGTACTACAGTATAAAGTTAAAATGTTAAGACTTACAATTGACCACTTATGGTATTTTGCCCTATTAGGAGCAATAATTATTGTGAGGTCCACCTTGTTAAAGGATTTACAAACATACAATGAAGTATGCAACTGGTTAGGAGATTTAGCAAAGACTATTAAGTCTACCCTGTTAAAGGATTTCACTGATGCACATGTTAAAAGGAACTAGTGACTGATCTCAGATCTTTAACTCTAATTTGTTGGTTGAGATTCCTTGTATTTCAATGATCACCTAACTATGATAGATAAATCTCTTCTATCCCTTATATTTCTTGTAGCCCTCTTTATTTTGATCTTCTACTCATCACATATTCTTTACATATATCTCATTTGGATATGATACAATGTATTACATATGTACCAATGCAAATCACAACTTATTGGAGCCAACTATAATACCAATTTCATCATAATTCACAAAGTTGGCCCAACTATTGTAACTTGGGTTCTAAAGGAAAAAATCGATGATGTTCTGATACACGAAAAACACTATCAATACTTGGCAATCTTTGTCACTTGGTTGAACTTGAATCTTGGTCCATACTAATCACTTCCAAGTAGCTTGAACTCGTTTAGCACTGTGTGATTCAATAAACTCTAAGAAACTCAATAGAAACTAGATCACTCAATTAACACTACATGACATGGTCAATACTAGATCCACTTTGCTAACCCTGTGATCTTGGTAGACACTATTGGACTTGGTTAACACTATAGAGCTCAGTTAACATGATGATCTTCTTCACTTCCACTGACTAGCTCGGTAGCCTCTGCTACACTTGGTTTGCACCAAACTTTATCTTTGAAGATTGGTAGATATTGTGTAGCTTGGGAAACACTACAAATTGACTCATATATCTAGTAGACACTATATTCTAACTACTTAGCTCAGGAAGAATTGAATCACTTGGTTAACACTAAAAACTAAATGATAAGCTTGGTAGCAATGTAGCCAATTGACTAAGTGTTGAGCCACTGATAGAAAAATTTGACCTTTATGTCAAGAAGAAGATCTTTCTTCTAGTTTCCTATTTTGTCCTTTTAAAGAATCCATTCTCCTAAGAAAACTTTCTCCTAAGAAAACTATCTCTCTCAGTGAGAGCATTCATGGGGTCTTATTCCTTCTCCTTCTCCAAATGTATGTGTTTGGCATCTTCTTTAGCAACCCTTTTCTTAAGAACTTCTATTTCTAAAAATACTTCTTCTAGATCTATAGAGGTGGCTTCTAAATCCACTATATCATCCAGATCTATGAGATTGCTTTCCACATATGTAATGTGCCTAGGATTAAAACTAGTATTTAGAGTATTCCTATATCCCAACCTATAGTTCATTTCTTTTACCATGTCTTGTCTAAAAAAATATATCCCATACATAAGACACAATTTTATTTTGTTAAATTCTTTCTTCCTGTAATGGGGTAATCAACATTTTTGTCAAGAGTTTGTTGATTTCTGATTCAAAATTTGAGGAAGATTCTCTTTCTACCATAGGTTGGTATTGAGAATGAACAGATACACTACCTCTACGCTTCCAAGTAGGATTAGGATCTATCTTCTTTTTTGCATGGTATTTCCTACCTATGTGAAGTAAATCTATGTACAATGGTACATCTAGATTAGATTTTGTAAATTCTCATGTACTCTTCCTCTTGTCTATCATTTTTCACTTTAATATGAGCACTGGTTAACAAAGCCTAAGATTGAGTTGCCACCCACAAGGGGAAAAAAACATTATGTAATGGTTAAAGGATAAGAAATACACAAAAAAAACTTTTCAAAATAGATATAACAAAGGGGCCCAACCCTAATGACTTTAATATTGTAATTCTGAGGAATGTAAACTCTATATAACCAATAAGGCACTATGTAAGCCCATAATATATCATACAATTTCTATGGTACTGGGATTTTTATAACTTCTCAAGGTTTTTCACTCATAAGAAACCAATAACAAAGCATGGTTTTACAAGAAAACAAATATATGACTACATATATGTGACTCACAACAAAGATTCCAACACTTCAGAGTTCATTGCTTTAATAGGTCTCTAATGAAGTCACCAATTTTTTGGTGTTTCAAAACCACAAGTTTCAAAAACCTAATACTAGGATGCAAAAGATAAAATTTAGTATAAGGGTCGGTTATTTCCTATATTCAACTAAATTCATCTCAGATTTGGGCCAACATTAATAGAATACAAAGACTCTCTACACTTTATGCTCTGTAGGGCCAAGGTGGGTGCATCTTAGGGATGGAAATGACTAGTTATTTGATATTCTCCTTAAAATATACTCCACTCACACTCTTCTTTTTAGATCTATTCCCTATAGTACAAAATAGTCAAAAAATTCTTCCTGTATTTGCAATGGCTCCTTGATTATAGTAGCTAGCTACAATTTAGAGAAATGCTATTACTAATAAGTATTGACCACTGGTTTGATTCTTCATTAAAAAAAAACTAAATATTGACTTCATTTTAAATGTTCTTTGTGCAATCACATGAACTTTTCAATTTACATTTGAATTGATGATCAGTGCCTTATCCATTGCTATACAAAGTCACACCAATAAAACTATTGATCTATTTAATTGCCTTGCGATTAAAATCATTAGTTGTTAACCCTAAACCCCATTCTTATGATATCCCTCTCATATGACTAGAAACCATACCAATTTATAGAAGCATTCACTTAATTCCTTGAATTAAAAGTATTAATAAATTGATGTACAACCTATCCTAGTTTAATTAAATTGCATAAACCTTTCTCATTAAATTCAAAAATAGCAAGCTTATGAAAATGGAGAGTGAATTTAGAGACATAGATATTCAAAACTCCCTCTTTGTATTAATATTCCTAGAAAATAATACATCACTAGTGTAATACTCAAACTATAACTCAAGACATAACAAAAACTATCATTCAAGATTCACTTATATTCTCAGATTTACACAATTGAATACATCACACAATAGACACAAAAACTAGACCAACTACAAAATAGCATAAACACTAAAATTATATAGACTTTGGACCCTCACTCTATATCTTGGAAATTCTTTTATAGGAAGGATAGAAACAAGCTTCAGATGGGAGGACACATGTCAAAATTCTATT
The DNA here is from genome assembly GCA_028749045.1 of Cupressus sempervirens. Taxonomy (NCBI): domain Eukaryota; kingdom Viridiplantae; phylum Streptophyta; class Pinopsida; order Cupressales; family Cupressaceae; genus Cupressus; species Cupressus sempervirens. The sequence goes on from CM053786.1 coordinate 411,789,735, forward strand.
GGAAAGAAAATATAAACATATTTCATATACAGTTACATCACAAACATTCTTTGTATTTTTAACAAAATTTAGGATGGAGTTGAAAAATTGGTAGGTGGCACTTTCTGTAGGTTTCTTGAGCATATTTTTGTTGGTCTTTAACATTTTGTCACTTTCCTTGTCTTTTCTTTATCTTTTGTCTTTTCTTCCTTTAACTGCATCTTTTGTTGATCTTAGATTGGTTTTGACAAGTGAGTGTCAACACACTTAAGTTACTTACTTAGTTCATGCCAAACTAGTAGTACATGCCAAGCACAACATGTAGATATTAGACCATGCCAAGTCATAGTGAGTGTTGACCCACTCATGTGCTGAGTCACACAAGTGCTAAGTAGCAAAACTATGCTGAGTGACACTAGAGTCGAGTAAATAGTAGATGTCAAGCAATATAGGTGTTGAGTCTTAGTATAAAGATTAGTGTATGCCAAGCATCAAAGACTTTAGATTCTAAGTAAAATGGTTTTGACATTTTGTTTGGCACAAAAAACTATGAAAACAATTTTGGAGCCTACCTAAGATTAGATTTCAATATTTTGGAGATAAGGATGAATCTTTACTTGGATTTCCTATGCAATTACATGTAGCCAATTAGAAAATGGGAAGGTTTAAGTAGAAAAATGGATGAATCTTAGCCATAGATTCATACCTGACCCTAATTCACCAAGTCTTCTTAAGGAGGATGAAACTCTAAACTTTCATTGAGAGTGTGTAAGGAAAATAAGGAGTGAAGAGAGAAGTTTACATGCACAAATAGAGCATTCATGGAGGCTTAGAAGCTATGAAGTGAAACTACATTGTAGAATCAGTTAAAGCAAAACAAAGGATACAAAAAAGGATATAGAAAAGAGACATATTATCAATAAGGATCAAGAAAACATTATTCAGACATGATCCACTATCAAGAAAGCAAGTGCCAACTACAAGATCTATGCTGAGATATTCTAATAGGTGATTTCAATTAAATCTCTTTGCAGAGTAGTCCTAATAGGTTGTATGAAATCCTTTAACAAGGTGCTTACTTAGTTGTAAGTTAAAGTCCTTTAACCAAGCACACTTCTAACAGGGTGTTGAAATCCTCTAACAACATGAGACCTAACAATATTTGTAAGCCTTTAATAGGGTAAACCTTTCACAGGGTAGATCATGTTTCATGATCAAAATATTGTACTCTTCATTGGATCCACTTAATTTCTACAGTAGTGAAGATTTGTGGGTGTTATCCCCACCCCAATTTTACCTTCTCACTTGGAGGCTTTTTGGGTAATCATATCTGGTGTTATGTGTGTGAATGCTTGCATGTTTACATGATTTAGATGTATATGCTTTACATGTTATTTCAACTTATCTATTAAATATATGAGATGGATGTAAGGTGAAAATTTTATGGGTCTAAGTTTGAACTACTGATTCAACCCACCCTGCCTCCCCCCCCCCTAGGAAGTTCACCTTTCCTCTTGTAATTCAGACAATTGGTATCAGAGCTAGTTCTTTGAAAGAGAAGCTTTGCAGCTTTGAGGAAAGACCTTGAAATGGAAGTCTACAAATTGGGAAAGATTATTGAGAATCAAGGAATTGAGATACAACTCATTCTACATTAATTGGATGAAGTAAAAGAAGAACTAAAGAATTCCTTCAAGAGAAGGAAATAAATTTCTATTATAGAAAATAACACATAATACAAAGAGATTAACACCACTGAGCTATTCACCAATGGTAACTCCAATGAATATGATGTGGCAATTGTAGATCTAATGGAAAAGAATAGAGTACAAGCTGAGGAAATTAGAAATCTCAAGTTAGAGAAAGAACCACAAGCCATACTACTATGTGAGGTAACTGAACAAAAGAAGAGAGCTATTGAAGAAAAATCCATGGTTGAAGAGGACAAAATAATCTTGAACCAAAAACTAGAAGAGAAGTCAATAGAGATAACCAAGGTCTCCAATATGCAATTGGATACTCTAAGCTGAATGATGAATGCCAACTATGAGGGAAATGCCAAGGACATTGAGATAACTACATTGAAGTTATAGAATGAACAACTGCAGAGTGATCTAAAGAGAGAAAAGGAATTTTTTGAAAGTTTCAACATGCCAAATGAAGCCATCATGTACTTTGAGCAATTATTGAGATTCCCTATATTTAATAATGATACATCTGGACTGGGATATACAAGTACTAAACAAGGGGAGTCATCCAAAAGTGTTGAAAAAAGGAATAACAAATGTAAGAACTACAAACCTACTTTTCATAATTGTGGTAAGAAAGGACATACTACTAATGTGTACAGAAGCAAGACTGCAAATCAGAATGTTAAGCCCAAGAACATGATTCATTGTCATAAGTGTAACAAGAAAGGTCATCAAGAACATGAATGTTGAACCAAGACCATACACATACAAATATTTGAAGGATATTGCTACAACAGTCAAAAGTATGGATATAGAGCTTTTGAATATAGATCCAAATCCATGTGGTCATTAAGCAGGTAAACAAAGGTAATAAATAATGGAAACTCTTATAACTAGGATAATACAAAATATAGCTTTCATTATTGTCAAGAATATGGACATGTTCCTAAAAATTGCATTAGGACACATTTTAGAGGTAACTACCAAAGGTGGTTAAGTCAAATCACATGTTTCAGTTGTTTCAAAACTGGTCATATCAGTAGGTATTGCCCAACAAAGACAAAGACACCAAGTTGTGAATTTGATAAAGGCAAAGGCAAGGTGAAAGTTGAAGACATCAGAGAAGAGATGAATAAGGCATGGAAAGAGAAAAATGATTGTAGGGATCACTTCACCCAATGGGTCAGGTGATCACACCTTATCAAATTAGGAAATCAAAAGGCATGTGGGACTGATATCTAAAATTTATATCATACATCAGTTCCAAAAGGTTATAGTACTGAAAGGACTAAATTAGCATAAACAAAGATGCAAGATGTTGTTAGGAATTTAGGACAAATCTTTGAGTTTTTCATGTTGTTTTCGAGGATGAAAAGTTTCCTATATGTGTCGAGTGGAATGTTAATTGATGTCGAGCTTATAGTGGTTGCCGAGTGATAGAAATGTCAATAGATGCTGAGAAAGCCTAAAATTGGTTGATGCCGAGCTTACAGCTGTGCAAGAACTTAACATTTATTTCAAGGTTTTCAAAGGGTATTTGATCAATTTTAGCTCATTCTTCATCACTTCAAATCTGAGAAAGAGTGAGAAGAGCATAAGGTGATCTAGAAATTTGTTCAAAGCAATTGCAAAGAGATTCTAGCAATGATCTCACACTAGTTCATTAGATTTTCTAAGGTATTTATCAAGAGCTAAGCTATGTAGTTTTAATTTTCATAAACCCTAGTTTGACATTATGGCATTGAGTTCAAAGAAAGTAGAGGGAAAGGAAGTTTTGAACATTTAGTTAGTGAGTAATGAAGTTAAGCAGCCCATTTTCAAAGCCATCCATGACATTGATTATAAGAAAGACCCTTCTGGTGTATTATCAATGATTCTGCCGACTGTAATAATGGTGCAAGATGTAAGAAAATGCTACAACTATAAGATAGGAAGAATTGGAGATATGAAAATCAGAGAAGCATACAACAAACTTTGTGACAATGGTTTTTTGAAAGAACAATTCAAATTTGTTGAGAGAAAAGGGTTAACGTAAGCCCTAGATTTTCCAAATGTATTTTAGATAGAATGGATAAGAATTGTGCCTAGCCAAATCCATGATGGTTCCTTATGGCTAGAGAATGGACCTATCAAGATTAATAAATGAATAATCCATAGGGTTACTAGCTACCCAACCTTAGATCAGCCTAAGATGTTGAGAAGTGATTTAGAGGAAGTAATTGAAAAGAATATTGGAGCTGTCTAGAACAAGAGAGCCATGCCAATAGACACAATCACTGATCCTCCCATAAACTTTGTTGTAAGAGTTATATCACACAAGTTATATCAATCCAGTAGATTGAATAGTGTTCCCTATATAGTTGTGGATGTGGGATATAAGATTGTAAAGAAAGATCATACATATGATCTAACAAAGCTATAGTTACAAAAATTGATGGAAAATCTTGGAGCAATCAGGAAAACTTAGAGTGCACAATGCAAATTTGGCTTTTTATTGATTTGTATATTCTTCTATGTACAAAATGCATTCCCTCATTTTGTATTGTGGGATGGAAAACAAATAGATCGCTAGCTATATAGATTTGTGATTTTATTGAGTAGTTAGGAGAGAATTTTGAATCCCTAATGACAAGATACTTTGAAGATTTTAAGAAGTCAATGAAAAAAAGACTAAGAATACTAGTATCCTTAGTTGAGAAACACTATGATGACATTTGTTTTCTTATGGATGTTGATTATACATTTGTACAAGCTACTATACCAAGGGTGAGATGGTTGAGACCCTTAGGTTATGAAATAAATGTCGATGAAGCCTCTATAGCTATAACAACTTTACTTGCATAAGAGGTAGACAAAAGTGTAAAAATATTTGGAAATTATGAAGTGGTAGAGTCTAAGATCACCATAAAACTAAAGACTACTTCAGTTATCAAGAAGGACAAGTTGGTGAAGAAGTTGAAAGCTAAGTTTGTAGAGGGAGCCAAGGAGGAAGAAGAAGAAGAAGAAGAGGGTGAAGAGGAAGAGGAAACCCAAGTACAAGAACCTCTAGCATTGACACAAGGTATGGAAGAAGAAAAAGAAGAGGAGGAGACTGAAGGTGTCAAGAGAGAAGAAGCCAAGGAAGCACCTACTCCTATTGAGTCAAAGAAGAGAAAGGCCAAGGCACAACCTATGGCAAGGACTAAGAAAGTGGCCAAACCGAGTTAGCCAAAGCCCACTACACCTATAAAAAGAGTCAACACATGAGAAACCACACAAAAGGCCAAGGAAAAGACAAAAAAAATAGAACAAGGAGGTCAAGAGTAAAAGAGACCTAGAATAAAGTATATTGCACAACCAAATTTTGAAGAGGAGAAAATAAAGTTGGATGACATCAGCTAATTCAAGGTGGTGAGTCATAACCCTCTTTTAGATCTTGAAAACTTATATGAAAATGTAAAGAATAATGTAGATCTATCAAGATTTAGTCATGTTGATTTGATAAATTGGGTAAAGTAGAGAAAGACCAAGTGGAGGAGGCTCTATATGCCATGATGGTGAAATTCAAGACAACTCCACTAGAATTTGCTAACTCTATGCCTAACATTCTATATGACATAGTTGAGTAGAAATGGCATTACTTTCTAAACACAAAGAAACAAAGTAGGGAAACCACACTAGCCTAAGTGATGCCTAAATTACCTAAGGAAAAAATTTCTAAGGCTATAAAAAGTGTGCTATTAGGTTCATACCTAAATATAGACCCTTTAGCATTTTGCAAAATAATATTCAAGATGTAGTAAAAATTCCACACAAATATGGAAAGTAACATATGGATTGACTACAATACAGAAAGGAGAACCTAAAATTACTTAGGTTGATGATGTTGAAGATGGTGATGATAAAAATAACACTGTTGGAGGAGAAACATAAATGGAAGTAGATGAGAAGGCAATAGCTAAGCCTAAGCAACCTAAAGAATAGAGTGTGCAAGACACACAATTGCCAAGTGTCAGCCCTCCACAGGACATAGATGAGACAATTAAAATAGTAACTATCAAAGATGTCTTTGATGTATCAGCTTAGAACATCAATCCCCTTACTAAAGAATATTTTAAGAAGATATTAGATTAGTCTACACTGCAAGCTAAAATTTATAATAATCCTATTTTGATCAGTGTAGATGAGCTACAAAAGTCAATGACTGATGTTGCAAGGGAAAGGAGAATCCACAAGAACTAGCTTCTATCATCCCTATAGTCATTAATGTACAACCTTTGATCCAAATTCCAAAGGATAAATTTACCAAGGTTGATACAATTTCCAAAATTGATATTGTTGAGAAGAAGATAGCAGAAGAACAAGCCACCATTGCAGGACAATAGGAAACAGGTTAGATAGACCTATCTACACAAGGACAAGGTGTAAGTCAAGTTATAGTGGTAGAATAGGGAAAGCCTAAAGAGAGTGAAATGACACCAAAACTAAAGGCTAAAACTACCAATCAAGCCATAGTAACCTTACCAGTATCTGGCACTCCTTCCATACAAAATCTTTAGAAGCTGAACACAGATGCTACTCCATTGCAAATCTCAATGTCGAGCCTATGTTCATCAAAGGATGAAAAGGTAATTCATTATGGAGATGTATGCATTGATGAAAAAATTATTATACCAAAATATGAATATGATACCATGACATTAGAACAAATAGGCATATTACACCAGGCCCTAGAAAAGGAAAAGCATCAAGAAATGCTTAGGAGAGAACATAGGCATAAACAAGAACTACAAGACATTAAAGACATCTTTTTAGATGCATTTAGTCTTCCAACTCTAGATGAGGCCAAGCCACTACTGGAATAATTGTTAGATATAGTGGAAAAGGTTAGTAATGAAGACCTTGATAGTAATGCTAAATTGTTACAATGGTCAGAAAAGAAAGTAAATGAGAAAGTATCAGGTGACATAGCATTCACACAAGTTGCATTGGAAACTAAGGTTGAGGATGTGAAGAAGGTATTTGAGAACATATTCTCATTGTACACTAAATTGTGCAATCAATAACTCTTCACTCAAAAGACCAGAAGTTATATTCTGAGTCTGGAAAGTCAAATTTCTGCATCAGGTGCAAAACTACCGATGAATCCAGCTTAGAGCAAGAAGAATTTTAGGAAATTTCTTCAAAAATAGAGTCGGTTAGTTGTACTAATAGTAGATGAGGCACACGTAAGGGCCAAACTAACTAGCATCCAAGCAACCCTTACCCCCCATATGTAAATATTGCACAACGAGCTAGGCTATGTTGAAACTCTACTAAACAAAGACCCCAATCTTTCTACCTTAGATGGTCTTGTTCACCTTGCTACTAAGCTTTCCATCCAAATCAAGTCATTGAATGTTTCATGTGATACCTAGGATGCAACCCTCAAGATAATATTGGAGGTCCATAAAACTTTTTTGGAAAAACACACAATAAGTGTATAGCCCATTTGACATAAGTGTCAAAAAGGGGGAGATATATTTTTGAGGGGGAGGCTAAAGCAAAGGGGGTGATATGTTTTTGGGGAGAAATTGAAAATGACACAAGAAGATATCAGATGAATGAGTATCCACAAAATAGAGCATGAAGTCAAAGTGTATCAGTAGAGACACATTTACTTAGAAGGCGTACAAAATTTTGATTTCAAAATAGACATATCAACTCAGGGGGAGTTCTTAAATTTTTAGGTATCTAAGTTATTAAAAAAAATTGAAATTTTGAAGTTTTGTATATAATCCGAGTTAAGATATATTATGCTCAAGAGACCAAGGATATTAATGTATACTCAAGTGTTTTTGACACTCATGTTAAATGGGGAGATTGTTGATCTTGGATTGGTTTTGGCAAGTGAATTTCAACACACTTAAGTTTCTTACTTAGTTCATGCCAAACTAGTAGTACATGTCGAGCACAACATGTAAATATTAGACCATGTCGATTCATAGTGAGTGTTGAGCCACTCATGTGCCAAGTCACTCAAGTGCCAAGTAGAAAGACTATGTCAAGTGACACAAGACCCGAGTAAATAGTGGATGTTAGGTAATATAGGTGTTGAGTCATAGTATAAATATTAGTGTATGCCAAGCATCAGAGACTTTAGATGTTGAGTGAAGCAATTTTGACATTTTTTTTTTTAATGGCACAAACAACTATGTAAACCATTTTTGAGCTGACTTAAGATTAGATTTTGATATGTTGGAGATAATGACAAACCTCTAGTTGGATTCCCTATGCAACTACATGTAGCCAATCAAAAAATGGGAAGGTTTAAGCAGAAAAATGGATGAATCTCAGTTGTAGATTCATATTTAACCTAAGTCACTAAGTCTTCTTAAGGAGGATGAAACTCTAAACATTCATAGAGAGTGTGTAAGGAAAAGGAGTGAAGAGAGAATTTTGCATGTACAAATAGAGCATTCATGGAGGATTAAAAGTTATGAAGTGAAACTACATTGTAGAATTAGTCAAAGTAGAATAGAGGATAGAGAAAAGAATACAACAAAGAGATATCTGATCAAGAAGGATCAAGGAAACATTATTCAGAGGTGATCTATTATTAGACAAGCAAGTGCCAACCGTAGGATCTATGCTGAGACATTCTAATAGGTGATTTCAATTAAATCTCTTTATAGAGTAGTCCTAATAGGCTATATAAAATCCTTTAACAGGGTGCTTACTTAGTTGTAAGTTAAAGTCCTTTAACCAGGCATACTTCTAACAAGGTGTTGAAATCCTCTAACAAGGTGAGACCTAAAAGCCTTTTTAAGCCTTTAACAAGGCATACATTTCATAGGGTAGATTATGTTTCATGATCAAAAAATAGTAACCTTCATTGGATACACTTTATTGTTGTAGTAGTAAAGATTTGTGGGTGTCATCCCCACCCAAGTTTTACCTTCTCACTTGGAAGGTTTCTAGGTAATCATATCTAGTGTTATGTGTGTGAATGCTTGCATGTTTACATGATTTATATTTATATGCTTTACATGTTATTTCAGTTTATCTATTAAATATATGAGATGTATGTATGGTGGAAGTTTTATGGGTCTAAGTTTGAACTACTAATTCACTCCCCCCTCCCCCCTCAGAAGTTCACCTTTCCTATTATAATTCCAACATCTTTGAGATGCTTAATCACTATCATTGGATAGTATGGTCTTTATGTCTACTATGACCCACCAAATGGCTATATATGTGTCCACATTAGGCCAAGTGGCATCTCAAACTATATTTAATTTCTTGAGGCATTTTTTCCATTTGGCTTCTGTTATTTCCTTAACCTCTATAGCCATCTTTGACATCTCTACTTCTAACATATATAGCATGTCAATAAAATCATATACAATATGCTAGGAATATGGGATGATTCAAAATGATGTCAAAAGAAGATGACCACTCCATCTAGTCCTTAACTCCATTACTATCCAAAATTGTAGGCACAAAATTGGGAGTTCCTGTGGCAATTTTTTTCATTTTACTCTGAATCAATTGCTATTTTCTAGAAAGTAACCCATTCAAATCTATTACTTTATTTATCATCTTCCTGGTACTTATAATTTTTACCTTTGTCAGATCTTTCTTTTGTGCCAACGGAGGTACAAGATTATCAAAAAATGGAGTGTAAGGACCCCATGTGGTAAAAAGAGGGGATAACAAAGCAACTTCCTCAAAACACTTGTACTTAGCCCCTTGCAAGACAAAATAATCATTGTGTACATTTTGAGAAACTAGTTTCAATGAATTTACCTTGTTAGCCAACAAGTTCTTGATGGTTCTAATTTCAATATTCTTACTAGACTCCAAATCTTCCTCATCAATTTCCATAGCCTGACCTAATGTACCTTTAAACTTAGATGCTTGGTCCTCTATCTAGATTCCTTTATCTTGGACATCTTTAGCTAATCTAATAGTGTTTTGTAATGATGCTATCTCATTTTCCAATCTAAGGGTTTTCTACTCCAAGACATAAGTCTTCTTCATTTCTTCCTCATAATACCTACTGGTTTTGATGTACCACTCATAATCTCTTTCTCATTGTACTTTAAGGACATCCATCTTATTCTTTCCAAATAGTGTTACAAAAGTTTTCATTCCATATATTTGGCTGCTAGAGGTAGACTGCACATTCCAAAATATCACATTCCCCCTAGGGGACTCTTTGATTTCCATAAGGGTAGGCTTTTGATACTTTGGAGCCAAACACCATATAGCCATTATTTGAGCATCAATTTTTTGGCCTGAACCTCTTAATTCTCCTAGCTAATTCTCATCCTCAAATGAGATTGTCTTGTCTTGTCTCCTCTTCTAGTCCAGTAGAAAAAAAGAACTGATATCCCATCTTGGGAAGATAATCATATCATCTCTCCTTACTAGATCTCTATCTTCTTTTATAGTGAGGGTTTCACTAGAATGATCATACTCTTGCAGTTTCTATAATAATTCAACAACTACCTCATCAAAGTCACCTAGGTTCATTTGTAAAGATAACTCATTTTATTCTGACTTGAAAAGGAAGCTTTTAAATTCTTCTATTTTAATGAAATTATCATCACCCATAAATTCATTTGCTTCAATGATCCTATCATCAATCATCTGAGCTTATGGTTGTAGTTTTCTAGTCCTTTGCCCATCCTTAGTGGCCTCAACTATTAGATATTTTCTTTTGACATCACCAAAATACTGGCTACCACTAGGTAGGATCTGTTAGGCTTTCTATTGAGAGTTTTGTACAACCTCCACCATTTTCAACATCTTATTCCTCTACTCTACCCACTCTAAACTCTTAGATTGATCTTATTCATCATCACTAACTTCAACTACAATTTCTTCATCAAAATAATTAGGGTCAAATTTTCTTCTTATTTCTTTAGGTACTTTTGTTGATATTTCATCAAAAATTTGCACACATTTGTCGAACCTTGACTAATAATCTTCCTTAGGATAGAATCCCTTAAAAAATGGATCTACCTTTTTCATCTCTTGCTCAAAGCTTAGAACATCTCTTTATTTGATTTTTCTCTCTCTATAGATATCCTCATTTAATCTATCAACAATGAAATCCTCCTCCCATAGAGGTTTTGTAGGAGGTAGTGTATATCCCCTCATGTTATTTAGGGCATTCCTAACTACATTACAAGGGTCATATGTTCTTTCTCATTAAGTGGAAATTTTAGCTTCTCAAAAAGGAATTAGTCTCCTCAATGCCAATTTTACCTATCTCAAAATCTCCTACTTTAGTACATCTACACAAAATTGTTCCTTTCTTGACAATTTTGCCTAGATATATCCTATTTAATGAGATCACTTGCCAAAATACTTCTACAAACCCTAGTCTCTCTAGGAAATATTTAGGTAGAATGTGAGGTGGAAGAGGACATCTAGATATTATAATAATAGTATATAACTCAAATATAAAAACACTAAATCCCAATCATGCACCAATTGTTTCCTAGCATTAAAGCACATTTTAGGCTTAAAAATCTTCCTAACATTTCTAGGTATTCTTTAATTAATTGGTCCTATCATTATCAAAATAGGATGCACAAAGTCATTACATTATCAAAATAGGATGCACAAAGTCATTACAAAAGGAAATAATGTTTGAATATGAGTAGAACCTTTGTTATACTCTTGTCCACCCTTGCACTGGTAACCTTTCTCCCCATTCCTTTATGTAATCAAAGAAACCCTGATCAAAGGAATCAACATTTTTGGACAAGATCAAATGCATGATCAAAGAGTAGTGATATAACCTAAAGTTCTCAATTGTCCCTATTGTGTAGCAATCATCTCATCATGGATCTTGTTGATGATGTATGTCACATAATCATACCCACAATTTGTGTTAGGATCTTGAATATTTAGTGCCATGATGTAATGTCCTCCCAAAGCATTCATGTTTCCATCTGAACCTAGAACTTTTTTGAGACCAAAGAAAGTATTCTGGAAATACATCTAAATAATTTAGGAGGCATAAGGCTTTCTACTTCCTTTTTCTTTGTAATTTCTCCCTTCTCTTTTCTAGTCATAGGGATGTGCCTTGTCATTTCCCTACCCATATAGAAATTCTTATGACTCTTGAAATTTTCATTTAGGTTATCCATTTCAATAGGCAATGACATTGGGCCTCCCAGATCAAATGCCTCTATGAATGTCTCCTTATCTAGAACCAAGAAGATTCTTTTATCTTTCTTGTGGAATGACTTGTTGACTAGATTATAACACTTTATCAATGCCTTTACCAGGTTAGCATCCACAAATACTTCTGTCATAATCAACTTGCCCAAATTTCTAACCCAAGGGTTGAAAATGAGGACTTTCTTTGTTATACTCTTTTAAAAGAACTAGAATAATTAATATCCATTCCTATAAGGAACCTTTACATCTCTACAAAATAAAAATGGATCTCTAAAGGCATGATCATTCATAGATCATGAATTGGTTGAACCAGGTAGAATGTGCATCCACTCTTCTAAAAATGAGATAGGGCTTTTTGTTTGTGATATAGATTCTTCAATTTGCACCTATGCAATCAGTTTAACTTCTTTCTAAGCCATTTCTTTAAAATAATTCAATCACCTTTGAATGTTGTATGCTAGAAAATCACTCTACAACTCAAAATTTTCTCTGAAGACTCAAACAATTATATAACTAGTAATAAGAATCTTCATTCTTTTTAGAATTTATCTATTTTTGCAATAGGAGTATAGCATTAATAGAATGTAAATCAACACACTTCAAAACCTATCAATCTTTAAAAAGATGGAAAAATATTCACTTTCTCATATTTTGTACTTCCAGCTCATATCCTTTCTTCCATCTTAGACATGGCCATTGAAAATTGTTTTATGAATTAAAACTAAGCATTATGATGGTGTGATTACCTCTTTGTCACTACTTCACCATGATTTTCTTTCTTTCTTTATCTCTGGCTACAACCATGTGAAGAGGGTTATTTCAACTATTTCACAACTTCACTTCCATTTTCTTTAACAACTAATTCTAGTATGTGATGTTGCACTTGCTTTTGTTCAATACTTTGCAACTTTATTTTTCATTAACTACATGGGCTTACAAAATTGTGATCACCTATTTTCATGCTTTATTGTTGCTTCACATTTGTTTACCACTTTAACTCACAGACCATTGTAATGATGTGATGACCTCTTTGTTTATTAATTTGCATCTTTGTCATGGTTTAGGACTTAACATTTCTATCACTTGCAATGTTGTGATACTTCAGACAATTACCTTGTCACTTCTTTGCAACCACCAAACATGAGGTTTTCTTTAACTATGTGATGTTGCATTGAACCTATTTTGGTTAACCATTACTCCATTTTGCAAAGTCATAACTCAAAATTTTAACTATCTTTGAAACCTTGTGAAAGTGATAAGTATTTCTTCACCATATTGCAACTTAAAACATTAATAGAAATTGAAACCATGCAATGATATGATGATCACCCTTAACTATAACATTCTCCTTGTTCATAGGCTTGCAACTTCAAATCTTAACTGCAAATTTGACTCATGAATAGGTGATCATGAGTATTTCACTATTTCACAACTCTAACCTCAAGTTAGCCTTAAATCTCTATGATGTTGCAATTTCTTATAATCTTAACTCTCATGATCACTTTTTGCACCTTTGTAACTTAATATTTCACTACAACTTAGACACTTGCGATGGTGCAATGACCATTTCCTTTAGCCATCAAATTATTTTTGTCATTTTGCAACTCAAAATTGTTTCTCTTATCTTAACCATGTGATGATGTGACTACTTTTATCTTGACTATTTTCTCATTCATTGTTTCTTCACAAATTGAAATCTCTTCAATGCTTTCTAACTTGCGATAGTGCGATAACCATTTAAGATTAACCTTTTCATGCCATCGCAACCTTACAACCTGGATCCTTAACTCATTGCTTAACCCCACGAAGGTGTGATTATATGATTTTTCCACTTCACTTCCTTAACTCCAAGTTACCTTTAACCGCAGATGAAGATGTGCTAATCTTAAAGTTTAACTGTTGTTTTCCTTTCACATCCTAAAAATTTGACGTCAAGATTTGTTTGACTTCCTGGGATGAAGTGATGATTCAAAATTTGACTACCATTTATGCCCTTCACACCATTGTGACTTAAATTTCTTTAAGATAGAATTGATCTATGATGATGTTATCTCCATCTAATTGCTCCTTTGTACCCTTAACTTGACAATTAACAGTAACTACTATGAAGCCATGTTGACCATTTTGATGACTATTTTGCATCCTCACACTTCAAAATGGTTAGTGATTATAGAGAAGCAATGTTGTACCTAAAAGACTTTCACAACATCACAATACTTAGGATAAATCATTATAATAAATATTTTCATATAACCCTATTTGGTATTTGTATTGCAATTTTGAATGAATTTTGACAACACAAAAATTATTTTCCCTAGGGTTTTTTCATGAGGAAAAAACATAGTTTCAAAAACCCTAAGAAACCTAAATGCAATTTCATCTTGATTTCATAGAATATCACAATTTTTTTAATGGGTGAAAATTTAGAGCATCATGATGCATAGCTTTCTATTCCACATAAAGCTCTTTAATTTCAATGTGAGAGGAACATAATGCCTATTCCTCCTTTCACATTCCAACTGATCCCCATTTTCTCTCCACTTCCTCCAACAAGTCTATCTCAAAACTCCACTTGTCCAACTTAATCTCCCAACCAAGCTAGGATCTTCCAAAAGTCTATAAAAGGGGCCTTGTTTCTCCCACTTTGGGTTAATTAGAATTTTGGAGCAATCAGCAATATTTTGAGCAATTAAGAAATTTTAGAAAATCAAGAGCATTTTGAAGGTTATCATAGCATATAAGAGCATTGGTATAGAATTTTCACAATGACGTTAGGATCATAATTCATCTAATATTATCCCTCATTCCATAGAGCATTATAGGATCTTCATCTTAGCATTGCATTAGATTCATAATCTCTAATACTTTGAAGACATCTTGAACAAAGGAGTAGATTTAAACAATCTGAGAGCTCAACAAATCAAAAACTCAAATCTAGGAGGAAAATAGAGACAAGATATATGGGTAGGTGAAGGTAAAAATTAGATTTTTATTCATTTTTCTTGCGTAATATTCATTGTGTATGAATATTTATATTAAATTTAAATAGATTATATGTTTTTAGGCATTTTCACATTTATTTGCATACAATTATATAATAATTATATTTTTAACTAAAAACATTTATTTTATTAATATTTAGATAAGAATACCATGTCTTATTTTTTAATTTATTATAATTTTAGTTATTCTATTTTAAGGATTTACATTATTGAATTTATATATTTTTCTTATTTAAATTGTACATATTGTAGAAGAGGTTGTATTTAAATTTTATTTTTATTTATATAATAAAATAAATTTCAACTTAAAATCTAAATCAAAAGTTGAGAGACAGAAAGAGTTCTAATTGTTCGCCATCTCTAATTTAAGAATAGCATGTGTCTCTAGAAAGTTATGATAGGGTGGAATATTATTTGATTATTATTGCCATCTCTATCTCTCTCCCCTATCTATATCTCCTATGTCTCCAATATATATCTTTTCCCCTAGTTGTCCTAATATATCCCTCTCTCTCACCTTCTCTTTGCATCACTCCCCTTTTATATATCTCTTATGTATCATCACTTTCCTTTTCCACCCCTTATATGTATGTATGTGTTTACATAACATAAACATAAAAACACACACACACACACATATAAATATGAGAGAGAGGGACATAGATGATATAAAAGTGTGTGCATGCTTTGTATTTGTGTGTGTGTGTGTGTGTGTGTGTGTGTGTGTGTGTGTGTGTCACACACACACACACATTTCATGTTTCTCCTTCACTATCTCTACCTGTATGTCTCTTCCACTCATAGAGACATTCTACCTCATTTTATCTATCTCCATCTACTTTATGTGATACACTCCTCTCCCTTCATCTCTCCTATACTCTTCATCTCCCCTATATGTACAACTTTTTAAATCTTTATTTTTCCTTCTTCTCTTTCTCATCTTTAATGATTTACCTATTTATATCTCTATTTCTCCATATCCTTATTTTCTCTCCTTTCAAATCTCCCACTTTTTGACCCCCTTTACATATCACATATCACATCTCTCTCTCTCTCTCTCTCTCTCTCTCTCTCTCTCTCTCTCTCTCTCTCTCTCTCTCTCTCTCTCTCTCTCTCTCTCTCTCTCTCTCTCTCTCTCTCTCTCTCTCTCTCACACACACACACACAAACACACACACACACACACACACACACACACACACACACAAACAAACACATACACACACATATTCACCCCCACCCTCCAATGTCTATACATATCTCTTTTCCTCTCTATACCCATCTCATTTATGTCTCTCTACTATTATATCTCTCCCACTCTCTCTATATCATCTTCTATCTCTATCTATGTATTTGTATCTCTCCCCTTCCCTGCCCCTTTATCTCTCTCACCCTATTTTAAACATAACATGAGTTGATAGTAATGAAACTTGATTATCTTCTCAATTCAAAGGTTTTGTTTCAATTATTATTGGATCCTTCTATTTATAGTTTTTTTGAATGTGTCACTTCTCCACTAATACCATTGTTGTATAAAAATATCCTGACTTGCTAATTGACCTCATTTACTGCATAATTTTATACCAAATGTTTTCCCCTTATTAACCTCCACCTTTTTAGCATACATATTACACACAAAAATACAATTACATCTTACTAAAATGATATATGTGTTTGCTAATATAACTTCAACCCTTGTATTAGTTCCTACTATGACAAGCAATTAATGCATTCATGTATTCTTTTTAGCTATTAATGTAAACAATCATTGTATTGAATTAAAAAAATTGAACAAAATATCTATAGTTACATATTTTATACTTTTTTCAAAACTCTAGAGGACAAATAGAGGATAATTGTGGGTATTATGGGTTGTGGAATTCAATTTTTTCTTCAAACTATTTGGGGTTCCCTTTATGCCAAATATAAGATGATACCTACTAGAATTTCTTGATTGATAGATTTAATAAGAAAATGGTGGGTTGGAAAGGCATGCTTCTAAGCTAGGATAGAAAATTGCAATTGCTAAAAACCTATCTTTGGAGCCTCCATATCTTTTTTATGAGACCTTTTAAGATTACTCCTAAATTTTTAGATACCATTGAGAAATTCCAAATGAACTTTCAATGGATTGGTTCTAAATATAAGCAGAGATTGCCTCTTATTTCTTGGAACTCTATATGCAAACCTAAAAAGTTAGGAAGTTTGGGGTTAAGAAGAATTTGGGAATTTAAGTAGGCCCTCCTTCCCAAACAAATTTGGAGGGTCTTTTATGATGAACCAAAGGAATGGAATAAAATCTAAAAGTATATCTTTAACTACCCTAGTTTGGAGGAGCTCATTTCTTCAAATGACATTATAAATGGCTCTATTATATGGTCCAATGGTCAAGGTGCCAACGAGTTAATACAAAGGGCGATTAGATGAAAAGTTGAAAATGGGAGGAGAATTGTGTTTTGGGAAGACAATTATATTTTTTATACTCCTTTGAATTTTAGTTATGATCTTGCAGAAATCATGGATTTATGGAAAGAGAGAGTCGGTCATTATGTCACAAACTATTGGTCTGGTTAGCACTTGAGGGACATTAGATCCATGGGTGAGAGGTTTATTCCTATTCAAGAATTGTTGAAAGGGGAAATCCCTTTGTTAATATTGGTATATTAGATTAATATAATTGTTAATGAATTTGTAATAACTTAATAGTCTTAGAATTTTGTATATTAAAAATATATTAGCAATTTTGAATAATTAATGTGAGTTGTCTAAGAAAACAAAGAAGAAGAATTTTGTATTCAATGTGTTTTTATATGTTTTCATACCTGTCAAATTGCATCATTAAATAGTGTTTATAAGGGGTGGGAGACTCATCCATGAATGGTTGTGTCTCCTACATGGGAGTTACGTCCATTTAGTGACTTATCTCACTAGACAAAAGAAACAATTATATTTTTTGTTTAAGCATAGTCACATTGTAATGCAACCTAAATGAGACCAGGATTATTATCTTGCACATGAATTTCCATGTAATATATAGCCAATATAGGTGTGACATGTGATTAAGCTATAGGGAAGCAATAATGCATTGACCCAATGTATCGTTGTGGTTGTACAAGTCATGATGTCTCTCAATGGGTCCATTGGATAGACATGAAATTTATGGCTCTCCAATTTGAATTTCATTTATATATATCATACTTGGCCAATGGTATATAATTTATCATTTAATAAAATGTATATGTTTGGTAATTGTGTGTGTGTGTGTGTGTGTGTGTGTGTATTTTTCTATAAAAACCAATTCATATAATTTCATATACATAACAAAAAGTTATATATATTTATATTTAATGTATATTCATACTTTATTTTTATCATAATAAAGTATAATATTAACACTCCCTCTTAGTTAAGAAGGATAAACACATGAATAGACTTTATTTCACCAATGGTAATATTAGGAATAGCAATTTAGAATATCTTTGATTAGAAGATATCCATCATTTTGATATAATCTATCATGATCTATCTTAGACATCATAAGTTGTCATCATAATAGAAGGTCATGGTATGTTTAAGGAACTTAATCCACCATGAAATTTATCATCTATTGTGATCTTTTTAGACATTATAAGAGCATCTATCACAATCAAAAGATTAAGTTATTGAAAGATTGTCACCTTTCAATAACTTCTAAAGATAAAAGTGATAATCATTTGGAAGTCATCACTTCCTCAAGATGTATACATGGGTCCAAGTAATCATGAAATAACATAAAATTTTTCATTACTACAATAAAAAAATGAGTTGAGACTCTTTCTCAATAATTACAATTTTGTATCAAGTTTACCTTGGAAGTAATTCACTTTTATTTTGCAATAGGTTAGGTGAGGACTATAAAGAATAGTGAACTACCTTTTAATCAAATATTTTACACATTTCATGGATAGTTTGAAGTTCTTTAGAATACATATTTCTTGGAATCTAAGTTTGGATTACTGACTTCAATTAAAGAATCTTGATGTTTAAGTATGTCATGCAGTGTGCCCATAATTGTCACATCCATAACATTGTACTTTAGAGTAGTCTCTTTGTTTCTTGAACAACTTTTTATTATTTGATTACTTGACCTTACTTTTCAAATTAGTGGTCAGAATCTAAATTTCTTTTTTAGTGGATTGCATGGTAACTCCTCTAGATATTAATTAAATTACACTATTCTTGAATGCATTCAGCCTTTAGTCAATCAAATTTGGGGACCTTGGAATGTGAACATATTCCTTGCCTAAATAGTTCCCATGAAATAGGGAGTCCATTTAATGTTACCATAGTTAACTCTTTATTACCATAGATATGACTAATTGTTAAGAGTTGGTTTCTTAATTTTGTTATCCTCATATAGTACAAGGGGATGGTCTCTCCTTTATTTATCTTTATGGTAGTGAGTTGATTCTTTAGAGTAGGAAGCCTACTAGTCTTGTTAATCTCAAAATTGTATTCTAGGGCTTCTAACATATCATATGTAGGGTCTAATTTTGTGATAACAAGTACTAAATATTTTTTTACTCCTTCCACCAACAACTTCACGGCTTTTATGTTGTTATTTTCCCACTAACTCTTTTTGTTGTTTTCTTTAGGTTTAGGGGATTTTTCTAGTATAGTTATTAGGTCATGCTTTTTTTAAAAAAAATAGCATCATTCATAATTTCCAAGCTTCAAATTCTCAAGTGCCTTCAAGTTTGTCTTTAAGTCTCATGTCATTTACCATTTTAAAATAGTGTGGTGATTTTCTAATTATGATAATTTTCAGTAATCTAGTCTGATCTTTTATAAAAGCCTACTCTAATACCATGTTTAGATTTGTATATTAGGTTAATATAATTGTTTATGAATTTATAATAACTTAATAGTCTTATAATTTTGTATATATAAAATATATTAACAAGTTTGAACAATTAATGTGAGTTATCTAGGAAAGCAAACCAAAATCATTTTGTATTTAATGTATTCATTATACGTTTTCAAACCCTTCAAATTGCATCATTAAATAGTGGCTAGAAGAGTTGGGAGACTCATACACAAATGGGCATGTCTACTATGTGGGATTCATGTTCATTTAGTGAAGTGTCTCCATTGACAAAAGAAGTGTGTGTAGACACTATTTAAGCTTATTCACATTGTAATGCAACCTAAATTGAGATCAAGGATTATTATCTTGCACATGGCTTTCCACATAATCTAAAGCAAGTACACGTGTGACATGTTATCTGGATACATGGATATAATAATGTTTTGACCATGTATATCTTCAAGGTAGTACAAGTCATGATGCCTCTCAATGGGTCCATTAGATGGACAAGCAATTTATGACTCTCCCATTTGAATTTAATTTTCATGTATCTTAATTGGTCAATAGTATAAAATTTGATATTTAATAAGATGTATATGTTTGGTTATACTATGTGTGTGTTTGTACACACAAACATATAATATTACCACACACACACACACACACACACACACATGTGTGTGTGTGTATGGATGTATGTATGTATGTATGTAAGTAAGTACACACACATATATGTGCACACACACAAACATATATAATTTCTATGAATACCAATTCCTATAATTTCATATACATAAAAAAGAGCTCTATATATATATATATATATATATATATATATTTCATTTATATTGATACTTAATTATCGTGCTAAATTATAACATTAACACCCTAGGGAGTCTCATCATGATCCAAAGGTTTGGTTCTCCTCTTCTAGTAGTTGATTCTCTATTGCTTCTTCTATTCTCTTGATGTGTGAGGAGGATCTCCATCATTTTGGGATAAGGAATGATCTAAGATTATTATCCTTAAGATTAATATATTATTTTATATTTATATTCAAAATAAATGTCTTGCCATTGATAATATTTACAAGAGAGGTTTTATGATCCAAAATAGACATTTCCTCTACCTTGAGAATAACAAATTTGCCTCACATATTTTGTTACAGTGCCAATTTACCTCTGAGGTATGGATTCTCTTATTTGATAGATGTAATGTCTCCTGGATTATGGTAGACTCATTATGGAGATTTTTGGATCAATGAATTTTCCTATCTAATAACTTTGATTTGATAAGTCTCTAGAATATTATGGCTCGTCATATTATTTTAGGGACTTGGAAAGAAAGGAATAATAGATTTTTTAGATATGAATCTCTTCCACCTCCAATTGTGACTAAAAAGATCATGTTTTATGGAGAACCTAAACCTCTTGCCTCTTAGAAACCTGAACATGTGTGCTTAGGCTTCTTGTAAGGATTTGAAGATTTCTAGAAGATTGATCTTTACTATTTGATAAACTTGATAAAAGGAAAAGGGAAGGTTTTTGTTGGCTGTATCCTTAGAATGATTGGGTGAAAATCAATTTTGACTTGCTGGCCAAGGGAAACCCTTGGCTGATAGGATATGGGGGAGTGGTTAGAGCTATGAATGTGTTAGCATGAATGTTGATGGTATTTCTTTGGGGGAGTATCCTATAAATTGGATAGATGGATAATGTAAGCATACTTTTAGTACCCAAGTTTTTGAACTTTACAAATTTTTCCTATGGAGGAATCATTTCAGTTCTTGTGGGACTTGTTACTAATAATTCCTTTGTTAAGTTTGATCTATGAAGAAGCAGTGCTCTAGGGTTGTGTTGAACTTGAACTTGAACTTCACAGTTTGAAGTTTGATGTTCAAAGCTTGAAATGAAGATTCATTGATTCAAGAGTTTGGGTTCAAGGTTCAAGGGCAAGAATGATCAGTTTAGATATGCAGTTATAAACTTAGAGTTTGAAGTGCAAATCATCTTCCTAAAGTGCAAATTTTAGATGTAATGGTCAAAAATAAAAAATTGAGACATGAAGTTGAGGTCAGCCAGTCAATTTGATGATTTTTATTTAGCACAATACATCTATGTTTGAAGTAATTTGGAAGGTGCTTTCCAGTTCATATGGTCTTAATATTTTTTGATCCAAGGCAAAATTGTAATGATTCAAGATTCCCAAATTGTGAACTCAAGTAAAGTATAAAGTTCAACTATCCAAAATCTTGAGGTAGATACAATTTTGAGTCTAAAGGTCCAAATATTTTGAAGATAAAGTAAATAATTCACAGCCAAAATATGAATCCATAGGTTGAACATAGTAAATGTAAAAAATGCAAAGTGGAGAATTTTCTCAATCACGAGGTCACTCAACCTCATTTATAGAAGGGGATAATGACTTCATAGATATCAAATTCAAAGGAACTAAATATGCAACAATTTTTTGGGAATATGAAGATATTCATAAAGTTTATAATATTATTGAAGAAACATATGCATGGGCTTATCGGATTATAGGTTGCTTTCTTATTTTAAATTTGATTTGAACTTAATCAACTAATAGTAGGGGAGAATATGTCCCTATACATAGAGTACAGAGGCTTAATATATTATGAATTCCTCTAAATAATTGCATAAAGCGCATTGTGTATTGGTTAAGAAGAATGATGAGCATAATCACAAATGAGTTAGAGCTAATAGCTGATTGGGAGGTTCATGTTGCAATCATAAACATGATGAAAAGAGGAAACACAAAATAAATCTATAAAGGTTGGGTCTCAAGTGATTGCAAATATGTCTAAGACATACATCGGGTATCCTTATGTGGCTTGTAATATGTCAAGCTACAAGATCCTTGACCCCATCCCAAAGATTAGGCCTTTGTGTTTGAGGATGCCAAGCCTAGGAGGAAAACTCAATTTCCTCCTATTAACATTATTTCAGTTTGATGCACAACCAGAGTGATCTCCAAGAACATGCACATCAGTAATCCAAATGTTTGATATATAAAGAAGAGCCTATTATACTCCGTTCAAGTTCATAGATTCATACATAAAAAAAGGAAAATTTCCTTCCTTTATATTGAATCCATAAAATAATTGCTTGAGTCAGCTATTACACCTTCTCAATTAATTATTATAGGACCTCATTAAGAACATGATATACTTAGCGATAACATTAATTTGTCACCTTGTAACTAGAATAAAATTTTGTATATGTAATATCATGATAAAAAATCTTAGCGACATCATCTCCAACATGTCTTCTACATGCCTTTAACCTTGCTTCTTAGAATAAATTTTTTTTTAAGAGATATAACAAGTTTACCAAAACATGCTTCTATAAACTTTGCCTCAAAATAGTCTTCACCAAAACTTGCATAACTTCTTCTAGACTTAATATCTTATGCTTCTGAGGTTAGACACATATATTAGACACTTATTAGTATCTCCCTTTAACCTCTCTTAGTGAAAATTCTCAATGATCTGTGTGTACCAATTTAATCTTTACCGATGTTGTTCTGTTGGATACCACAAAAAACTACTATGTTGACATCAATGGAAAACATAGTGATGAATGTAACATATCATCATGATAATTATCTAATCATGTGTCTACAATACTCCCTCATATAAGTATCATCAACATTAATGCTTGCAACTATCTCCCCCTTTGGTATTGATGGCAACATAGATGAAAAAACATCTAGTTCCAAGAATACCAACATTAAAGACTATTATCCTTTCTTTTAAAATCTTCTTCATCAATCATTCTCCCCTATTGATATAATCTCTCCCTTCAATGTACTCTATATCAATTTTTTTTCATGCTGTAATCTCTCCCCCATTGACATCAATTTCAAAGGTTTCAACAACTATTTATCTATGCAACAACTGTCTCTAACTTGCTCAAGTATCTAAAGACACTGTTTAAAACAACATCTATCAAGAGTCTTAGATGGCTCTATCCATCATAGATACTCCCCCATATAGGAAGCATCAACATTCTATCCATACAAACAATAGTACTCTATAACACTCAACAAATGTACTCTTGCATCATCTACTCTAATGTAGGTAGGGGCATAACCCCTAACATACATCACAAATACTCAAAAGTCTCTTTGGGAAGAGGCTTGGTGAAAATATCTACAACCTTCTCTTTGGTGCTTACATACTCCAATCTAATTTCCTTTTCTACAAATTTCTCTCTCAACATGTGATATTTGATAGAAATGTGCTTAGTCTTAGAATGCAATACTAGATTCTTAGACATATTCACTATGCTTTTGTTATCACAATGTATGACAAGAGGTTCACTGAATTCTATCCTTATATCCTTCAGCATCTACTTCATCCAAACAAATTGATTACAATTTTTTTTTGGTGCTTGACATATTATGCCTCTGTTGTACTTTGTGAGGTATAGTCCTACTTCTTGCTTAACCAAGAAACCAATCTTCTTACAAGAAAGAAGGCTACACCACTAGTTATCTTTATGTCATCCATACTACCTAGCCAATTAGCATCACTATAAGTATATAAAGTGAAATCATTAGACATGTCATATCATAATCTAAACTCTAGTGTTCCCTTCAAATATCTAAATATCCTTTTAATTTTTTCATAATGTACTTCTCTAGGATCATCTTGAAATCTTACAACAATTCCAATTGCATTTTTTATATCTAGCCTTGTGTGAGTTAGATATTTCAATCCTCCAATCATAGATCTATACTTCCTTTTCTCAATAGTAGGTGTCTCATCCTTTGTAGATAACTTGTGTCTAGTTATCATAGGTGTTCCAATCAATTTACATGTTTCCAAACCAAATCTGTTCAATATATCTTTCAAATGCTTAGTCTAAGAAATAGAGATTCCTTCTTTATCCCGCACAATCTATAATCCTAGGAAGTATTTTATCTCTCCTATCATGCTCATTTCAATTTCATTCTTCATTTCTTCTACAAACTTGTCACTTTCATCATCATTTCATCTAAATATGATATCATCACAAACATTACCAAAATTATCAATCCATCATCTATTTATTTCCAGTATAGATTATTATCAATCATACCTTAGCTAAATCCAAGCTTTGTCAAATGCTTGTCCAACCTTGCATACCAAGTTCTAGGTGTTTGTTTTAAGCCATACAATGCTTTCTTCAATTTGTATACCATGTCCTTGTCATATGTTAAAGGAAAACCTTTAAGCTATTCTATGTATACCTCTTCTTCAAGTTCTCCATTCAAAAATACTAACTTGACATCCATCTAGTACACTTTGAATTTTTTATGTGTTGCACAGGCTAAGAATAACCTTAATGCTTCTATTCTTTCCATAGGAGCATATGTTTCATCATAGTCTATTCCTTCTTGTTATGAGTAGCCTTTACATACCAATCTTTCTTTTTTCCTTACAACTACACCTTATTCATGCATCTTGTTCTTGAATACCCATTTTGTTCCTATCATATTTTTGTCGACTAGTCCAAGGATCAATTCCCATGTCTCATTCTTTACTATCTGATCCAATTCTTCTTTCATAGCTTATTTACAATAGTCATCTTTACATGCCTCATCTACATTATTTCATTCTACTTGATATATCAGACATAATTCCTCATTAATTCTACTTCTTGTTTTCACACCTTTATCTCTGCTTCTGGTGATCTACTCTGGTTGATGATTCTTTGTCATATTCTTATCAAAAGTAGGAGTTGTCTCAACTCTTAGCTCTATTCTAGGTTCTGAAATTTGTTCTTGTCTTAGCTCTCCTTCATTCTACAGATAATTTTTAGTCTCAAAGAATACTTCATCATTTCTTGGTTTAGTAACAAAGTTCTCATCATCAGAATTGTAGTCAACTATTCTTTCTTGTATTATAAATTTATCATCAACTCTTACATTTGCACTTTCAAAAATAGTCTTAGTTCTTAGATTATAACATCTATAAGCTCTACTTTTTGATGAATAACCATGAAATATACCTTCATCATTTCCAGCATCAAATTTACCAACATCATCATCTCTTTTGATATAAGATATTCTGCCAAAAATTATAAAATAGTTAACTATAGGTGAGTGACCAAACCATAGTTCATAAGGGGTATTGTTTGTGTCTTTCCTCACTTGCACTTTGTTCATTGTGTAGACTATTGTATTTACATATTCTCTCCAAAAAATCTTGGATACATTTTTCTTAGCTAACATAGCTCTTGCTACTTCTATTACTGACCTATTTCTTTTCTCTACAATGTCATTTTTCTTAAGGGTTCTTTGAGTTGATAATTGTCTCTTGATTCCATTAGCTTCACAAAAGATGTTATAATCATTTGAAGTAAACTCTCCTCCTCTATTTGATCTTAAACATTTAATCTTCATACCTAATTCATTCTCAACTCTATTCTTGAATATCTTGAACTTATAAAATGCCTTAGATTTTTCTTTAAGAAATGCTACCCACATCATTCTAGAAAAGTCATCAACAATAATCATGAAATATCTTTCATCATAGAATCCTTTAGTCTTTGTAGGACCACTAAGATTTGTGTTTACAATCTCCAACTTTTCTATAGTAATAAACTTCTTATTGGAAAAAGAAGTTTTGGTATGTTTTGCCAATATGCACTCCTTGTAAATAGTGTTAGTAGGTTTTACAATCTTAGGCAAATCTTTAACTACATACATACTACTAGTTTTCACAATGTTTTCAAAGTTTATATGAACAAAATCTCTTATGCCATAACCAACTATCATCTACCTTTGCAACCAAACATGTCATTTTAGTGGGATTGAGTTGAAATTCATTACCTCTAGATCTAATTCCTATTCCAATTACCTTCCCATCTTTGTCTCTAATCATGCATGTCTTCTCTGTGAACTGTAACTGATAATCTTTATCCACTAGTTGTCCAACACTCAAAAGATTATGCTTCAAACCATCAATAAAATATACATCCTCAGTGTTAGTCTTACCATCAAGATTTATAGATCCAATACCTTTCACATGGCAAGTTGCATTGTTTTCAATTTTGACAATGCCTCCACCATAGATTTTAAAGTCAACAAACTTTTTCATATCACCATTCATATGATGTGAACAACCACTATCAATTATCCAATCAGATTTATTTTCAACCTATGATACCAAAGCCATTTTTTTTTGGACTTTCTCTTTTAATAGTTAAAAATTCTATTTCATCATCACTAGAACTTACTACTTGTTCATCGGATACATCTTCTTCATTTGCATATAAAATATCTCTATCTCTTCTAGGTTTGAACTTTCATTTGTACTTTTTCTCTCTTTTAGGACACATAGATGCATAATGACCAAACTCATTACAAGTCCAACATTTAAAGATTTTCTTACCATCTTTTTCTCTTCTTACCTAGAGGGCTACTCCTTCTATATTTTTCTCCTCATTAGATCTATTACTACTAGCAAAATCTCCTTTAGAACTTGCGCTCCTTGATAAACTAGGTTGAATGTTTAGGGAACTAAAATTTGTCTTTGTTCTAGTCAATTCTCCAGACTCTCTAAGCTCATTCTCAACTCCTTCTAGTTACCCAAGTAATGTTTTCTTTGTGAAATCTTTGATACAAGAGATCAACAATTGTATCATTTGAAATGCTTGCTTAAATGGTGGCATTAAGCTCTTCAATATCTTCTAGATCACCTTGTCATCTTCCTTGGTTCCTCCTTGAGATCTAAAACCTATAGTAATTTCTAATATTTTTCTTGCATATGTTCTTATAGATTCATCATCCATCATGTTAGCATCTTGAAATGCACAAATCCAACTTTTTAGCCTCAATTTCTTAGAATTTTCATCACCTTC
Organism: Cupressus sempervirens; assembly: GCA_028749045.1. Lineage (NCBI taxonomy): Eukaryota > Viridiplantae > Streptophyta > Pinopsida > Cupressales > Cupressaceae > Cupressus > Cupressus sempervirens. The sequence goes on from CM053786.1 coordinate 411,817,282, forward strand.
AAAACTATTTTTCAAAGCTTTCCAAATATTATAAGAAGTATCAAATGTTTTTACCTAGTTGTACTCAATTTTAGGAAGTGAAAACAATAGTGCTTCTCTAGCTCTCATGTCAAACATGAAAAGTTCTCTTTCATCCTCGGTGCAAGTTTCCAAAGCACTTTTAACAATAATTGTCTTTTATTATTTTTTCAAGATCCAATATACTGGACTCATACATAGAAGATGTGTCTTCATCTTTTCCTTCTAGCTATCATAATTTCTTCCATCAAACTTTGGACCATCCTTTTTTAATATGTTTACCATGGATCTCCCAAATTTGTTAAACTTTATCTTCAAGGACCTGATGCTTTGACACCAATTGTTATAAATAATAGGCCACCAAGATAATTCAGGGGGTGGGAGGTGGGTGAATTAGTTATCTAATTAAAAAAATTATCAACCTTAATTAATCTTAACCATTCAATCAAAGTGAATAGCAACCATAATAGGATGTACATAGAAAATTACACTAGATTTTTTAACTAGGGAAACCCTTGATCAGAGGGAAAACCCTTGTGGGAATGATGCCCACAAATATATGCTGATATATATTTCTTGTTAGAGGATGGACCCTATTAGGAGTCTATAAACACATTCAACACATAAGAGTCCTTGTTAGGAGACTTTGAATTCCTATTAGGAGATTCTATCCCTGTTAGGAGTTGTGTCAACCCTATTAAGAGTTGTAGAATATAGAAGGACCCACTATCCATATAGCTTCTAGGGAAAGACCACTGAACTCACTATCCAACTGATCTCTCAACTATTCCTTGTAGAATAATTGTTTGCATTGTGCTTTAACCTCTTTCCTCTATCCTATCAACTAGACCAATTGCTGTCAAACCTTGTAGACTAGGTCATGAACCTCAAATCTAGATATCAAACCTTGGATCTCACAATAAAACCTCATCAACAATTTTTTCTCCAACTTCACTTTGCTCTACTTATCCTCGCATATCAACTTATTTCTATTCTATTTCACTCTTTGTGCTTCTTGAAATCATTCATACATGTATACATAACAAAGGAAAATGTCCTTCCTTTATACCAAATCCATAAAAAAATTCCCTGAGTCAGCTATCACACATTCTCAATTAATTATTATAGGATCTCATTAAGAACATGTTATACTTAGTGATAACATTAATATGTCACCTTGTAACTAGAATAAAATTTTTTTACATGTAATATCATGATGAAAGAGCTTATCCACATAATATCCAACATGTCTTCTACATGCCTTTAACCTTTCTTCTTAGAATAATAACTCTACTAAGAGATACAACAAGTTTACTAGAATATGCTTCTGTAAACTCTATCTCAAAATAGTCTTCACCAAAACTTGCATAACTTCTTCTAGACTTAATATCTTATGCTTCCAAGGTTAGCTACATATACTAGAAACTTATTAATATCTCCCTTTAACCTCATTTAGAAAAAATGCTCAATGATCTATTTGTACCAACTTGATCTTTATCATTGTTCTTCTATCAGACACCATAGAAAACTGCTATGTTGACATCAATGACAAACACAGTCATGAATGTAACATATCATCATGATAATGATCTAATCATGTTTCTACAATACTCCCCCATAGAAGTATCATCAAAATTCATGCTTCCAACACCTGTTATACTCCATTCAGGTTCTCAAATAACTTGAGAATGTGAATTGCATGCTTGACCATATATACACTCTTTTTGAGCCACATAGAGATAATAGCCTATCCACACAGCTCAAGTTAAATGCAATATGTCAATAGCTCATGTTGACATTCAAAGATGAAGGTTTCTAAATTTATTTCTCCCCATTCATAGCATCAAGACCATAATATCCAAATTTGTATGCATGACCACAAAAAACTTAACCTCAATATCATTAGCCTCCCTAGTGATTCATTGTGACCAAGGGTATCGAGATTGAGAATGATTCATAAATTTAATGTGTGTGAATTATCCAAAGGAGGGGATAAAATGATGGGAATGAATCATGATAATGATGTGATATCTATTCAATAGCCAAGATGAATAGGTTGGGAAATATTTAAAATGAAAATGCTTTTATATCATAACAACCCTAAAGAAGTATCAAGCCTATTAGGATTCGAACCCCTCGAGAGCATGAGGTGAGAAAGGCTTTACCAAAAGCATCATTTTACTTCCAATCTATGAACCTAAAGATATTTGCACATGAGATTAAAGGAAATGTCTCAAGTTTCAGCTATGTATGTCCTGAAGTATAACAAATATGAAGGAAAGTCAACCAAGTGTTTGACAAAATGCTCGTGGGCATAGAGAGATAATTCAAACAATAGTAATGACTTGATTTGTGTTTTAGTTCACAATACAAAGTTAATGGGAATCTCAATCACCAAATACTACTTTCCATCATATAATTTCATCCCATGATTTATTCACTATCCAATCAAAACTTCAATTTGGGTGTTGAGTGTTAGTTGGGCAAGTTTTCTCCAATTTTTTAGTCACATATGCATTCGAAATGCTTGACAAAATGTCAGAATAATTGGTGAGAAGTATATTTGGGATCATTAATCTATTATCTCATAGACCTTCTATTGTCCAAACCATTTCTCTTCAGGTCACATGTGCTAGATGGCTTGACTCGTGAAGAAAAGTTGTGATATGTATACACCACCTTTGTGTGGATGTAATGGATGCAAGACACTGAGCCTGATAAACATATACAGGGGGAAAATAGAACACATGCCAAGTATCATCATTTATAGGAGCCCATAAATGATATGAATTGTCAACTAATAAAATTAAATTGTGATGAGTCATCCCCAAAATTCACCATCAGCATTGGAAAAATTTTATAAGCAACTTAGAATACTTAACATAAGTCTATGCCAACAAGAAGTGATTCTTTAATATAATTTTAGATGCCACATGTCAGTGGTTTTTGGAATTGAATAGTGGAACATTATGTTCATAATGCTAAAATGGAAATAGTAAATGAGGTGGTAGACATCATTCAGATTGTTGTTTCACATATCCAATTACAATAACTTAATGAAGCTCCTAGGAGGCATTTTTACAGCAAGTGATTTCAAATGTAAAGGGCTATTTTTTGGAAAATTCAGAAGGCTTTCGAGGGGGAGAATTATTTTCTAATTGTAATAGGGGATGAGGGGAGTTAGTGTGTTATTTTGTATTTCTTTGTAGTTTTTGGGCATTCATTTTGCACGAGGTCAACAATAGGAATCCATAGTGTAATTCCTCTCTTGAAAAGCAAATCTTTTTAAGGATCCATTCCAAGGTTTAGTGTTTGTCTTGTGATGTACCAAAATCCACTCAATAGAAGATAAATGTGAATGTTCATGAGGAGGCCTTTGCTGGTTCCAAAAACTCTTTTACCTTGGAGTCAAGTAAAATCTGTTTGCTGTCTCAAAAATATCACACCAAAGGAACAATATTTTTTGTATTTTCTATTTTTTTTCAATGAATGCAACTCTAACAATGCAGCTACTATGAGGTCCTATTCTAACAGGGGGTTAGCAAATAAAATAATGAAACTAAAAGCAAATAACATGAAATCAAATAACTTAAAAGTGAAATTCCTAAACAGACATAAGCTACAGAACACAACACACTGCGAGTTAAACCTTTGAAGAAATCAGTAGGAAACCAATGAAAACAGGAGCATCGCTTCCTAGAATCCACTGATGCAATCATCGGTGAGAATTTGTAACAAATCGAATGATGTTTCACTCTTCATCAAATCACAAGGCCATGGAAAGTGCGATCATGCGAGACAAAAAGCTATGTAGACACAATCGGGTGATCTCTTCTCAAGCTCGTTACGTCAACGGAATTCATATATCTATAGCAAACACCAAAACTAAAAGATCGCACAACCAGAAACAATGCAATAAACCTTTGGCTCAATCACAATCTCATGAATAAATCCACAAAACAATGACACATTCAGGAAAGAATAACTACACTCTGAATGCTAGCACCAAAAGCATAATTTTATTGCATAATAACGACGGCCCTTTTTACATTTTACAATGGGGTATTTATAAGAAATCGTCTCCTCAATTTGTGTTGAGAGTGAGAGATATCTTGATGCAATAAAATTCTTTTAAAACATTAAAACAAACTAAATATATACAAACTGGTAATTGAACTAGTGCTTAGAAGGACTCCATCCATATTTTATTCATTAATTGGATGCATGAGCCCTTTACATGTCAAAAACAATGAAAGCATGAGAGAGAAAGTAGGAGGAAGCCATCAGTCAAAGTAGAAGTGCATGGAGACACCAAAAATAGAAGCTGGCCCTTCACTTGGCGTGTGTCAGTGTTAAATTTGCCATCAGAATGTGTTTCCAATGCATGGAAAGTGCTATTTTTTGAACTGGCAGTCAATTGTCAGCGCATCTCTGAATTGCGGAGCTACATGAAAATGCAGACCTGTGGATCTGTGGAGCTATGAAGCTATGGAACTATGGATTTGTGGACCTACAGAGCTATGTACTTGCAGAGCTATGGACCTGTGGACCTACATACCTGTGGACCTGCAGAGCTCAATTCGCCAAAAAATCAAAGTTCTCAATTTTGAAAACAGTTTCTGGGTTTTTCTCAAGTGAGGTTTTAGATCACTTTTTGTATACAATCCATCCCCCTTTTTGATGATTTACACCCTCTTTATAGCCAATTACTTCAATAAACTTACACTCCCTCTGCTTCTTCAATCAAAAATCTCAAGGCACCTACATTGAATCTTGCCCCCAATAGCTGCATAAGATGAGGAACCTAATTTGCTTTATGTGTCCAACCTCTGTATCTTTGACCTATGTCTTCTCTCCACTTGTCCAATCCTTCCTAGTGAGAAACCAAGTGATCTAGATTATCCAAGACGATCAAATGTTTGCAACTTTTTCATATTTTTTCACAAATTTTCCAGGCATTTTTAAATGACCTTTTTGGAGGTCTTCTGCTCAAAATTTCAAGTTGAAACTTTCATCGGTCCTTAAAATTGGGCAACCGAAGGCTCGCTATTTTAGGGACTAAAATTAGATCTTCAGTTCTTCTTTCCAACGGTGTAAGCAATTCTGAATTCTGAGGCCCAAGTTAAAAGTTATGATCTCGATAAGTTGAGGATGCAATTTTTACCTTCAAAAGAAGCAAGCATTAGTTTGTAGAGTTAACAATGCATAGCAAAAACACACTAGCCATTCAAACAAAACTGGAGGTGAATCCTAAAATCTGGCTAAGTCTGAAATTTTGAAGCTTTGAATTTTGGCTAAGTCTGGATTTCTGAAGACTTGAAATTTTTTAAAATCTTTACCTTATCTCCAGGAGGTCTGAAACCTATCTCAAAAGATCTGTCACATATATCAAAATATATCTTAAGTATATATACATCAACTTATACTTAAACGATATATTTTAAACCCCCTTTCATGGCTATTTAGACAAAATTGGAGGTGAAAGGGTAGCTTGGCAAGGGCACATGGCCTTGGGAGTGCGATGGCGAGAATGCGCATGAGGCACCTTCATTGTGCATGCGCACACACTCACAAACTGTAGCAAAGTGCACGCGTCGGTGCGAATGCACATGAGGCACCTTCATTGTGCATGCGTGCACACTCACAAACTGTAGCAAAGTGCACGCGTGATGTGGCAGAGCACACTCGCAATGGCGCACAGTGGATTTGCTCATGGTGGCGCACATGCGCGAAGCGCGCTGCAGCACGCACTTGCGGTGGTGTGTGTGGTGGTGCGTGTGCATGCGGCGGTGCGCACGGTGGCATGCATGTGCATGGCATGGTGGAGTGCACTGCAGTGCACGCTCATAGTGGTGTGCATGGCAGTGCGCATGGCAGAGTGCGCGGTGGCGTGCGTGCGCATGGCGCGGCGGTGTGTGCAGCAGCATGCATGTGGAGGAGCGCATTGCGGCGCACTCAAGGTGGAACGTGCGGCGCTTTTTCAAGATTTTATTTTTTATTTTTTAATTTTTAATTTTATTTTTTTTTTTTAAATTTTTTTTCTTTTTTCTTTTTCTTTTTTTTTTTTTTGTTTGGTGTTTTCTTTTCTGTGATTTTTTCAATTTTTTGATTTTTTTGTGATTTTTTCAACTTTTTGATTTTTTTGTTTGGTGATTTTTTCAATTTTTTGATTTTTTTGTGATTTTTGAACTCAACTCTAAAATCCTTCTCTTGACTCGAATTGTGAGTCCAAGAGTCAAAAAAAATAGGGGGGCCCCATTACTAGTGAAGAATGGGGCGTGTGTTTTAGACACCACAACAGTAATTACAGGGATAGGTTAATCATATGATTTGCTATTATGAGTTCATAATAAAAATAGATTATGTTCCTCAAAACACATTATGAACATGGAAATAAGAAATGAGATGGTAGACATCATTTAGAATTTTGTTTCATAGATTTAATTATAATAACTAAATGAAGCTCCTAGAAGGCCTTTTTATGGCAAGTGATTTCAAATGTGAAGGGTTCTTTTTTTTTTGGAAAAGTCAGAAGGTTATAGGGTGGGAGAATTATTTTCTAATTGTAATAGGGATAGGGGGAATTAGTTTGTTATTTTGTATTTCTTTGTAATTAGAGGGATAGGTTAATCTTATGATTTATTGTTATGGGTTCTTAATAAAAATAGATTATGTTCCTTGGGACTTGTGGTTTGAAGATGTAATTTTGGGATCAATGTTGATAGTATGGTCACTACTTTCATATTTTGAATTAAGTCCTTTGGTTATTCATAGTTATAGAATAGTATTATGTTTTATTCATTTCTCTATGATGTAAAAGGGGGTTGAATGACTATTCATATGGCCATGTTCTATTCATTCTCTTTATTTTATTCTTAAATTTGATAATCACATTCATTCCATGTTGAAGGGTGAATGTCAAAAAATATTCATGTCTTTAGGTAAAAGGCATAACTAGTCACCTAATTCATTGTAAATCTTTCTAAGAAGGAGTTGTACTTCTCAATTTAGAGAAGAGTTATCAATCAATGATAACTCATCTAACTATTAGTACATTTTGTTCTTCTTTTCAGGCATATTGAGTCTTTATTTATATTTCTTTCTGAAGGACAAATCTATTTACTAACAAATAACATGATTGATATGTTGCATTCATGACCATGTTTTTCATTGATGTGAACATAGTATTGTTTCTATGAAGACTAGAAAAGAAGAAGATAGAGAATGAGGTCATACAAACTTTGTATTGATGATCTAGTCAAGCACAATTAAGGATGTATTCTACACATTGTCCTCATTTTGTGTGTAAGTAAACGTACAATGATTCAATGATATGTGGAAGATATGAATGAACTATAGAAGACAGTAAGTAGAAAAAGTACTTGATAAGTGTTTTATTAGTTGGATAACCGATTCACACCCCCCCCCGGCCCTTAGTTATATTGGTGGACTTTACTTTCTAACAATTGATCACTTTAGGGAAGAAAGTCCTAAATTTGATGGAGTGAACTATAATCGCTGGAAGGAGAAGATGAAGACTCATTTTCTATGTATGGGTCCAAGGTATTGGTTGATGATAGAGTAAAAAGAAGATTGTGAAAGAAAGCAAACTTAAGGAATGTAGTGAAGCTGGAAGAGATCTATTTATGTGTGATATGCTTTCCAAAGAAGCATTATTGCTAGCTATTCTTGAGAATGAATACACTCAATTTAAATCCTTAGAGACATCTCATGAAATTTGAGTAGACTTAGAATCTACTTTTGAGGGTGATAAGCATGTTAAAAGAATTAGACTGAAAAATTGGATATGTTTGTTTCAAGATGCTAAAATTATGGAAGATCAATCTGTAAGAATCTATATTGGTAGAATATCATAAATTGTTGTAGGAATTAAGTCTTATCAAGGATCTAAAGATCATGAAGATGAGATTATATGGAATATTTTGAAAACTTTGACATTACCATTCAAACAGATGATGTAGATGATTGAGCAAGTGATACCTTGTACTAAGAAGTTTAGCATAGAAACTTTACTTGGAATATTGGAAGCAATAGAAGTAAGAAAAAAGAAATCTAGAGAATTTCCCAAAGTGGAAATAACTTTTAGTACATTAAGTGTTTAATCTTCTTCATCAAGAATTGCAAGCACCAGTGGAGACTATGCTAGCAGCAACAAATCTAGATTTGAGGAGGATAGAAGAGTTGAAGAAGGAATTTTCTCATTTGTAAGAAAAAACTAAATGGTAAGAGATTTTTTTAATGTCAAACTTGCAATGAATTTCATCATTATGCTTCTAAGTGTCTTAAAAGAGGGAAAAAGTATAAGAAGAATTTCAATTCTAGAAGACCTATAGATTATTTGTATGAAAACAAAGATTATGAGTCTAAAGAGAGAGTCTAGAGTTAAAGTGATGATGAATTAGGATTTGTAGCTATAAAAGAATAAAATATTAAAAAAGAAATTAGAGAAGCAATATCCCTAGTTTTTCAAGTTGAAAAGAATTCAAATTGGACTATAAATAGTGGATGTCTACATCATATGATTGGAGACATGAACAAATTTGTTAAGTTTAGTAATCATGATGGAGGAATTGTCAGAGTTGGTAACAATGTAGCTTGTCATATCAAGGGAATAAGATATATTACTCTTGATGGAAAAACTAACATGGATGATGTCTATTTTTTTTATGGATTAAAGAATAACCTATTGAGTGTTGGACTGTTGGTTGATAAAGTTTATTACTTGTAATTCATAGAGAACACATGCATTATCAAGGATAAAGATTGTAAGTTGACTGGCACTAGTACAAGATCCAAAGGTAATGTGCTTCAATTGAGCCCTACATAGATGACTTGTTTGGTTGCAAATGTGGATAGCAATTGGTTATGTAATAGAAGATTATGTTATATAAACTTTGATGACACTGTAAAGGCTAGTAGTACATTTTTTGTTAGAGGTCTACCTAGAATTGTGAAACCTACTAATGTTTTTTGCAAAGAATGTGGTATGGCTAAGCAAAACACAATTTCTTCCTTGCAAGAAGTTCACTACCACAATAAAATTGGAGATTGTTCATACAAATTTGAGTGGTCCTACCAAAATAAGAGGATTCTATGGTGAAAGGTACTTTATGATTTTTGTTGATGATTTCATTAGAATGATGTGGATATCATTTCTTAAAGAAAAGAGAGAGGTATTTGAAAAGTTTAAGTTGTTCAAGAATATAATCTAAAATGAATTTGGAGTAAAGATAAAATGTTTGAGATTAGATAGAGGAGAAGAATTTACTTCAAGAGATTTTAACACCTTTTGTGAAGAAAATAGTATTAAAAAGACAACTATCAGCACCTAAGACTCCTAAGAAAAATGGGATCGTTGAAAGAACAAATAGGTTTGTAAGAGAAGCAGCAAGAGGAATGATGTTTGAGAATGATGTATCCAAAACATTTTGGAAGGAAGCAGTCAACATAGGAACATAGTGCAGATCAAAAAAAGTACAAACAAGACTTCCTATGAATTATAGTTTGGACATCCAACTTCAATAAAATATTTTAGAATTTTTGGAAGTAAATACTACATAAAGAGAGATAATGATATATGTAAGCTTGATGCAAGAAGTGATGAAGGTACGTTCCTTGGTTGTTCATTGAAAGTCAAAGCTTATAAATATTTTAATCAAAGAACTAAGACTATTGGTGAGTGTGCAAATGTGAAAGTGGATGAAGAAAAGTGTGGAGTTGAAGAAAGAATGTTGGATTATAACTCTAATGAAGAAGAAGAAGATAATTCTATTGAAAATAATTGATCAATTTTATATTATCTTTGGTGTTACATAAAATGTCATATCTTTAACAGCTAGTGTTTGTTGAGCTCACTCAAGAAATGAAGCTAGTTTCCTATATCTATCAAGAATTCTAGTGTTTTCTAGGTTCAAAGATAGTATGTGTCAAGCTTCACTCAGGCTCCAAAAGAGAAGTCCACAGGAGTTCAGTGTTATCCAAGATCACCCTACTAAGAAAGGAAAGTTGGATGGAACTAGTGTTAACCAAGTTCACTTGGTTACCAAAGGAAGTTTACAAAGTTGTAGTGTTAACCAAGTTTAGCTGGTTAACACACAAAAATCATTTTAGTGTTAGTATCTAACCATTGTAGCAGTGAATCAAATCTCTTAATAAAGTTAGGCTAACAGCTATTTCTAAATCCTTTAACAGGGTGGCATTTTTTAGTTGAAGTGCCTAAAAACTTCTAACAAGGCCACTCCTAAACTGTGTGATTTGTAACCTTTAATAGGGTTGGCTCCTAATAAGGCAAACTTCATAAGAGTGAAAAATAGTAACTAGGTGCAATTGGTGGTTTTTTCAAATTGGGTTTCCATGTTAGATGGTGGCATCTCTTGTGTTCATGCTATTTCTTTTACGTGTATACAACTAAGTTAATTAAGGTTAATAAAACTTACTATCTTAAGATCTACATGTTCAATATTTTCTAGGTAATAGTTTTTATTATAGTGCTTGCTGAGTTATAGCATATTGATAGTGTTAATCAAGTGACTGTGTGTTAATCGAGTGATAGCAGTTTCAGTAGAGTTTATGTTTTGTATTGACATCTAAGGGATTATTTATTTATTTTGTAGTAACTAATTCACCCCTCCCCTCTCATTTAATCCTCTTATATTTCCTACAATTGGTATCAGATCTTTGGGTGCTTACAGAGAAGGTTTTGAGGACTTAAGCTAAAGATCAAGATCTCTTACAAAAGAGAGATTCCCAAGTTGAATAGAGATAACTTCAAGGCATGGAAGGAACTTATGAAGTTGCACTTGGAAACCATTAGTGGTTCAACTTTGAAATATTTGAAAAATCCTTACAAGGCTCCTACTGGAACATTGACTATGGAAAAAAATATTGAAAAGAAAAAGCATAACATCATGATGATTGCCATTACATCTACTCTTAATTATGTTGAATTTGATGAGTTCAAAGGTTGTGAACTACTACTCATGAGATGTGGACCAAGCTAAAATATATCTATGGAGGTGATGATAATGTGAGAAGAGTGAAGGAAAAAATATTAAGAGGTCAGTTTAATTAGATGAAGATGAAAGAAGATGAAAACATTACATAAAATATTGAGAGAATCAAAGCTAGTGTAAGTACAATCAAAGCATCTGGAGAGAAAATTGATGATGCAAAAATGGTCAGCAAGGTAATCAAAACCCTTCTTCCTATCTATGCAATTAGAGTATCAGTTATTCAAGAGATGAGATCTGATCCCAATAATACGATAAATTTGGATGCTCTAGTGGGAAGGTTGATAATATTTGAGCTAGATAACTATGATAATTATGCTCCTAGTTCTAGCAATCTTGAATCTATATTTCAAGCCATGTTTTCACTCAATAAGGATTTTGCAAAGTCTAAATGAAAACAATCTAATAGTGAAGAGGAAGATAGTTCTAACAATGATCTTGAAGTCATTGAAGCCCTTCTTACAAGAAGATATCCCAAAGGCAAAGGAAAATACAAAGGTGAAATTCCTATAATTTATTTTTCTTGTGAAGAAGTTAGTCATATTGCTCCAAGGTGTTCAAAATGAGAAGACAAAGAAAAAAATAAGAACAACAAGTATAAAGGCAAGAAAGATTTCAAAAACTACAAGGATAAAGGTAAGAAGTCTTGTTTCATGGCTAAAGATTTAAATAGTAGTGATGATGATGAAAATGTTTATATTACTATAAAAGATGAATCTGATGATGAAAATGAAAAGATGACACTTATTTCTCATGTTAGCAAGAATGATACATGGATTATTGATAGTGGATGTTCTCATCATATGACTGGTGACAAAAAAAAGTTTGAACATATGGAGCACTATGATGGTGGAGGTGTAAGATTTGGAAATAATGAACCTTGTTGTATAAAAGGAAAAGGTTGTCTTTCTCTAATCGATGAACTTTGATGTGATAGTGCCTACTAGGTTGAAGGAATGAAGCATAATTTACTAAGTGTGGCACAGTTGAATAACATTGGATTTGAGGTAGAATTCATGAATGGAAAGGCTAAGCTTCTAGATGGAAAAGGAAGTCTAGTTGGGTTTGGTAATCAAACAAAAGGTAACCTATTCTACCTAGATCTTAGTGAAAGTTCACATTTCATTTCTTAAATAGAAGAAAGTTGATTATGGCACGAAAGGTTGTGTTGTGGATTTTGATAACTTGATCAAGATAAAAAAAAATAAAAGAGTGAGAGGCATTCCTAGTTTGAGGAAACCTGATATGGGCCTATACAAAAATTGTCAAATTGGAAAGATGGGCAAGATAAGTTTCAAAAGAAACAACTATCATTCTAAAGAAGTCTTGGAGTTGGTTTATATAGACCTATGTGGACCTATTGGCATAGAGAGCTATATTGGAGATAAGTATTTTATTTTATTTGTTGATGATTATTCTAGGATGATGATGGTAATGTATCTAAAAGATAAGTCTAAAGCTTATCAAAAGTTCAAGTGGTATTTGGCTAGAGTAGAGACAGAAATAAAAAAGAAGCTAAAGTGTTTAAGATCAGACAAAGGAGCAGAATTCATTTCTAATGAATTCAATGAACTCTATATTGAAAGAGGAATAAAAAGACAAGTATCAACCCCTGGTACACCATAGAAAAATGGTATAGCAAAAAGAAGGAACAAACCTATCATGGATTGTGTAAGAACCTTGATGATAGAAAAGAATATTGCAATCAAATAATAGAAGGAAAAAATTAGTACAACAATTCATACCTTAAATAGAGTATAGCTAAAGAAAGACTCAAATTAGACTCCTTATGAACTATGGTATGGCTATAAACCTAATGTAAGTTACACGAAAGTATTTGGTAACAAATGTTAAATCCTGAAGGAGACTAGGAAAGGTAAATTTGATTTCAAAAGTGATGAAGGCATATTCCTAGGATACTCTAGTAGAATTATGGCATACAAATGTTTGAATCTAACCACTCATAAAATTATAGAAAGTGCACTTGTGAGGATTGATGAGTTTGCATAAAAGAGTGAAGAAGAGAAGAACTTGAAGACTATAGAAAGTTTTTTTACTTTGAACCTGATACATTGCCTAATCCAATTTGGAAGTTAGTAAACTTTATCTCCTGAGTCCCCAAAATCTCCAAAAGGACCTGAGTTGCAACTAGTGAAACCTGAGTAGTAGTCCAAAAGACCTAAATCATAGTTAGAAGCTACTAAGTTACAACTAGTGCAACCCAAATTTGAGTCTGAAGGACTTGAGTCACAGGTAGTGGGACTTGAGCATGATGTAGAAGATCATGGTGAGGAAAGTGAAACAAGTTCTAAATCCAAAGTACTTGTATTAGAAAGATATATTAGAAGGCACCATGCACTTGAGAAAATCATTGGAGACAAGTCAGATGGTATAGTGACAAGAAAAAAATTGAAATGTGCATGCTTGCTTACTAAATTTGAACCTAGAACTATTAAAGATGTTTTGGATAATGAAAGTTGGATTGAAGCAATGAATGAGGAGATAGAAAAAATAGAAAGGAATAAGACTTGGACTCTTGTTCCTAGACCCAAGGATAAAAATGTAATTGGTACAAAATGGGTATTTAGAAATAATTTGAATGAAGATGGACAAGTTTCAAAAAAAAAAGTAAGGTTAGTATGAAAAGGTTATTCTCAAGAGGAAGGTATTGACTATGGTGAAACGGTTTCTCCTATTGAAATATTTGAAGGTGTGAGGACTCTACTTGCTTATGTTGCACATAAAGGATTTAAAGTGTATCAAATGGATGTGAAATATGCATTCTTGATTGGAATTCTAGAAGAAGAATTTTTCATAGAGAAACTTGAAGGTTTTGTAGATCCTAGCAAGAAGGATATGGTTTGTAAACTATACAAAGCATTATATGATCTCAAACAAGCTCCCAGAGCTTGGTATGAAAGACTTCATAACTTCTTGATGAACATTGGGTTTCAAAGGACAAATGATAATAGTAGTCTATACATCAAAGAAGGACCAAACAAGAAGATTATGTTGGCAGAAATCTTTTTAGATGATACATTGTTTACTAAAAATTATGATTTGTGCAAATATTTTTCAGAGGAAATGAGTAAGGAATTTTAGATGTCAATGTTTGGAGAAATCAAATTCTTTGTTGGCTTGCAAATTCAATAGAAGAAAGATGGTATCTACATTACTCAATCAAAGTATATCAAGGAGATCCAAAAGATATTTGAAATGGAAGATTCAAGACCAGTTGGAACACCTATGTCTACTAGACATAATATTTCCAAAAATGATGATGCCAAGGAGGTAGATTAGATCACATATAGATCTATTATTGGAAAAATTTAGTATGTAGTACATGCAAGGCCTAATATTGCATTAGTAGTTGGTATGGTGGCAAGATTTCTAGCTAATCCAAAAGAAAATCATCTGGTGGAAATAAAGAGAACCATGAGGTATCTAAAGGGTACTGAAGTATATGGATTATGGTACAAGAAAGGAGGAAACTTTGATTTGAAAGCCTTTGTTGATGCTGATTGGGCAAGTGGTATTGATGACAACAAGAGCACCAGTGGTGGAGCATTCTTTCTTGGTAAGAGAGTAGTATCTTGGACAAGTAAAAAGTATAATTGCATCTCTTAGTCTATAATAGATGTAGAATATGTTGCAGTAGTAGTTAAATTGTTTCAATATTGTTTGGTTCAAGAAATTTTTGGTAGGTATGAAGATGGAGCTCAAAGATCTAGTGGTTATCTTCTATGATAACACTAGTGCGCTTAATATATCAAAGAATCCTATGATGTATACAAGGACCAAGCACATTGCAATTAAATATCATTTTTTGAGAGAATTAGTGCAAGACAAAGAGGAGATATTGGAATATGTGAATACTAAAGAAAAAATTGCATACATATTCACCAAGCCATTACCTAAGGATGCATTATTGTATCTAAGAGGTAAGCTAGGGTTCGTTCCCCTATTTGAAGCTCACTAAATGAAGTTTAGTGATGCATCGACCATAGCATGTTGAAGATCAATCAAGTTGATGTAGTATTATAAAAGACAGATTGCATATGAATGTGTACATTAGGTACATTGAAATTCATTGAAAATTGTCTTTGGCATAATATATCAAAGAGGGAGAGTTTACTGTCATATCACAGAAATTTTTCTAAAGAGGGAGAACTTTAGAAAGATGTCAAAGAAGGATAAATTGGTTTGATATCAAAGAGGGAGATTTTTCTATCAGAAGAAGATGTTGAAGATAAAGTAAACATGGAGAGTCTGCTAATAGAGGGAAAAACTAAAACCAAAGGAAGAAATTGATGTTAGAGGGAGTTCACACTGATAGAGGGAGTTCTCATGGATGAGGATCAAAATGTAACTAAGGATATTATCCTTTTTTTCTTTAAAATTTCATTGTATTATGACATGTTGTATTACCATTAATGCCAAAAAAGGAGATTGTTGAAAATAATTGATCAATTGTATATTATCTTTGATGTTACAAAAAATGTCATATCTTTACTAGTTAGTGTCTGTTGAGCTCACTTAGGTATAGTTTCTTGTGTCTTCCGAGCATTCTAGTGTTTTCCAAGTTCAAAGAGCATATGTGTCAAGCTTTACTCGGGCACCAAAATAGAAGTTCACAGAAGTTCAGTGTTAACCAAGCTCACTCAGCTAATAAAGTAAAGTTAATAGAACTAGTTTTATATAATCACACTTGGTTACGAAAGGAAGTTTATGAAGTTGTAGTGTTAATCAAGTTTAGTTGGTTAACATAGGAAAATCATTTTAGTGTTAGTGTCTACTAAGCAGGGTTGGCTAACAAAGGATTTTCTTGTTTTGGCATATTATGTTTAGTGGATTTGTTTGTTGATTCTAGCTAACTAAAGAGATGAATATTAATTATTATAAGGTGTATTCAAGATGACTTGACAAAGCATATGGTATAATTATAAGGTCAAGTCAAGAATTGAATGTGTGAGAATGTGTGGAAGATAAAAAAAGATGCTAAGAGGAAGCGAATTGGAAGGATAAGAAAAATATCCTTGAGGAGCTACAAAGATATATTTGATCAAGAATGATCAAGCACTAAAGCTAGAATTAAGATCTTAAATCAGAAAAGATAAGTTTGCATCAGCAATCAAGTCATATCATTGTTACTCTCTAACCATCATAGCAATGAATCAAATCTCTTAACATAGTAGGCCTAATAGTTATTTGTAAATCCTCTAACAAGGTGGCAATTCTAGATTGAAGTGTCTAAAGACCCCTAACAAGGTCACTCCTAACACAATGATTAAATCCTCTAATAGGGTCACACCTAACAATGTTCTTTGTAACCTTTAACAAGGTTGGCTCCTAATAGGGCTCACTTTAGACGAGTGAAAAATAGTAACTAGTTGCAATTGATGGTTTTCCCAAATTGGGTTTCCACATTAAATGTTGGTGTATCTTGTGCTCATGCTATTTCTTTTATGTGTATGCAACTAAGTTAATTAAGGTTAATTACACTTAATATCTTAAGATCTACATGTTTAGTATTTGTAGAGTAATATTTGTTTTTTATTAAGTAAAATAGGTTTTTTATAGGGGCTCTTGAAACTGACAGTTAACAACATAGAATAAAATATTAGTTCAGGTCTAGTTGCTAAGCATCAAAAAAAAAAATAGGTCAAGCTCGGCCAAAAAATGAAAGTAAAAAAAAAAAGTCCAAAAGCCAAGAAAGTAGCAAAAAATAGGAAGAATGATCAACAAACAAGATCTTTAGCTAGCTCCTTATTCTTTAACTCCATCTCTCCCTTGGCCTCCACCTCATCAGTCTTTGAGTGACTATCATTCTAAGAAGCCAGATCAACCTACTTTCTCTTTTTTGCTCTATTCTTTCTACTTGGGTTCTTCTCCTACAAGGATTCCTCCTCCTTAGTCACCTTGGCCCCATCAATGTCCTTTTCCTCCTTACCCTTTTTATTCTCCTCCATCATCCTGTATAGCTGAATGATGTTATCATTTAGGCCTTTTATAATATTAAGGCTTTGATTAGCTGAGTTGTGAAGTGTAGCCTCCATCCTTTCCACCCTTTTTTCAATCTCTAAAACCCTAGCTTCTAGATTGAAAAATTTGACATTCTCTCCCACCCCTTCTAGCCTATCCTGACCTTGCATTCTATACTTTATTTCCTTAATTTCATGAAATATCCACTTAAAGGATTGAAAATTGTCTACGAGGCTATTTCTAGCATTAGTCAGGAAATTCATACCTGTCTCCTATGCATTATCACTTAGAATAACCAAACTAGGATCAATGAGCTCTTCCATCTAAATAGTACCATCCCCACCCTTGAGCACCTTCAAGTTTATGTGTTTTATAACCATCCACATATTGTTTGTACCTTCATGGAAATTCCTCCAAATAGTTTTTCTCCCCTTTTTGTCATGAGAAATTGGTGTTTTAACCACATCCACTTCCTCTTCCTTTCTCCCTAAGAATCATAAAACCTCTCCTTACCCTTGCCCTGAGCCCTCTCTACCTCTTTATCCACCCCCTCCCCCCCCCCCCCCCACCCCCCCCCCCCACAACTCTTTTCCTTTTGACTAAACTTGCCTCCTTCCTACCTACTTGAGCCTTGCTAGGTCCAACCTCTCTCACATTTCCTTCCCTATCTAAGTCCATCTCATCTTCCTCCTCATTATACTCTTCCTCCGACTCCTCCTCTTGTTTTATCCTTTTCTCTTAGCCTCTTCCTGGCTTATTTTTATTCTTCTTACCCATATCCTTCATGGTTTTTTCCACCTCCTATTCTTCTTCTGAGTGCATACCTACACTATCCTCTATGTCTAACAGGAGGTAAGAGTTCTCAGTTTCTTCAAAAGAAACTGCCTTCTGGGAAACATCCCTTCCATGAGTTTGAGCTTTAAAATGATCATATATTAGTAGTAACAAACCCTTATGGAAGGCAAGGTTGGAATAAACTTTCTTCTTATATTCCATTACACTCTTATTAGCCAAGAAAAATATATAGTAGGGAATGGAAATCTTGGTTTTTTACTTGAAATGATTATGGATAACAAAAAAGTGGGTTCAAATCCTGTCAAACCCAGTGTCGAGCATGATAAAGGATATAATTTCCTAAGGATAAACATACATAGCTTCTTAATAGATGTAGGCTCATAATAGGCACCTGTCTTCACAAGATCCTTCATTTCCTTTGAATTCCTAGCAAAATCTTTAACTGCATTCAGGGAAATTTTGTTGTCCCTATAGAATTTAATGCCCTAGTTTGGGGAATTAATTTTGTCAGAAATAACCTCTTCATTGATCTAAAAGTCCACCCCATCAATATTTACCTTCCCTTCTCTCCATGTCTTCACCATTAAGTCAGTGATCTTTAGGTCCCAGCCATCATGCTTTTTAATGAAGGATGAAATGCCTCCTTTCTTTAGTTTCTCCCACACCTTTGATCACCTCTTCCACTTCTTAGCTTCTCCCTCTAGCTCCCTTTTATACCTCTCTCTCCAACCATTTTGTTGCAAATAGGATAGTAGCACCTCTGAGTTTTCTGGTTTCCTTGAGCCAAGACCTGGTTTATCTCCCCAACCCTATACTTGAACTCATCCTCAAAAAAGAAAAAGTTATATTAATTACCAAAAACCCTTTAGATCACCCATAAACATGCCAATAAGTACACCTTTACAGTACACATGAGACACAAAGACCTTATCAGAGGAAAGAAAAATATTTCTTTGTTTCCTCAATAATATTCTTCATATTCCAAGATGGGTGGTGATCACCCCTTAGGAATTTGATTATGTTGTTAGAGTCCCCCTCTAACCATAGACATTTGACCCCAACATCTTTAGCCCATTTTGTAGTTTTGAGGGTAGCACTAGCCTCAACATAATGGTTTGTTTAAAAACCTAGGGGGCAAGTGACCATCATGATTCCATACCCTTAACTATTTCTTATCACACCTCCAGATCCCACCTCTCTTGGGTTGCCTTTAGCTATACCATCAAAGTTGGCCTTGTGCCAACCTACAAAAGGTAAGGACTCCTTTCTTTTAGTCTAAGAATCCATAGTTCTCTCATTCACCTACAAAAGGGTTAGTTCCTTATATAAACATATAGTTTTCCAATATGGCATTTTGAATTATTTTAGATACTATTCTAGTTGTAAGGTTAGCATCCCTAAAAATCTTGTTATTATTATAGTTCTTCTTGAGTAACAGTTGTTATTACAATGCTTGCCAAGTTACAACATATTGATAGTGTTAACTGAATGCCTATGTCTTAACTGAGTGACAAAAGTTTTAATAGAGTTTATGTTTTGTATTGACATCTAAGGGATCTAGTATTTATTTGGTAGTAACTAATTCACCCCTCCCCTCTTAGTTACTCCTCTTATATTTCCAAAAAATTCTAAACCTAATAGAGAGAATATTTAAGTTTTCTTTGAGACTAATAATGTTCAAATTATTGAGAAAAGAGAAGAACAAAGCACTAAACCTAGAGAAGAAATAAGACTTGTAACAATAACAACTAACTGAACAAGATTTTGACAAAGAATCATCTTATTGATCATATTATTGGAAGAAAAGATAAAGAATTTATGACTAGAAACATAGTGTTGGGACTGAAAATTGCATGCTTCATTTTTAGTCACATTTTGAAAATTTTGGAAAATCATGTCCTAAAGTGCCTTTTATGCATGTGGTCAGTTGGTAGCTTGAGGCCTAGATGGTGTTTGAGTGGCTTAACACCTTTCATTTGACATATGCATATGATCCACAATGTTATTTTGCCATCCCGAATCATTCTGTGAAGTCCCATTTTGAGCTAGTGTCAAAATTTGCAATTCTACCAAGTGTCAAATAGCGATCAGAGGCCCAGTTTGCATCTGAATATCTTTTACCCAGGATTGTGTCATGACTAGTCACTTTGGGGATGTTTAGTGTGTATAACAAAGAACCTATGTTTCAATTTTCAAGTCTTTTAGAATCCGTTTGACTAGGTTTTGCACCCTGCAAAGTTGGTCATTTACTGTTTTGTGCATTTAACTAGTTGATCACAATTCTGGGAAGCCCTATTTGACCAATCATATCTTTGACCCAGTTGACCCAAATGAAAAAATTCTTTTTGCATTGTGTTCTAGGGGTAAGACACTTCATATGTTCCAATTTTGAGATCATGTCGAATCCATTTGATCAGTTTGCTAACATGATCAAAAACCCAGTTTGCATTGTTTTGTTACGGCTACGATATCCAAATTGATCCGTACCCCTGTTCGGCATGTTATATCTTTGATCATGTGATTGGCTAGCCTAAATGGATTGTACCATTGTGTTGTGTCCTAGAAATCCTTGAAGTATGCCAGTTCTTAAGTCATGATGAATCCATTTGCATACTTTTTTATGTTCGTACATTTGCCAAAAATCACTTTTTGACACATTTGCCAGTTAAAATTTCCAAGTGCCTGTTTTCGAAAATTCGCCAAATGTGCCATGTGATTCTTCATGAGCCCAAAACATGGAATTACATTCTCTTCATGGCAAAGAACTTATATCCTAGTTTTCAAAACCCCAATTGATCAATAACCCAGTTTATGTTTGTTAACATTGTTTGCCTCGAGAGTAATTGAAGTATGGATGTTCAGCAATTAAAATCTCTTGACTCTGAATCCATCATGGGTTGAAAATTTGTAGTGTGATAGAGTATGCAGGATTCAACACTCATGCCGATTTTCGTGGCTTGGTAACTTGATTGGATCAAGTTTTAATTACAACCGGCAGGCCTCCAGACACTAATTCACAATTTGTATAATTGATTAAAAGTGAGTTTAAAATAATGAATTGATGATCATTATGCATATGATTCAATCTTATGACAAAGTAAATGGTGGAAATGGTTTCTTAAAAGCAAAATACAAGGAGCATGTGAAGATTCAAGAAAGAGAGAATTTGGAAAGTGTTCCATTAAAGAGGTTTAGAGGATCACAATATGATGCTGATTTGCCGGCAATTTCAAAAGATAGTATTAATCAAGAAATTTCCACATCAATTAAAATCCACGAGCACAATGAAGCTTTTTGTTGTGAGTTTGCACATTGAATTAAGGAAAAGATTGCATAAAGGTTGCTCTCTCCCACATTGTAGTCTCAATTTGAAAGTTGTGGCTGAGAGGTAGTTTTCAACATAGAAGATGTGCTCCATGTCTGGAGAAAACAAAGAGGACAGCAGCAAACATCCACAGAGGAAGAAGCATCCACGTTTTTTAAAGAAATGAACAAATTTGTTGGTGAAACAAAGCTCAAGGTAGCATGTGATTCACGTTTTTGCAGCAAGCAATCAATAAAAGACCATATGTGCATAAAAAAGGAAGCAAAAAACCCCCATTTTTCAAGCCCATGGCTTCTCTAAAGGTGTAGCCACGTTTTTGAAGGGAGTAGCAGCATTTTAAATGATCATGTGCATAAGAAATGACTATTACCATGAAAAGTTCATAGATTCATAGCAAAAAATGACCAGCAAGATGGAGCTCCACATTTAGAATAAGCAACTCATGCCAAAGGAGCTGGATAGCTCTTCATTGTGTAGAAATCAGCATCTACAGGAGAGTTGAGGAAAATGCAGCAAGTATTATCCCACATTGAGTGGGAAATGATTTTCTTATGTCTTTAAATACAAAGGCTTACACATCTTATAATGTCTAAAAGACAAGAGGCTTTTGTGAATGCCAGCTCATGTGCATGGGCCTATGGTCGGCCAGCTGGTAGGACGCCTATGTTAAATTTTGAAGCAAAATCCAAAAACGTTGCCAGAAAATTCAAGTTTGCCGAAAAATTCAAATTCGATCGGAAAAGTCCAAAAATCCGGCGGTCGCTACCTCGCTAGCCGAAAAATCTTAAAAAATCCGGCTAGCGACATAGCAAGGTTGCGAAAAACTCAGGAATCCGGCAAGAGTCAACAGCCAATCAGAAAGTGACACGTGGCATTGGTCAAACCTGGAGTTGACTTGAAATTAAAGAGGCTAGAAAAAATAAAATGATTTTAAAATTTTCATTTTAAAATTATTTTGCCAAGAAACTGACATGGACTTTTTTTTAAATAAAGTTTGAACTTCTGATATAGTTTTAACTTTTGAAAGTTCATATATTTGTGAAATATTGTCATAGAGACATAAACAGAGGCCTAATTTTCAAACGGCCATATCTGGGGAAATTTTTAACGGAATTAGGCACTCCAATATACCGTTGGAACCGGGAGAACTTGAAATTTCCAAATCTGGAGTTTGTTTTTGCACAGGTGCTTCTTGGTTCAAGTTATAGGACAATTTGTGAAATAAGAGGCATTGGCGACAGAACAGGCTGAGTTCTTCAGTGATAATTAAGATTGGTTAGAGGATGGTTTTAGCGGTTAGTTGCAATCTTAAGGTGAAGAAAATCAATTTGAGGTTGTTTCCTTGGCTTCTTGAAATCACATTGTAACTAGTTTTTCACTTCTTACCGTGAATGCATCAAGAATCAGTTGCATCTTTTCATCATTACTTTTTCAGATATTTTGATGCCTTTGAGAGGTATAATGATGAAGATTTGATCTGCCAGTTGATAGAGAGAGGGAAGAAAGAGGTTTTTCAGTTACAGAGGATTGGATTTCAAGTGGACACTTGGCAATTGCATATCAGATCCGGGAATTCATTTCTTGCTATATCTTTCTTTCTTTCTTCACTTTGTAGGGGTTCCAGTTTTTGTCACTGAGAAACCAGTTGGTTCCAGTTTCTGGGAAGAAAAAAGTTTATTGCTGTGATACCATTTGGGATCCCAGTTTTTGCACTGTGAGACCATTGGTTCCAGTATTTTGACATGTTTCCATGACTGTGACACCATTTTCTTCAGCAGAACTCTCATGTGAACAGCATTGTAGAGATAATAAAGATAGTTCTGAGATATTAGGTTGTTTCATGTTTTAATTTTATGCATCTGAATGTATAGTTTCAAGGAAATGAATACATATGAGCAACAATCTCACTAGTTTTGTTCTGGTTCTTGTCTCCTGTCTCAACAATCTGTAAGTCTTATGTGGTTTTGGAACAAAGATTTGAGACCCATTTGCATCCCTTTCAGGTTGTATGTTTAATGTATCTTGCTATTGGACCAAAGGGCCAAGTAAATGCTCAATATGTTTAAACAAGGTTACTGGTTGTTTGAGAAGGATATTTTGTGAGAATGAGACCTGAATGAACATTGATGTCTGAATCACAAGGTGGTTGGATAGATCTGATGTCTGGGTATATGAGATATGTCCTGATGTCACAGATGTATGTTTTGAATTCATGGAATTGCCCAATGGATTAGGCACTGATCATTTATAGGATCACTGGTTATACTATTGCATCTTTGAGGTTTTGTTGAATCAACATCTTTAATCAAATGAATTTCCCTTTCATGTTGAAGAGCTATAAACAGAATGCCCTCACTCAGCTTACGAATTTCATTGTTTTGCATCTAGCTACTGCAGATATATGTTATTTCATAAGTTATCAGGAGAAATAAGGGTTTTATCTGCTTCATATTAGATTCAGTGTATGCTTTGATAACTGGTACCATATAAGGAATCTATATGTTCACCCACCTAGGTTTTGCAGAGCCTGAAGAAGAAGGAGTATAGCCTTATAGTTGGCCTGGTGTCTGAATGGATGTGTTGATAATGGGAGTTAGCTGCCCCTAGATGCATCTTGTTCTCATCAGGGTAATTGGAACTGGGTAACATTTTCAAACACCAACACATAGTATATGAAATATTGTGTTTGACTGCTCATGTTGAACCAAAGAGTGCAGATGATGCATGTAAAGATGTCACTAGATTCAAGAAATAAAGGAAGAACTAGATCAGATTGTGAAGAATGAGACATGGGAATTGGTTGCTAGACCTAAAGACAAAAATGTTATAGGAAATAAATGGGTTTATAATAAAGATGAATAAAAAAGGTGAAGTTGTGAGGAATAAATAAATATTGGTATGCAAATAATATTCAAAGGAAGAAGGCATTGATTATGAGGAAACATTTTCCCATATTGCCAGACTTGAAGTAGTAAGAATGTTCATGGTTTATGAGGAAAGTAAGAAGTTTAAAGTGTATCAGATGGATATAAAGATGGAATTTCTAAATGTAGAACTTAAAGAAGAGGTCTACATTGAGTAGCCTAAAAAATTTCCTTTGACCAAAGAAAAAGACATGGTATGCAAATTGAAGAAAGCATTGTATGGTCTAAAGTAAGAACCTAGAACCTTGTATGCAAGATTGGACAAATATTTGGCTAAATTAGGATTTGCTAAATGTATGATAGATAGCAATTTGTATTTGAAAGAAAATGAGAATAGATTATTGATCATTCTAATATTTTTGGATTACATAATCTTTGGAGGTAATGATGAAGCAAGTGAAAAAATTCTAATGAAATGAAGAATGAATTTGAGATGAGTGTGATCGGTGAGATGGATTTTTTCTTGGGTCTAAAAATTATACAAAATAGTGATGGCATTTTATTTTCACAAGCTAAGTATTTGAAAGACCTATTGAAAATATTTGGCTTGGAAAGTTGTAAGCTAGTTTCTAAACCTATGATGATTGGTCACAAGTTGTCTAGCAAAGATAAGGCACCTACAATTGAGCAAAAGAAGTATAGATCTATGGTTGGAGGTTTGCACTATCTAACTCACACTAGACTAGATATAGAAAATGTAGTTGGGATAGTAGCAAGATTTCAAGATGGTCCTTAAGAATCACATTATGCAATAATAAAGAGAATATTCTTATATTTGAAGGGTACACCTAATTTTGGATTGTGGTATGATAGATCAAGTTATTTTACTTTGTGTGCTTATACTAATGGAGATTGGGTAGGTAGTCTAGATGACAAAAAGAGCACCAATGGTGGAGAATTTTTCCTTGGACGGAGATTAGTCTCTTGGTTGAGCAAGGAATTGGATTGTATTTCACAGAGTAGAACATAAGTAGAGTATGCAAAAGCAACAAATAATTCTAATCAGATCATGTGGATGAAGAAAATGCTTAAGGATATTGGGATATAATTCTTAGAGCTTGTTATCATACATTGTAATAATACGAGTACAGTAAGTATGTTTAAGAATGTTTTGTTGCATTCTAAGACTAATCATATATCTATTGAGTATCATGTTTTAAGAGATAAATTTGCAAAGAAAGAGACCAAATTAGAATATATAAGTACAAAAGACAAGATTACAAATATCTTTACAAAGCCCTTGCCTAAAGATACATTTGAGTATTTGTGAGGTATGCTTGGGGTTATGCCCGTGCATACTTCTGAGTAAATAATGTAGAGAATGCATTAGTCTAGTGGTGTAGAGAAGTATATTTTATCTCAATTAAATGTTGATGCTTCCCATATGGGAGTATCTATGATGAGCAGAGTCATCCAGGACTCTTGGCAGTTAGTATAGAATGGTGTCTTCAGACACTTGAGATAGTTAAAGACTTGGAGCTAATAATTGACATAATGAAGCCTTTTTAATTGATGTCAATGGGGTATATATTGCATGAAAAAAATATCATGTGTATGTGGGATAAATTTTGTAGATGGAAAATAAAATCTCTAACATAATGGGGGATAGATTGTCACAATGGGGGAGAAATACTATTGAAAGTGATTGATGTTAATGGGGAGAAACATTGATGTTTATATCGGTGGGAGAGAAGTTGTGAATAATTGATTTCCATCCATGTAAGAATGAGGAAGAAGATTTGTTCCTACAAACAATAAGCGTGAATAATTGATGTCGATCCTAAGAACAAGAAAGCACAAATAGAGTAGTGTTCTTGTGAGTTTCAGATTTGATTGATGAAGAGGATTTGAAAAGAAGAGAACAACGACAACAACAACATAATTGGATTTTGTATTCTTGGAACCTAGATATTTTTTATCTATGTTGTCATCAATGCTAATAGGGGAGATTGTCAGCATGAATTTAGATGTTACTCCTTTGAGGGAGTATCCTAAGCATTTGATGGATGGATAACATGATTGAAATGTTGCATCCATGACCATGTTTGTCATTGATGTCAACATAGTATTGTTTCTGTAAAGATTGGTAGAGTAATAGATAAAGAACAAGGTTGTATGAATTGTGTATTAAAGATCTAATCAAGCACAGTTAAGGATGTATTCTACATTGTGCCCTAGTTTTTTAGACAAGTGTGCATACATAGAGTCAAATATATGTAGAAGATATTCATGAATTACATAAGATAGTAAGAAAACAAAGTATGTGATAAGTGTTTTATTAGTTGCATAACTAATTCACCCTCTCCCCACCCCACTCTAGTTATCTTGGTGGACTTTATGTTCTAATAGAATGACATTGTTATATTTATGGTGGCACTCCCTT
The DNA here is from genome assembly GCA_028749045.1 of Cupressus sempervirens. Classification (NCBI taxonomy): domain Eukaryota; kingdom Viridiplantae; phylum Streptophyta; class Pinopsida; order Cupressales; family Cupressaceae; genus Cupressus; species Cupressus sempervirens. The sequence goes on from CM053786.1 coordinate 411,843,739, forward strand.
TGGGTACCCAGACCAACCACCTTACAAAATCCATTGGATCCCTTCAAGTTATTAAGTTTGCTAAGGATATGAAGGAAGATAATGTTTGGATCAAAGGAAAATCTCTTAATTAATTTATATTTGAGAGGGGAAAGCCCAACATCTTGGACTATAGATAATATTATAAATAAGTTTAAAATATCATAGTTATATAAGGAATATAAAAAGGTGGTAGAGAATATTGCAAATTTGGCACTAATAAACAATAATGAGGGATAGTGGAGAGGTAAGGGCATATTTAATAATGATTTGACTAGCCTCATTAATCATGATAGGATTAATTTGTTCCCCTGTATCCAATTATCTTACTTGGGACATTTTCCAAGGTGGGGATGCTCTATTTTGGGAAGGTTCATGAGATGGACTTCCTCCACCCGATAGCCTTAACTTGCTAGCTAATATTAAAAATAATATTATAATTCTATGGGGATATCATGTTATTGACTATAAATAAATTATTAATGATGGCCAACATGGTGGTTGGAAGTGGAAATCAATTGAAGAAACAAATCTTCCAACAACTTATGAATAATTTCTTGAAAATAGAAAAGTTGATCACAAATCTATGAGGGATAAATTAATATGGGGTGCCTCAAAGAGATGTAAATATAGTGTCAAAAAAAAATGTGAAACACTAATTAACTCTCAACAATGGGAAAAATAGATATTCCCCTCAATCTCTATTTGGATGCAACATGTCTTTCCCAGGTAGGAATCTTTCTTTCAAAAGCTTTACAAAAGGGAATCCTTATACCAAATAGGTTTACTATGATGGGCTTTGAGGGGCCCTCAAGATTTTCTTTATTTGAAAATGATTTTGAGTTGGCTAAGAATTTACTATTCTTATGGCCCTTTACTACAAAATGTTTGGAATGGTTATGTCAAAAGCTTAACTAGTCAACAACCTTTCCTATCAACTTTAGGCTTTCTTAATAGTTGCCCCAAACATGGGAATTCTAGGGCCTACAACATTTTATGGAAAATTTCTCCATCCATACTTCTATGGGAAATATGGAAGCAAGCAATAGAATAATTTTTGCAAACAAAAGTATGGATTTAACCTCCTTTCTCAGTAAAGCGGAATCATGTATTATAAAGAGGAAGAAGGTTCCTCCACTACGTGGGATGCAAAAGCATGTAAAATTTGGTTTAATCATATTAACCCACCTTTGATCTATTCAAAAGAAAATAATCAAGCCAAGGAGGATTGCAAATGGGAACTCCCTCTAGTAAGTTGGACAAAATTCAATTTTTATGGGGCTATTGACACCCTAAAATTGGCAAAGACCTAAAACAACATGAATTTTGATCAAACAAAGAAAAATTAAGACAAAATCAAATAAATAAGGTAAATAACAGACTTTTTCAAATCAATTACAATGCCATGTCATTTTAGTGGTTAATTAATTAATCACCTTAACCCTTGATCAAATTCAAAAAGACCAAAATCACTTTTAAAGAGGAAATCCAATTCATAAAATCAAAAAAGGAAAAAGATAAAGACAAAAAGTTGAAAATAAATGCAACATTCAATAAATTAACTAAAATTATTTATCCTCTCCAAAGTGAAATCCACCCTTTTGGTAATTTAATATAATTGAAACTCTCTATTTATCCTCACAAACAAGGTCTATTGGATTGTTCCTCTTGGGGTTTTGTGAGATATTTTTAGTTTCACCCTTACCCCCAATAAAAGGTAAACCCCATATCTTTACCCCAACCCCCTTCTTAAATTATATAAATAGAAGGGAAAATCAAGAGCAAAAGGACCCAAGTTTTATGCTTCCTTACTATAAGCATATTAGAGCTATTAGTTGATCATCTATTTAGCATCATTTTTATAGGGATTTTAGTGTCACTTTAGCATCATTTTAGTATTACTTAGCATTAATTAATCTCATACATGCACATATTTTAGTATTTTCATATTCTTATCTTGCACTTCATATATATCTCATATAGACTTCCATTGATCTCCAAAAATAGCATAATCCCATTCTAAAACTATCACTAAGATGTTGATTTGAGAGTGATTTTAGTAGTTGTAGTTAGGGAGACATGAGATGTTTAGAGAGGCATTATTTAGCAATTATTTATTGTGTCTAGCTTAGTTCAATATTATTATGAATTCACTCTACACCAAGGTCTCATGAACACGCAATTACACCATGTATAAATTGGCTCCCACCATGGGGCTTCGTTTTAAAGCCTCATTCTTATTTAAAATTTAATTCTAATCTTTGAATCTCTTTGTAGATATATATGTTACTCTTTTTTTTTGTAGATCTGACTTGTTACAAGATTGATAGTGTTTGGGAAGACTCATAATAGGTGCTATAGCCTTTCAAAGATGCTTCCAAACTCACCAATACCAAATCTAAAATTTCTCTAACATTTTAGTGCTTTTGGATATTGCTTTAACATCTTTGATTCCTTTTATTATGCATTTGAAGTATTTTGTAATGCATTTTCAATAACTAATAACACATACGCAAGAGTTTATAGTGCATCTACATGATTTTCTAGCACATTTACAAGATTGTCTAACACTTTTATAAGATTCTATAATGCATTTGAGTAATTTTGTAGTGCATATGTGCAGTTTTGTAGTGGATTTGATCAAACCTAAAAAAATTCATATTTAACTTGAAGATCTAGTTTTTGGGTGCTTACACGTCTCTTCTGAACTAGATACGATCTCCCAAGTCATTGAAGTTGTGGGAAGGGATTGAAGAAAATTTAAAATGGGCCTAAAATTTTCTAGCACTGAATCAAGTAGGCCAAACAATCTTGTCAATTGAGTTGTGGCTTTTCAAGGTTGACAATCTAGTTTAAGTAATAACTTGATTTCTTTGACCTATACAGAACTAGACCTATGCTCTCAACTCTTTGAGTTGATCAGAATGCCAAACCTTCCAAAAAGGTCAATAGGAATCAATTCAGGAATGAACAAAGACATAGATTAAATAGGAGCCTCATGTTCTCCTAATTCAAAGGCTCGTAATTAAACATCTTTCTTGTTGTGTTTGAGAAGTTGGAGTAGTATGGATATGCTCTCATCCTTTTAGGGTGATCAAACTCCCCAACCTACTTTCAATTTTTTCTCTCTCATATTTTTCCATAGGTACTTTACTTAGTCATAAAAAGGGATATCTCCCAAGATTTTCCTTAGTAAGGTTGGTAAGAGGGAAAGCCTTACTACCTATATTCTTAATCAAATGCAAGCTTATTGTGTTCGAAACATAGCCTTCTTTTAGTAGTCTTGAAAGAGATTGCATCAAACCTCCCTTGAATTTGTGGGAAGCTCTCTTTCATAAAGAGGTAAATTTGAACATAATTGGATAAATACTAAAACCCCTAGACACTAGCCTTAGCAAGCCATTTTCAAGAAGCCATTTTTACATTCTAGGTTTGTGCATGGAATATTTCATTTTCATTTTCACTATTTTGTGACTGAATGTGCTTATTGTAATACATGGTAAAGAACTTAAGATTACAAAACTTCCAAGAAAATTTAGACACAATTGCAAACCAACCCTGAATCAGATGTAAACATTGTTGTATACCTTCAAATAATATATTTGCAACTTGAAACAATGCATGCATTCACTTATTTAACACATTGGCAACCTAAAATAGCACATTCGACACAACAATAGTGCATCTAAACAATGTTATAGCACATTTGAAACCTAAAATTGTGCATTTATATTCAAAATAGTGCTTGCAAACTATGGAAGAGTGCCTGACACAAAATGAAATAATGCTTCTAAGTAATGAAGTAATGCATATAAATAATTCTACAATGCATTTGAGAGGATTTACAAAATAGTGGCTATGTACAAATAGAATATCCCAGAACATAGAGTGTATCTTAATATGAGGAACTCTGAAAATGACCAATATCTTTAAGACTCAGTGAGAAATTTTTCTGCATCCAAGTCATTTAAACAATCCTACCTAGGGATTTTTTCCAGCAATCATCATCACTCCAGCCTCATACATAAAGTCAAAAATGAAAGGACATAGACATCCTTTCATCACCTGACTTCACAGAGCTAAATCCTATCACCATTGGTGTTGCTAGAAACTATTTGAAAGATAGCTTGATACTTCATTATACTTGGTCTAAAAAATTATCCTCACATCATGAAAATAAAGTGGGATTAATGGATTCCCATTCACATCTCATGCCACTATGCAAAACTAGTATAATTACTAAACAAAAGGAACTGAAAAGATTGGCCATACGAGTAAGTGCTAGAATAGAAAAATAAGCCACAAAATTTGCACAATCCTCTAACACCATTGATCCTATAATACCCATTGATTTCTCATCATCCACCATTGCCAAAGAATAACCCTTGTTTGAATAATAGAATTCAAAACCCACTAATAAAATGGGTTCATCCTGTATCTAGGATGAGAATAGTCTTGAGTCAAAGATCAAAAATTTTAAACAAAACCCAAAACTTTTTGATATAATTGAGAGACTACTAGAAAGACATAACGAGTGTTACCTTCTATCATTGGCACAACAAGGTGCAAAGTTACCCTTCAATTTAGATATATCTAACCTATAGAAGAATCAACTAGAGGATTCTCCCTTGGAGGTTGTGACCCAAAAACTCCAAGATCTAAAAATAGAAATGGAAAAGATAAAATGAGGTAAATTCCAACCAGCCAAATTCATTCTAGAGAGGATATGTCTACTTCCATTTGATAGAAGTGTCATCTTGACATCTTTTCCTCAAAATATGAAAATACTAAAATATGAAAAATATTTTGGTACATCTGACCTCCAAGATCATCTCTACTAATTCTATACATTAAGTATGGAATTCATGCACAATACAACCTACCTTATGCATCTATTTCCTTGAAGTTTGGGAGGACAAGCCATGGAGTGGTTTTCAAAAATCCCCTTAAATACTAGAGTATTTGATTAACTAGCCTCTATTCTCATTGCACAATACTCCTATGACATTGAAAGAGAGGTTATTGTGATTGACTTATGCAACATGAAACAACTCCCAGGTGAATCTTTCAAATTTTTCTCACAAAGATGGTGGCATACTTTTGCTAAGTACCATCAGGATATCCTAGACAAAGAGAAAATCAATATATTTATCAATAGCCTCTATAAACCTATGAATTATTGGTTGCAATGTTAAGGCCCTAAATATTTCAAAACCACATTGGAAAATGCATCCAAAGTCAAAGAAACCTTGCTAACTAATGATGTCATTAAACTATCAAAAGATGGAAAAGGTTTCTCCAATAATTCCCCACAACAACACAACTCATCTGATTGATCAAATGACAAATAGTGATCATGGTGGAAAAATAACAACAAAAATATAGTAAATGATGGAGTGGTAGAAGAAAACAATGTTTGTTAGAGTAAATAATTAATATTTAATTATTTATTCTATTGCTTAAGCTTACTTAGGTCATGCATTTATTTAATATTTCATATTTAATGCATGTTGTGGTTAGTTGGTGACAACACGGGAGTTTGTTCCCTTCTAGTTGTCACACTTATCTTCTACCACCTTCTAGCTTGTTCTACAAGCCTCCATGAGCTCTTTATATTCGAGCTCTCCTCTTTGTATCATCATCATATCATTTCTTATTGTAAATACATTTCTTCTTGTGTTTGCATTATGATGGCTCTCATGTCCGTTTAGGGTTTTGCCCATGCTCCATGCTCTTCCCTTCTATGGCTTCTCTTTGACAGGTTCGCATGCAGGTGATCTTGGCATCTTCGGAGTTGGCTTTCCTCAACTCCAACATGGTATCAGAGCCTTCCTGCTGCTGCTTCGTTGAAGAAATTTTGAAGCCGTGATTTGAAGTCACAAACCCTAGTTTGTTTGTGCATTTTTTCTTCAAATCAGGGGATCAGCAATTTTTCAGAGCACTTTCAGCCCAAACGGACATCACCAATGGATCCGGAAGGCCATTTGCAGTCAGGATTCATATAAAACTTGTCGTTTTTGGAGACAGGGCAATTTTGGCGATTTTTTGAGGCTTCCAGGGTCGCTGCCGTACGGATCGTACGGACGCAGAGCGTAAAAATTTTTTTAAAATATATATTTCGGGCGCCGCCGCCGTGCTACCCGCGCGCCGCCCGCTCCCCGGCCTCCTCCCAGCCACCGCCAGTCCGCCGCCCTCCGCCGGCGGCTCCTCCCTGCTCTGTCGTCTGCGGCCACCGCCTCCCGGCTCCGCCGCCCCTACGGCCGCCTCCGCCTGCCTCTGCTCCGCTCAGACAAATCTGCAGCACCGTCCGCCGAGTAGGCCACTGCGAGGGTGACACGTGGCATGGGTGCCACGTGGCACCTTGCCACGTGGACCCGCCGCCACGTCACCCCTGCCACGTCATCTACCACGTGGCTATGCCACGTGGCACTTTTTTTGCTGCGACGGCCATCAAACCATCAACTTTAATCGTATGACTTGCTGACGTCAGCGCTGCATCAGCCCTTGCATGCACCTCTCCTGATTCACTTTTGGACCTACTTGTGGTTTTTTAGCCATAACTCTTGCATACGGAGGTATTTTTCCGATCCAAAAGAAGCGTCGAAAAGCTGGTTCCGAGACGGAGATTTTGGTGCAGGTATTTTTAGGTTTTGATGCTTTTTTATTGCTCATTTTTTTTGTTGAAGTCCGAAGTCCTGTTTTTGACTCCGGCATGCATATCTTTTGCGTCCCATGTCTGTTTTTGGAAAACTTTATATTTATGGAAAGCTGGTTCTGTGCACTTTTCAGAACTGTCATCTTTTTTCCTCACTTTTGGCCTCTTCTCTTTCTATCATAGTTTTGGCGTTTTTGCTCTATGGTGGATATTTTGAGTGTTTTAGGCCCGAGGATCGTTTTCCTGGCATGGTTTGCTTTATTTTCGGCTGTACTTTTTTTTTGGTTCAGCTCTTTTTCAATTCTGATCATTGTAGCTATCCTTTTGAAGCACTTTTTATTTTCGCACTGAGATAAACTGTCACTTTTGTATTTCGGGAGTCATGAACGTTGTTTTGAGTCAGGTGTACTTGCACTATTTTCATAAAGCACCATGGGGGGGATTATTTGTTTGTTGTTTTAGGCATTCTCCCTTTGTCAAGTGAGTGTCCCTTCCACGACATTAGCCCCATGCAGAGTTAGTTAGACCGTGTCTTTATCGGTGTCTGTACTTCTTTTCCTCTCTCCTCGTTCTTGGTTCGGTTGCAGAAGATTTTGGCTCACCTTCTCAGTTGCCTGTCATCACACCCCGTCTGCATTAAGGGGGGATTATGCTATGTTCTAATGCATCCATGGTTCGATGTTTCGATCGTGTGAACTATGTATTTAGTGGTTGATCCTATATACAAGGCGATTGCAGTGGCTGGCTACCTAAGCATTTCGGTGAGATGGATCATCTACCATATAGACATGCTCAGTTCGTGCCTTCTTCTTCCATGGAGGTTTCTTCAGATCAGCAGTTTGACAGATTTGCGGTTCTTCATGCTTCAGTGATGCTGCTTCTTTATGATCATTCCTTGTTCCTATTTTAGGGGACAATTTCCCTAGTTGGAGACTTCTTCAGCTCTTCACTGGGTTCTTACCTCTTTTTGGGGGAGGGTTTTTCCCATGTGGTTTTCTCTCTTTCCCCATTTACAGAGGTTTCATCTTCTTGCATTGTACTTGGGTACCTAACATGGCCTCATTGCCAGGACCCATTATGCATTCATCTTAGCTTTGTGAGCTTAAGGCATTTCCCTAAGTTGCACTTAAGGGGGGGTGTTAGAGTAAATAATTAATATTTAATTATGTATTCTATTGCTTAAGCTTACTTAGGTCATGCATTTATTTAATATTTCATATTTAATGCATGTTGTGGTTAGTTGGTGACAACACGGGAGTTTGTTCCCTTCTAGTTGTCACACTTATCTTCTACCACCTTCTAGCTTGTTCTACAAGCCTCCATGAGCTCTTTATATTGGAGCTCTCCTCTTTGTATCATCATCATATCATTTCTTATTGTAAATACATTTCTTCTTGTGTTTGCATTATGATGGCTCTCATGTCCGTTTAGGGTTTTGCCCATGCTCCATGCTCTTCCCTTCTATGGCTTTTCTTTGACAGGTTCGCATGCAGGTGATCTTGGCATCTTCGGAGTTGGCTTTCCTCAACTCCAACAATGTTAAACCACATCTTTACCCCTCCCCAAATCAACAATCTCCAAATTTCAATAGCACCAATGTGTCTACTCACCAAAACACACAAAGGAAAGAGAATGTGTGTCCATTGTATCGACAAAACAAGGCTACTCATCGAACAGAAAATACCCCCACTCAACAAGTGACATACAACCAAGCCCCTCCACCAAAAGGGTATAAGTCTACCAACCCACCTAGAGTATATAGTCCCATACGTGAAACATATGCAAACACTCTTAACTGATGATCTTATCATATTACCAAAAGCTAATCCTTATGAACCACAAGTTAAACCTTCATGGTGGAATGAAAAACATTTATTTTCCTATCATTGAAATCAAGGGCATCTCACCAATAACTACTATGCCCTTAAGGGAGACATTCAAAAATTGATTGATGATGAAACCATTGAAGTCCACACTCTTTGTACTAATGAGGATAACACAACCTTTAAAAATCCTTTCATGAGCCATGAGAAAGAAGAATCCTCCAAAAATAACTAGAACATATCTTTTGATGACAAGCTCGATTATACCCACAATTATGATAATACAATCAAAATGATATCTAGATCTAATGGCATCATCAATATTATTGTGGTCAAAGATAAGCACAAGAAACAACCCTTGAATATCATCAGATGAGGTCAAGCCCCTAAAGTGGTCCTGCTGGGGGAAACCACCTGTTCAAATCAAGCAACCATAAGCTCTGTCATCTCCAAAGATAGTTTGGTTAATCAACTACTAAAAACATCTACACATATATCTCCATCTTTGAATTATTACAAATGATCTTGAAGTCAATAGGTTCCAAAATATGGTAAGTAACCTAATTGCACCCCACTATGTATCCTTCTTAGCACAAGATGGAATTTCCTTCACCCATCCCCATTACATATTGAGGTCTTTGTATATAGAAATAGAGTAAAAAGAGCTTTGGTTGATGGTGGTGCTGATTTAAACATCTGCAACCTAAACTTGGTTAGAGAATTGGGATACCTAGAAGATGTCCTTGACCCTCAGGAAAAATTTACAATTAAAGCTTATGATGATGAGGAAAGATCCTTTAGGGTATGGTTATTTTGCCAATATGGGTTGGCTTGATCATCAAAGAAACCATTTGTTAGGTTCTAGACCTCAAATTAATGTACAATATCCTATTAGTAAGGTAGTGGATACATGACATGCAAGCTATTCCCTATACTTACCATAAATGTTTAAAATTGTCATATATGGGGTCAACAGGTAACCATACCTAGGGACTAGAATTGCACACAATATTACAATTCCTTTATTCCTCATAATAGAAAAGAAATCATCATCACTACAAGAAACTCCTATTGGAAACTTACAATTGGAACAATTGTTGTTTTGTCAATGATGTCAAATCTATTGATAAGACATATTTATGCCTAATCTAAATGTTATATCTATTTGATTGGTGAAGAGGATTTGAGAAACTGCTCATAAAAATAACACCTAGAGGAAAGGTAGAGTTATGAAAATAGAGTTACAATGGACATTTGATTAGATAAACTTTGATAATAATAAAAAAGTGATTGTTTATGTCAAGAAAGATAAGCTAAGCAAAGTAATAGAGTAAAATGCTAAGGAAGGATGAGTGATGCTAGTGTCAATCAAGCTATAGTTAGTATCGAGAAAATCTAGTGTTGACTGAGAATTAGTATCGACTAAGGTAGATAGTAGATGTCGAGAAAAGAAGTTTTACAACAACGAAGTGTTAAGTAATGATCGAATGTTAAGTAATGACTGAGTAACTCAATGATGGCCGAGTGCCAAAATTTAGAGATTTTTTAGTGATAATATGAGAATGAATTCAAGGAAATCGTGATTCCCATCTGACTTAGTTGAATTCTTGGGAGATGTAAACTACATTGAAGATAAGATTGATGAGTTGGATCATTAAACTCAAGGAGAGGATTAGGCAAAGACCTAATAGACAATTCTAGAGAAGTTTCTAGAAGATGATCAAGAAGTTGGATAGATATAGTGAATCAAATTGAACATGATCATAAATCCTAAGATCTATGGTGGTGATGGAAAATGGTGAAGCAAGAATTGCCTATTTAAAGAGGTACAGAGCTGAACAATATATAGTGTGTAATATTGTGAGAGAAGAATTGTGAGATGGATCAAAAACGCACAAGTGTGTGAGTGAATGAAAAGTTAAAGGAGAAAGCTTTCATAGATGATGTTGATTATATTGATAAGTGAATTTGAGTAGAAGGCTTAAGTACTATTGAGAAGAGTGGACTGATTGCTTGAAGGGTTTCCAAGCGAATCAAGATCAAACATGACAATGAAGACTTACTAGTAGAGTTAGCATAAGGACCAAATAGAGATCTAAACTTTTAAAAGTGAGTTGTAATCACACAAATCAAAGCCTACTATTTTCTTTCTAATCATTGTAAATATTTTGTATTGAAATCCTTTTAACAGATGTTGACGTAACTATCATATGAAGACTTAACAATCTGTATAAATCCTTTCACAAGGTGACATTCTAAATGGAATGATCAAAGTCCTTTGACAAGGCCACTCCTAATAGGGTGATTAAATCCTTTATCAAGGTCACATTTAATAGTGTGTTTTGTAACCTTTAACAGGATTGGCTCCTAAAAAAGCTCACTTTGAAAGAGTAAAAATTAGTAACATGTTGCTGGTGGTTTTTCCCAAATTGGGTTTTTACATAAAATCCAAGTGTCAATCTATGTTGAATGCTTTATATGTTTTACATTTGATAATGTTTTCATTGTGCAATGCAAGTTATGATTAAGAATGATTTATAGTAGAGACCAAGCAACATTAGGACAAAAAGAATAGTGATTGCTTGTGTTTAATTTGTTCAAGTGGTACTTAAGGACCTTGACTAACTGATTCACTCCCCCCCCCCCCCCAGTTATTCTACACATTTCTTACAACACCAACCAATCTATACCAATAGAGGCTTTAACCTCCACAAGTCAAGATAACAACCACTTTTCCACAACGACTAAGGGAAAAGAGAAAATGGGTTGTTCAAGTTCTTCCATCTTATCACCTCTTCACCAAAAGACTCCAAACAAAAACATCATCAAGAAATGAGTTGTTTAATAAAGGATTTTGAACAAATGTGAAAATTTCAAAGCAAAGGGGTAGGAGAATATTTGGTTTCTTTTTTGACCCACCAATGTCTCCTAAATCTCATGGCATACCAATTTCAACCGCTCTTCCTGGACCCTACAATGAGCACTTTATCAAAGGAAGCAATATATCTTTGGACATCATTGAAGAGGAACACAAGAGGATACAAAAAATTGATATTTCCCCCCACTTTTTTGGCAAGGGTTATGACTTAATGAAGAAAATGGTTACCTAGGTGGAGGTCCTTTAGGAAGAGGCATGGGCATTATCAAACTATTGGTAGCATATTTCAAGTCAAATAAGTTGAAGATAGGGATAGGCTATTGAAAGAAATGAAATGAAGGTTTTTTGCTCTATCCTAAGCCTCCACTTCTTGATAAGTCACAACCTAAATACGAAAGTCCATCCTCCTCCACTTTGATTTGGATACCAAAAGAAAAAGACATCGTAAATTGAAAGGCACTTGATCTAAAGAATGTAAACCTATCTTTCCTGGATCTCTACCTTGCAGATAGACCATTCATGGATACCATTGATAATGAGGAGGATGATGAATCTACTAAGTTGGAACTTGATTCATTATCTAAGGAATCTATCCATGACAAAGAATGTGATGTAATTCATATTTCCATGTAGAGCATTAGAACAAGAATCTACTTCTAGCTCAGACTCCACTTCACTACAAAGAATCAATTTATGCCAGAATGGTTTAAAAGAAGCTATAGAACAAAGGCATGATATTCCATCATATGGTAGTGATGAACCTAATGATGCATTCCAGTTCCAAACCCTATTTATGGACTTCTTTCTGCAAAAATTGAAAATGAAGTTAATAAGAAGCTCAAAGACTCTAGTTTCCTAGATAGTTTAGAAGAAGTGCACCTCATAGTTTTACCTGATACAATGTATGAGTCATCAAATGAGGTCATGTCTTTGAATATCAAACCATAATCATACCCTGAGTCATTATCCTTGACCCATCATAAGCTATTGGCATGAATGTTAATGATAATATATTGGATGAGTATCCTAAGCATTGAAGAGTATTGATATGTTGCATTCATGACTGTATTTCTATAATGCCTACCCCTACTTGACTTTTTAGATTGTATTGCCAGATTCTTTTAGGCTAGTGTTCTAATTTTTTTTCAATTATTGGTATTTGGTTACAAGATTAGATTAAATGTATTTCATATTTAGTTGATATGTGTGTTGAGTTACTAGGTTATTTAATGTATGCATGATTGTTCGATGATGATATATATGTTAATGTAATAAATTTCAGTTATTTAATGATGTTAGTTAGATAAATTGTTTTTATGCGGTTTCTATGGATACTTACCCCATACTTGCATGTGTATGGTGTGTGTGTGTATGTTTTATTTATGTTTGACATTTTTGATGTGGTTGAATAAGGGAGTTGTAGTCACCTGCTAGTCAGGATCTACATGATACACCACTTCCTGCCATTGCCTATTTAGTTTAAAATATATGTGTTTGTACATGTGTGGATTTTATGTGGATTGCAGGTACTGGATATCGACTTCCCTAAATTTCCATGATGAGTATACCCTATCATAGTATTTTAATGGTACAAGTGGGGAGATAACTCTTGAGTCCAAATCCTAAATCCTAAGTCAATTGTCCTAGAAAATAGGACAAGTATCTGAGTTGTCAAGTGACATGAATTCGTGACTTTGACCTTGGAGTTTGATTTAGTTTTATGTTCTTTATGATGGATTTTCATATTTTGTCTTATGGGTCTATGATGATTTTCTATTTTAATTAAATCAAATTAAAAGATAATTTAATGATTTAATTTAATGGAAATTTTATAAAGAAATTCAATATTTCATTATATTTAATTAACTAAGAAATTAATTAAATAAAAGAATTAAATTTAAAAGATTTTATTAAAATTCAATTTTTGACATATTTATAGTTATTTAATTTAATGATAATTATTTAGGAGTTTTATTTTAATAATAAACTCTAAATAATGTTATTAATTAAGTTAATAAATATATTATTGAAAAATGTATCGTGAATTAATTAAATAAAGGAATTAATTTTAAAGATTTAATTAAAGTTCTAATTTGGGTGTATTTATATTAATTTAATTTAATAATATTTATTTAGGAGTTGTATTTTAATAATAAACTCTAAATAATATTATTAGTTGAATTAATATATATTATTAAAACATCTCATAATTAATAAGAGAGAGTAAGCAATTGTTTAATAAAGTTTATTTTAATAAAATTGCATAAAGCATATGCATGAAATTAAAATATAATAAATTAAATAAAGTGAGAAAGAAAATTAATTTAATAAAGATATTTTAAGTTGCTAAAAGTGTGCATGAAAATGAAAAAGATAATAAAATATTAAAAGAAATTGATCAGCGAGTTCCCTCATGTGATTGCACAATAAGAGCGCCAAATAAAGGGAGAACTCTTTATTAGAGATTTAGAGCTCATTTTGCAATTACACAAGTTTGCAGGAGCCGATTTCCAAAAAGAGAGTTTTTGAGGGGAAGGAAAATTCTTGCATGTTATGTGCGTTTGTTGTTTTAGCATCAGATCCAGGTAGGATCTTATGAATTTTTGCAGTAGTTGCTCGTTCTTCGATTTCTTTGTCTTCTTCATGCTTACGAATCTTTTTTTAGAATTGAATTGAATTTGAAACCATTGTATGTGATTTTATCATTCTTTTCCTGAGAAACCTTTGTATATGAATTAAATCTGAAACCTTGTGCGTGATATTCTTCTTCTTCATTTTGAGATCATCTATATATAAATTGGAAAATTGAAACCCTTGTATTGAAATTATCGCTCTTCGTTTCTTGAAAAATATCTGTGAATGAATTTAAGTTTTGAAACCCTTGTGTGAAAGGAAATTGATTTTTGTTTTTAGTAAGTTTCTATCTTTAGTAAGTTTCCATTTTTGGGGAAGTTTCTATTTTTAGTAGGTATCTATATTTGGATAGTTTGCATTTCTAGTAAGTTTCTATTTTTGAAAAAATTTCATTTTTAGTATGTTTCCATTTTGGAAACTTTCCATTTTTAGTAAGTTTCTATTTTTAGAAAGTTTCTATTTTTAGTAGGTTTCCATTTTTGGAAAGCTTCTATTTTAGAAAGTTTCTATTTTTAGAAAGTTTCCATTTTTTAGAAAGTTTCTATTTTTAGCAAGTTTCTATTTTTAGCAAGTTTCTATTTTTAGAAAGTTTCTATTTTTAGTAAGTTTTCATTTTTGGGAAAGTTTTTATTTTTAGTGGGTTTCTATTTTTAGCAAGATTCCATTTTTTGGAAAGTTTCCATTTTTAGCAAGTTTCCTTTTTTGGGAAAGTTTTTCCAAAGTTTAATAAATTTAAAATTATTATGGTAATAATTGATAATTATTTTTATTAATAATTTTAATAAGTATTATTAAAATTTAAAATTTAATTATTTTAAAATTTGATTTATTACTTTATTATTTAAATATAATTCTAAAGTAAATTAATTAGAAGAATTAATATTTTCTTTTATAAACGTGGATGTGTTTATATGGTTTAGATATATGAAAATGAGTTGTAATACTAGGGAAATTCTATTACTCAAAAACCTTAATAATTAAAATACTTTGAGAAAATGAAAATTGAAACCCTGATTGAGATCGAAAACATTATCAATTGTAATATTTGGAAATGAAAACTTCAAAAACTATAGGTGAAAATGGAATTGGTTTGTTTTCAAAACCTAATGCTTATGGAGATGACTTTTGTATGTACTCTTATTATGATGTGTTTTTGTTGTTGGGTGTCAAGTTGACTTAGCTTTGACTAATCAGGTTGTATTACTAGAGGCTTGGGAGTTTTGTCTGTGATGTCATGATGATGCATTGTATACGATCTTTTATACTTAACCAAGGTAATGTGTCTTATATGCTCTATGAGGTGTTTTGATCTATTGATCATTATTGTTTTCTAGTGTTCTTGTGTGAAATTGAGGTGAATGTTGTGACCTATCGGATATAACCTTTGAGTCTTTGATCAATTGTATTTGGATTGCTTTCGAGTCGCTTGTATAGTACTGAGGTGTTGGTATGATTTTTTCTTGGTGATGTCATATAATGATGTGGATTGGTTTATGTGTACTTTCTTGGATCAATCCTGTTAGGATGATCATTTTAGTGATGCTTGTATTTTGACCAGTGATATTTTGATGCTTGTCAGTTTCTTGTTTAAGAACTGATGTATAGTATGTGGTCTTTTCAAAAAATTTTGATTTTATTGAGCGTAGAGTAGGTTATCTATATGTCATGTTGGGAAATGGCTCACAATGGAGGCCAAGGCTCTAAAGAGGTTGACAAGTAACCCTTGTAGGTTATTTAATAAGTGATAACATTTCATTAAATGGGTTTAAAATGAATTAATAAGAATCATTATTTTCCTCACCCATGCCTTGAGTGCTAGTACAGGCTAGGATGGGAGTAGAGTGGATGCTTGGTTGCAACCATGCTTCATTAGTATACCTTGTGAGTATGAAAGGATACTAGTGCCACATAGAGTCACTAGGGAGCCAGAGGATTGAAAGACTAGCTGGGTAACCCTAGTGTTGGCTCATGCGATGACACTTGCCCACATGCATAATAGATTTCTTATGTGTCGGTGTTCCCTCTGGGATTAGTTGATACTTGTGTCTTGGTACCCTTTGAGATAGTTTTCTATTAGGTGATTCCTTGAGCCTAGATGTTGGTTTTGACTTTTGAGTTTGTTATCCTATTTGGGACTTGAGTTTATCTCCTTAGAGTAGTGGGAGTGGACCTTTTTTGTGTTTCACGAGGTTGGGTGGTAGTGTTTTTTTCTTATACCTTTGAGATCCAACTATCAAATGTTGTTGTTGGATGTGTTTGTGTAGATTTTCCTTTCTATCTGCTCTTGTATTTCTATGATGGATAGTTATATCTATTGTATTTGGTTTGATTTCATAGAACTTACAAGATGATGTAATCTATTTCATGTTGGATATTCTTTTAGCCCTTCATACCCTGTGACCTGTACAATGGATGATGGTGCACTATGATTAATGCCAAGTGGCATTTGAGATGATTGTATATTATTTAAATGAATTCATACTTGTATATTATTATTTGATGTGGATTTATTATATATTGGATTTAGTGTTAATTAAAATCAAATGTGATTCATCATCATGGGACCCTTAAGAGTTGTAACTTGTTTATGTGTTGTTGATGTATGAGTGTATGTTAATTGATCTCATTGTTCTATAACTGTTGTTATATCTTTATCTTTAAAAAAATTGTTTGTCAAACTTAGTAAAACTTCAGGTTAACTTCTTTTGGGTCACATGGTGGGGCATTATAATTTGTTGTTGATGTCAACATGGTAGTAATTTTGTTAAGACTAGAAGAATATTAGTCAATAATCTTAGTATGCATAGGAGTTGAGGAAGTTTTAGATGATGCATAGTGGAGGAAATGTTCATGAGGTTGTCCAGACAATGTGGTTCAAAGGGCTAAGTCTGATTCGATGTTGTATGAAAGTTACACATATTTTACTAGAAGTGTAGAATTAGAGCATTGGAAAATAGAGTTCTAATGATCTATCACTATCTTTCATCTAAGATGTAATAAAGATGATGCACAATTAACAATGATAGAGGACGATCATATGGTGATGCCAGCATGTGCACAAGACATGGTTTCATACATGTAAAATTTTGTATAGAGTGTGAGCTGACAGTGTTGTTGTAGTTGTGAATTAATTAATTATCTTATTTTAATTAATTGAGAAAGCCTCAAGGAATTATTATGAAGATATGGTATAAAGAAAAAAAAAATTCTTATTTGTAATGTATCTTTATTGAGATGATCAAGTGAAATGTAAAGTATTAGTGTACAGCATGAGAAGGAGCAGAATGCTTACTAAATGCATGTAAGCGATCCAAGGGATTATTGGATGCACAGTATGAGATCTGGTTACAAGATCTAAAGGAGCAGAAGTTTGGTCAAAAGGACAGAGACAAAGAAAGAAAATACATTTTAGTTCTATTATTCTGCAAGGAATAATACAGAGATCATTTGGATAGTAGGTTTTTTTTTATCTTAACCTTGAAGTTGTTGGGATAGTGGGTCTAGTTGTCTTCCACAACTCCTAACAGTGTTGAAATCTCCTAATAGGGATTCAAAGTATCCTAAGAGGGACTCATATGTATTGAATGTTGTAATAGACTCCTAACAATGTCTATCCTCTAACAAGGAATGTTTATATTAGTACATCATCTTGTGGGTACCATCCCCATCGAGGTTTTCCCTCTGATCAAGGGTTTCCTTAGTTAACATATCTAGTGTTAATTGTGCATCAGTATATTGTTGTGGTTTCATTTTATATTACTCGCATGGTTAAGTTTGTTTAAGTTTATTATTTGTAATGATAGTTGTATAACTGATTCACCCCACCCCCACCTCCCCACCACCTAGTTATATCAATGGACTACATATTCTAACAATTGGTATCAAAGTATTAGGTCCTTGAAGATAAGGCTTAATATCTTTGGGAGATCAATGGTGAATATGTTCAAGAAAGATAGTTTGAGATTGGATGGGGCCAACTATGATAGTTGGAAGGAATGTTGTGAGGGAGAAAGTGATTTTTTCATGTGTAACATGAGAACTAGAGAAGCCCTATTGTCAGCTCTTCCAAAGAATTAATATAATTAGGTAAAGACATTTCAAACTTCTCATGAAATTTGGAAAGCATTAGAAGTGACTTTTGAAGGTGATGATCATGCAAAAAGAATAAAATTACAAAGTTGGATTTGCACATTTCAAGATGCTGAGATGATGGAAGATGAATCCATTAGAAATTATATAGAAATAATATTAGAAATTTTTGTAGGTATTTGATCTCTTGGTGGAACTAAACATGATGATGAGGTTATATGGAAGATCTTGAAAATTCTATCACCACCATTGAAGAAAATAGCTCATATGATTTAGCTAGTAATATGCTGCACCAAATATTTCACAAAGGAAACTTTTCTTGGAAGATTAGAATCTATAGAAAAAGAAATGAGATAGTTTTGGGAATTAGCTATAGTTGGGATATCTTTCAATGCTATGTACATTCGACCTAATCTATCAAGAAGTACAAGTGCAAGAGGAGACTTTGGTAGCAGTAGCAGATCTGAAGAAGATAAGAAGATTGAAGAAGGAATAGCCCTTCTAGTAAGAAGAGAAAAAGATGGTAAGAAAATATTTAAGTGTTGGACTTCTCATGAATATGGTCATTTTTCATCTAAATGTCCTAAAAGAGAGAAAAAGTGCAGAGGAAAATTTAAGCGTAGAAGAGATAAGGATAGAAATTGCTTATATGCTAATGAGGACGAAGAATTTGATGAAAAGGATCAAAGTGAAAGTGATGATGAATTAGGATTTGTGGCTATTAAGGAAGATAACCTTGATAGAGAAATTAGAGAAAAAAGAGCTCTAGTTACCCAAGTTGAAAAGAAATCAGATTGGATAATTAATAGTGGATGATCACATCACATGATTGGTCATATGAACAAAATTGTTAGAGTTGGTAATAGTGTGGCTTGTCATATTATAGAGATTAGATCTATTACTCTTGATGGTAAAACTAATATTGGCAATGTTTACTTTGTTGATGACTTGAAACATAATTTGTTAAGTGTTAGACAGTTGGTAGACAAGGGATATTTATTGCAATTCATAAAGAAGACTTGCATTATCAAAGACAAATATGGTAAGCTGATTGGTGCTGGAATCAAATCTAGAGGTAATGTATTTTAGTTGAACCCTACTAAAATAACATATTTGATTGTAAAGGTTGATAACATTTGGTTATGGCATAGAAGGTTTTGTCATATAAACTTTGATAATATTGTGAAAGCTAGCAGTACATTTTTAGTGAGAGATCTGCCTAAGATTATTAAGCCTACTAATGTTGTCTCCAAGGAATGTATTTTGGCTAAGCAAAGGAAAGTGTCTTGAACTAGAAAGAAGTTCTCTACTACAGAGAAATTGAAGATCGTTCACACATATCTGAGTGGTCCTACAAGAACCAGAGGATTCTATGGTGAAAGATACTTCACAATTTTTTTTGATGATTTCACTAGGATGATGTGGGTAGCTTTTCTTAAAATGAAGTCTAACCTTTTGAGAAATTTAAGGTATTCAAGAATCAAGTTAAAAATGAATTTTGTGTTAAGATTAAGTGTTTAAGATCATATAGAGGTGGATAATTCACTTCTAGAGAGTTCAACATGTTCTATGAAGAGAATGGAATAAAAAGATAGTTATCTTCACCTAGAACACCTAAACAGATGATGCAGGAGCATCCAGAGGTATAAGGGAAATCCTGTGTCACCCAAAAAAATGTACTTAGACTTAGTTTTTGTTTCATGTCTTTACATTTTTGGATACCCATTTGGCTCAAATAAAGGTTCCAACTCTCATAGTTCAACTATCAATGCGTTTGAAAATCCCAAAAAAATAGGAGCATGTATTTGGGCCATCATTTCGGTAAACTAGAAGGTGTGAATTGGCTAGATGAATGTAATCATGATTTAGAGCATTCCAAAAAAAGAATCAGGTCAATAGGCCCCACGGTTTGAAAGTTATTGCAGTCTTTTGGTTTTTGGAGACCTCCTAAGAATGCTTCAAAGTCAGGTTTGGGGCATTAAATGACCTCAAAAAGGGTCAAAAAATAGGGGATGAGTAAAGATCATCCATAAGGCTATAGAGCGCTTCGAGAGCTTTCCAAAAATGTAAACAGTTCGTCAATCTGAGCTACGGTTCAAAAGTTATGCCTCCCGGAAGTTCGGCTACCGTTTCTGGATTCTTCTAGATTTGCACCAACTTCTAACGCAGCTTTTGGAACCTTCTATTTTGTCGGTGGATGCCTACTAGCACTTTCTAGAATGTACTCCTAGTCCTTAACCCTCCGGGGTCTATATAAGAAGATTTCTGACATTGTAAAAGGCAGTTCGGATCGGAGCTTGAGAGGAGGTGCTAAAAGGAGAAATATTCTCCAGATTTATGCTATTGTAAGCCCGTAGGGCATGTTTTGAAGTTTATTTCCTCTACACTATTTGTACTAGCCTATTTTCTTAGTTAATATAATTTCTCTTTTCTATTGTGTCCATTTTGTTCTTGGGTTGTGTCCCCATCAACAGAATGGGATTGCTAAAAGAAGGAACAAGTTAGTAGTAGAAGTAGCAAGAGTGGTGTTATTTGAGAATGATTTCTCAAGGAAATTTTGGAGATAAGCAGTTAACACTATAGTATATACTCTGAACATAGTACATATTAGAAAAGGTATGAGCAAGACACCTTATGAATTATGGTTTGGTCACTCACCATCAGTTAAGTATTTTAGAATTTTTGGAAGTAAGTGTTACATAAAGAGAGATGATGATATTGTTAAGTTTGATCCTAGAAGTGACGAAGATATGTTTCTTAGTTATTCATTGAAAAGAAAAGCATATAGATGTTTCAACTATAGAACTAAGACAATAGTTGAGTGTGCAAATGTAAGGATTGATGAAAAGTTTGGTACTAAAGAGAAAATGGTATATTATAATTCTGATTAAGAAGAGGATAATTTTAGAATTCTTAGATAGAATGTTGAAGTTCTTTTTGGGACTAACAATAATTTGCAGAATGAAGTGTCTATTGAGCAAAGAGAAGATCAGAGTTGACATGTCAACTCATACTTCCAACAAAAACATGACAAAGAATCACCCTCCAGAGTAGATAATTGGGTGCAATAATAAAGGCATGATGACAAGAAACAAAGTAAATGAGAAATTGTGTCTAATTTCTCAAGTGGAGCCTAAGAGCACAGATGAAGCATGTAAGGATGATCACTAGATGCAAGCTATGAAAGAAGAACTAGATCAGATTGTAAAGAATGAAACATGGGAATTAGTTCCTAGATCGAAAGACAATAATGTGATAGGAACCAAATGGGTATTCAAAAATAAGATGAACGAGCAAGGAGAAGATGTGAGAAACAAAGCCAGACTTGTTAGCAAAAGTTACTCATAGAAAGAAGGCATAGATTATAAAGAGACCTATGCACCTGTGCCAAAAATGGGAGCAGTAAGAATGTTCTTGGCTTGTGTAGCAAGCAATAATTTCAAGGTTTATTAAATGGATGTCAAGTCATCTTTTTGTAATGGAGAACTTGAAGAAGAAGTCCACATTGAGAAACCTGATGGATTCCCTCTAAAAAAAGATAAAGATTTTGTATGCAAACTAAAGAAAGCACTATATAGTCTGATAGGTATTTATCAAAGCTTGGATTTATCAAAAGTACAACACATGGTAATTTTTATTTGAGGAAAACATTATAATGGTCTATTTATCATTGTAATATTTGTGGATGAAATAATATTTGGAGGAAATGGTGAAGAAATTGATAAGTTTTTTGAAGAGATGAAAAATGAATTTGAAATGAGCATTATAGGAGAAATGAAGCTTTTCCTAGGATTGCAAATTGCAGATTACATAGAATAAAGATGGTATATTTATTTCACAAACTAAGTATTTAAATGATTTGTTGAAAAGATTTGGTTTGGAGAATTGCAAACCTATTGGTACACCCATGATAATTGATCACAAGTTATCTAGTAAGGATGAGACACCTACAATTGAGAAAAAGAAGTATTGATCTATGATTGGAGGATTGCAATATCTAACTTACACCAAACCAGATATAGAAAATGTAATTGGGATTGTGGAAAGATTTCAAGCTGATCCAAAAGTGTATCATTATGTAGAAATAAAGAGGATATTTAGATATTTGAAAGGTACATATGATTATGGAATATGGTATGATAGATCAAGTGATTTCACCCTATGTGCATATACTGATGCAGATTGGGCAAGAAATATAGATGAAAAAAAGAGCACTAGAGGAGATTGGTTTCTTGGTTGAGCAAGAAATAGGATTGTATATCTTAGAGTACAGTTGAGGCAAAGTATTTTATCATGGCAAATAATTGTAATCAAGTTATGTGGATGAAACAAATGTTGAAGGATATTAGAATAGTGTATATAGAGCCTATTATTGTTTATTGTGATAACACAAGTATAGTAAGTATGTCTAAGAATCTAGTATTTCATTCTAAGACAGAGCATATATCCATAGAGTATATTGTTTTGATAGAAAAGGCAGTAGGGAAAGAAATAAGGTTGGAGTATGTAAGCACTAAAGATTAGATTGCAAATATATTTACAAAACCTTTTCCTAAAGATACTTTCGAGTACCTAAGAGGTATGCTAAGGGATATGCCCCTACCTACATTAGAGTAGTTGATGCAAGGAGTGCATCATTATAGTAGTACAGAGAACTATGGTTAGACTAGACTAAATGTTGATGCTTCCTATATGAGGTAGTATTCGATATGTACTAAGTCATGAAGGACTCTAGGTATTTGGTATTAAACAATATCTTTGGACACTCGAGCTAGTTGATGATTTGACAAGCTTCTTAAAAATTGGTATGTAACAATTGCTATTGTGATTGACACATTTGACATTAATGTCAATAGGGGAGAGAATATACATGAAAAACATATTGAATGAATGTACATAAGAAGAGAAGAACCTATTGAGATGGCAATGGGTGAGATTTATCTCTTTAGGGAGATTTAAAAAGATTCATATAAGTGTGTAGAAGGATATGTAAGTACGTAGATGCAACTAGAGTGTATTCAAAGTTGTTTACTATGAACAACTATTACCAATCCTAAAAGAAGAAGAAGAATAGTAAAAAATTCTAGAAAGATCTCATATTGATGAAGAGGATTAGGAAGAAGGCAAAAGTAGAGTATGATTTGGTATACTTGGAACTTATATTTTTTTCATCTATGTTGCCATCAATGCTAAAGAGGGAGATTTTTAACATGAATGTTGATGATACTACATTGGGGGAGTATCCTAATCATTGAAGCGTATTGATATGTTGCATTCATGACTGTATTTGTCATTGATTTCAACACAACAGTAATTCTATTAAGACTAGAAGAATAGTAGTCAGTAATCTTAGTATGCATAGGAGTTGAGGAAGTTTTAGATGATGTGTAGTGGAGAACATGTTCCTGAGGTTGTCCAGATGATGTGTTTCAAAGGACTAAATCTAATTCGATGTTGTTTAAAAGTTACACCTCTTTTACTAGAAGCAGGGTAGAGACACATCATTGGAAAATAGAGTTCTAATGATCTATAATTATCTTTCATCTAAGATGTAATAAAGATGATGCACAATTAATAGTGATAGATGATGATCATGTGGTGATGCTAGCATGTGCGTAAGACATGGTCTCACATGTGTAAAGTTTTATATAGACTATGAGCTGACACTATTGTTGTAATTTTGAATTAATTAATTATCTTCTTTTAATCATTTGAGGAAGCCCCAACGCTAACTCAAGGAATTATTATGAAGATATGGTATAAAGAAAAATTGGTTTCCTTATGTGTAATGTATCTTGATTAAGAGGATCAAGTGGAATGCAAAGTATTAGTGCACAACTTGAGAAGGAGCGGAATGCTTACGAAATGCATGTAAACTATCCAAGGGATCATTGGATGTGTAGTATGAGATCTGGTTACAAGATTTGAAGGAGCAAAATTTTGGTTGACAGGACAGAGACAAAGGAAGGAAATACATTTCAATTTTATTATTCTATAAGGAATAATATAGAGATTATTTTAACAGTGGTCTCTTTGATCTTAACCTTGAAGTTATTTGGGCAGTGGGTCCAACTATCTTCCACAACTCTAATAGGGTTGGCACAACTCCTAACAAGGATTTAATGTCTCCTAATAGGGACTCATATGTATTGAATGTTGTAATAGACTCTTGACAAGGTCTATCCTCTAACAAGGAATCTTTATATTAGTACATCATCTTGTGTATACCATCCCCATAAAAATTTTCCCTTTGATCAAGGGTTTCCCTAGTTAACATATCTGGTGTTAATTGTGCATGAGTATCTTGTTGTGGTTTGAATTTATATTACTCGCATGGTTAAGTTTGTTTAAGGTTATTGTTTTTAATGATAATTATATAACTAATTCACTACCCCCACCCCCTCTCATTTATATTAGTGGACTATATATTCTAACATAAGCTTATCATCTGGGATACAACTAAGCCTCATGACATCCCTAACTTCAACTTTGACCAAGACATTTTTATATACCTCAATACCATTGAACCATCTCCAAGAATAGAACCTAGTGAAGTGCCTATGAATAAGTCAAACATTAATTATCTTAGTTGGATAAAAATAGGTCAATCATATCATAGATCTAGTGACCCAACCCACATTGTGGCAAGTCTCAATAGAAAAATACAAGAAAATAGAAGTGATGTATCTAAGGGTGAAAACCCAATTGTGGCACCCATTGATGAGATAATTGACACTTTACCTGAATATTAAGAAGAGAGTTCGTCTATTCTAATCATGTCGACAAAGAAAGTCAACTTTGGGACAAAGATAAAACCTAGAAATATTCACCTAGCTCAGTCATTAACATCAAATGAAAAAAGTGAGTTCATTCATTTCTTAAGGAAAATCAAATTAATTTTGCATGGTCTTATGCCAAAATGCTAGGTTTAGATCCTAATCTAATTCTCCATTATCTTAATATTGCTCTAGAGGCTAAACTAGTCAAACAAAATCTTAGAAAGATGCATCCACATATAGCACTATTATTCAAATCAGAGTTGAAGAAATTACATCACACCGACTTTATAAGCTCATTGGCCTATGCTTCATGGATCTCAAAATTGTGCCTATTTAAAAGAAAGATGGTAGCATATGGATCTGCATTGATTTCTGTGATGTCAATAAGGCATGCCCCGAAGATGGTTTTCCCTTACCAAGCATTGATGTCACTATAGACCTAACTACAAGATATTCTATGTTTTCTCTCATGAATGGCATCTCTGGTTATAAGAAAATATGGATAGCACCTAAAAACCAATAGAAAACAACCTTCACTTGTGCATGGGGAACATTTTATTGGATTGTCCTACCCTTTGGTCTCAAATATGTATGGGCCACATATCAATGAGCTATGACCATAATATTTCATGACATGATGCATACATTTATGGAAGATTCTCCTCTAGCATAATCTCATATTCATCAAGATCATCTTTCAATTCTAGACAAAATATTCACCTATCTAGAAGCTTTCAAAGTTAGGTTGAATCCTAAGAAGTGTTCTTTTGATGTGCAATCTAGAAAATGTCTGGGTTATATTGTCTCCGCCAAATGCATAGAGGTAGATCCAAAAAGATACAAGGTATTGTTGACATGAAGTCTCCTAAGAACCTAAGCCAGCTACATTCCCTCCAAGGAAGACTTCAATCCATTAGAAGACTTATATCTCAATTGCCCAAAAAATGTGTACCCTTTACTCACCTACTCCACAAAAATGTAATCTTCAAATGGGATAGTCAATGTCAAGAAACTTTCAACCTCCTCAAGAGTTATCTACTAAATCCACCTTTCTTAGTGCCTCCTACTCAACATAGACCTTTGTTTTTGTATATCTCCCTCACAAATAAATCAATAGGAGCCCTATTGACACAAGAAAATGACCAAAGCAAGGAACAATCCATCGTCTACATTAGTCAAGCTCTAGTTAATTATGAGCTCAATTACACTTTCATTGAGAAGGCATGTTTGGCAATAGTTTTTGCTTCCCAAAAGCTATGCCACTACCTCTTAATGCATAAGGTAAATCTCATAGCTAAAATAGATCCTCTTAAGTACCTTTTGAGCAAAACAACATTAATAGGCAGACTAGCCAAGTGGGTAATGATTGTGAGTGAGTTTGATATAAAATATGTTGATAGGAAGGCTATCAAATGGCAAGTCATTGTAGATCAGTTAGTAGATGCACTCATAGAAATCTCAAATCCTATCTTAACATATTTTCTAGATGCAAAAATTCTTCATACAGAGCTAGTCACATGGACTTTTTATTTTGATGGTTCTTATACACATCATGACTTAGGCGTGGATATATTGTTCATCACACCTTTAGGTGTAACCATACCAAAGTCATACAAACTATTGTTCCCATGCACTAATAACGTGGCAAAAAATGAAGCTTTAGTTCTTGGTCTCAAATTAGCCCTAGAATGAAAATTAACAGCAATAGAGGTCTATGGTGACTCCTAGTTGGTCATCAATTAGGTTAATAACACATATTAGATCAAAGATGAAAAATTACTACCTTACAAAGATTCGGTTGATACACTCAAAGAATACTTTGTTTAGATTACATTTGCATAGATTCCTAGAGATAACAATAGGGTGGCTGATGCTATAGCTACTTTGGCCTCTTTGCTCCAGTTACCTAATCAGCATGAATCCTATGAATTCTTAGTAGAGGAGGTGGTTCAACCTGCATTTACTCAGCCTAAATCCCACATCATTTTCTTCCTAGATGTTCCCAACTCCCCTTGGTATGATTCCATCTCCACCTACTTGTGAGATAATTGTATGCCCCTTGATCTATCTAGAACCCAAAAATGATACTTTATCTGACAATCCTCACATTACCATTAATGTCTAACACATTGTATCAAAAAGGTCTAGATGGAACCTTATTTAGATTTCTAGAAAATGATGAGTCTAAGGCTACTCTACAAGAGGTTAATGCAGGAATTTTTGGGTCACATTCTAGTGGGTTCACCCTAGCTAAAAAAATCCACAGAATGGGTTATTTCTAGCCCACCATGGAAAATGATTCTATTGACTATGTTAAAACTTATAAGAAGTGTTAGATTCTATTGGAAATATTCAAGACTATGCTAAGTTATTGAGAGGGGAGGGGTGAATTAGTAACTTTGAAAACTTTACAAATATTAATTAGTAGTTAATTCATCACAACTGATCTAATTGCAAGTGTGAGAAACTAAAAACATGAAAGCACTTATAACACTTGACACAAAGATTTGGTGACCCAGTAACCTTCCAAATAGAAAGTAAAATTGGGGTGGGGATGATACCCAAAAACTTCAATATTGTAGCATAAAGTTGGCCAATTAAGGCTTACATTGATCACTTCTAATGGTCTGCCCTATTAGGAGCAATTAGGACTGCTAGGTCCACCTTGTTAGAGGTTTTACAAACATACAATGAAGTATGCACTCAGTAAAGAGATTTATGGGAGACTATTAAGTCTACCTTGTTAAAGGATTTTTACTAGTTCACCTATTAGGATGAAGTAGTAGATCTCTAATCTGTAACTAAATTTGCTAAGTGAGATTCCTTTGAATGTACTGATCACCTTTCTATGATGGATATGTCTTTATTGTACCTTATGTTGATATGGCCTTTACAATTTACTCTTCTTCTACTATATTATTTTCACAATTGCATTCACACTTCTATTCCTTTCTCTCATAATCTTTTGAAATGAGACAACACATTACATATATCTACCAATTCAAATTACATAATTACAAAATCAGCCATCGTACAGGTTAACACCAATATTACAAAGTTGGCCCATATGAAGACACTCAGGTTCTGAAGACTAACTTGGTGAAGTTCTGATACACGGCATCCACTGTCATTACTTCGCATCATCATGCACTCAGTAGACATAGGGGCTAGGTCCATATTGATCACTTTAGAGTAGTCTTGAACTCATTCTACACAAGTGACTCGGTAGATACTATGCAACTCGGCATAAATTGAAACACTTGTTTACCATTACTAAACTCGGTAAACACTATCTTCACATTACATGAACTGCAGACTCAATAGGCACTTCAATGCTCAATAACCACTGATAAGCTCAGTATATACTAAAATTCTTGATTTGAACTATTGGACTTCACATTGAGTGTATTTTCTCGGTAACCACTGGGATTAGTCTAGAGGACTCAATAGCAACTATAATGCTTGGTGGCTACTGAATTACATGGAAAACATTGTATACTATTCAATGATCTTGATAGCCATGCAAAATTTGAATATGTGAGTTGCACTAATAATAAACTTGAATGATATATCAACAATCTCCCTCTTTGGCATTAATGACAAAAATGTTGGAGTTGATGAAATCCAACTCCGAAGATGGCCAACATCACCTGCATGCAATATCCTATCAAAGGAAATCCAAGGAAGGAAGAGCGTGGAGCAAGGGAAAAACCCTAAATAGACATGAGAGAGAAAAAGATATTGCAACACAAGAAAATATGTATTTACAATATGCGAGAATGAGATGTAAAATACAATGAGGGAGCTTGAATATAAAGAGCTGAAGGAATCTCCTAGAACAAGCTAGAAGATGCTAGGAGATAAGTGTGACAACTAAGCATACATCCACATGAGGTGGAAAGTCCTCAAACAAGGTGAGAGGATAAGTATGACTTAGGAGAGAACAAACTCATGTATTGTCAACAACTTATAACTAACTCCTAGACTAAAACTAATAAATGAAATGCATTTACCTAAGTAAGCTTAAGTAAATAGAATAAATAATTAATTATTAATTATTTACTCTAACACCCCCCTTAAGTGCAACTTAAGGAAATGTCTTAAGCTCACAAAACTAAGAAATGTAGAATGGGTCCCAGCAACAAGGCCATGTTAGGTACCCATGTACAAATGCAAAAGATGCAGCCTTTGAAAATGGGGAAAGAGAGAAAACCACATGGGAAAAACCCTCCCCCAAAAAGGGGTAAAAACCTAGTGAAAAATTGAAGAAGCCTTCAACTAGGGAAATGTCCCTTAAAATAGGAACAAGGAGTGATCATGAAGAGCATCATTGAAGCATGAAGAAGCCGTAAAATCTTCCATCAAAAAGAAATCTATTGATCTAAATAACCCCCAAGAAAGAAGAAGGCACGAACTGAGCATGTCTATATGGTAGATGATCCATCTCACTAAAATGCATAGGTAGCCAGCCCCTACATTCGCCTTGTATATAGGATCAACCACTAAATACATAGTTCACACTATTGAACCATTCAACCAAGGATGCATTAGAGCAATAACATAACCCCCCTTAATGCAGATGCGGTGAGATGACAAGTAACTGAGAATGTGGGCCAAAAATCTCCTACAAATGAACCAAGAACGATGAGAGAGGAAGAGGTACAAATACCTATAAAGATACGGTCACATTGACACTACATGGGGCCAATGTTGTGGAAGGGACACTCACTTGACAAAGGGAGAAGGCCTAAAATAGAAAACAACTATCCCCCCATGGTGCTTTATAAAAATAGTACATGTACAACTAACTCAAAAACAATGTTCATGAACCCGAAATGCAAAAGTGGCACTTTATCTTAGTGTGTATACAAAAGTGCTTACAAATGATGTCTACAATGATCAAAACAAAGAAAAAGATAACAAAAAAGAAAGTACGGTCCAAAATAAAAGAAACCATTCCAGGAAAATGATCCTCAGACCTGAAACACCCAAGATATCCACCATAGAGAAAAAATGCCAAAAATATGATAGAAAGAGCATGGGCCAAAATTTAAGGAAAAGGACTACATTTCTTAAAAGGTAATAAAACCAGCTTTCCAAAAATATAATGTTTTCAAAAAACTGACATGGGATGCAAAGGATATGCAAGCTAAAGTCAAAATCACAAATTTAGACTTCAACTAAAAAAAGGGCAACAAAATTGCATCAAAACCTAAAAATACCTACACCAATGTCTTTGTCTCAAAACCAGCTTTTTGACACTTCTTTCAGATCAAAAAAATACCTCCGTATGCTCAAGTTATGGTCAAAAAATCAAGAGTAGGTCCAAAATGACCTTGGAGATGTGCAAGAGGTGGATGATGCAGTGATTTCATGCTAATGTCAGCAGAACATGGCATAAAATTTGATGGCCTAGAAGCCATCAAGGCAAAAAAGAAGCCACATGGCATGCTACATGGAAAAATTTGATGTGGTAGGGTGATGTGGCAGTTCCACGAGGCAGTGTGCCACGTGGTACCCAAGCCACATGTCACCCGGCACAGTTGCCAAGTGTAAGAAAATGTTGATTGGGCTAACAACTAGGTAAAGTGGCACCAAGGTAGAGGTCTACTGTCAAAGTGATGGAATAGGATTGAGGATCGGCAGAGGTGGTGATAGAGGGTGGCGTCGCCTGTCTATGAGCGGCGGTCGGGCTTGGGCTACCCTACAGTGGCGCGGTGGTAGCCCAAGGTGGTACAGACGGTGGTAGCCCGAATTTGTAATTTTTTTTTTTTAAATTGTCGAAAATGTCTGTATGACAGTATGAAGAGCCCTGCAGCTAAAAAAAATTTGCCTTCCAGAGCTCTATCTCCAAAATTGAAATGTTTTATATGAAACCTGACTATAAACGGCCTTTTGGATCCAATGGCAACATCCATTTGGGTCCAAAGTGGTTCAAAAAATTTCTCTACCCCTGATTTGAAGAAAAAAGCACAAATAAACTAGGGTTTGTGTCTCTAAATCACAACTTCAAAAAACCTTCAACGAAGCAGTAGCAAGGAGGCTCTAATACCATGTTGGAGTTGATAAAATCCAACTCTAAAGATGCCCAAAATCACTTGCATGCAATATCCTGTCAAAGGGAAGCCAAGGAAGGAAGAGCATGGAGCAAGGGAAAACCCCTAAACAGACATGAGAGAGAAAAAGATATTGCAACACAAGAAAATATGTATTTACAATATGCAAGAATTTTTTATGAAATACAATGAGGGAGCTCGAATATAAAGAGCTCAAGGAATCTCCTAAAACAAGCTAGAAGACACTAGGAGATAAGTGTGACAACTAAGCATACATCCACATGAGGTGGAAAGTTCTCAAACAAGGTGAGAGGATAAGTATGACTTAAGAGAGAACAAACTCTCGTATTGTCAACAACTTATAACTAACTCCTAGACTACAACTAATAAATGAAATACATTTACCTAAGTAAGCTTAAGTAAATAGAATAAATAATTAATTATTAATTATTTACTCTAATAAAAAACACTTATCAGCCAAAATTGATATTCACCAACATGTGATATTAGCACGGTAGGGTATACTATTTTGGGATTATTCAAAATTGGTCTTTGTAAGTATATACAGTATACTATGCATCATATCTACAAATTCTCTTCTACAATATACATTCCCCCAATAGCATGTTTCTCCCCCATACTCTATGTCTCTCTCAAAACAATATACAATATACCAAGTGTCTCTCTATATATAGCATACTTAAGTGTCTCTCTCCCTTTTTGACATTAATGCCAAAGATTTATTTAAAACATATTTACATAGAGATACTAAAATGAGATTAAAAAAATTGAATGTACCTTGAGGGTTATTTCCAAGGTTTTATCTCAATTTTCTTGCAAGACCTTGCATGTATTTATTACAATTTGCACTTTTGTTGATAGTTCAATCATGTGGTCTGCAATAGAGAAGTTATTATCATGGATCAAAGTTTTTGAATGTACAATATGTTTCTGCATAGCATCCATGATTGGAAGGATCATATTTTGTATATTAATCAATGTTGATTGGATCCTTGCTTCTTCTCTTAGCAATTCAGCCTGCATATCTAACAAAAAATTGATCTTCTTGAAATGTGCAAAGCTTGAACTAGGGTCAAGTTGCAACTACTGAACACTTACTTTAAGATCTATATCAATTTTGGACAATTTCTCCTTTATTTCCTTTGTGAACTTGGTGATATCACATAGTTTCTCAAAAAGTTATCACACATTGGTACAGGATGTCTCAAGATTGACCAAAATTGTTGAAAGCTCAACTTGATAAATGGCAATTTGTTGTGCAATGTGCTCTAGCACTTTATTGTTAAATTTATTTTCAGCATTTTCAACCAGCTTATCTTGTCCATCTGTGTCCTCATTGAATTTTGGACTACTTCTTCAAGCTAGTTCAAATTAGGTTGAGAAGAATCAACCTCAATTCCTATTACCTCTGTCAGAATGTTTATGGCATCATCTATTATTTTATACTCTTTGTCTCTTTTCTCTCCTAATTTTTTTTGTTTTGCCAAATATGTGCATTTAGTCTGGGTTAAGCTCGTAAATATCCCAATTGGGATTACTATCTCTTCATCTAGATCAATATCATCCTCTATTTCCTTACCTTTCCCCAAAAATCTTGTACTAAGTTGACCCTTAGGTTCAACTATCCTTGTACTTAATGCCTTTGTGTTTGAAATGGAAACAATAGTAGATATACTTGGACTAGTAGTCAAAATTGATAAAGTACTTATTGATGGAATACTTATAGAAATGCTTGTTGAATCAAAATTGATGAAGTCAAAACTAAAGTATCCAAAACTAAAGTAGACAAAATTGGAGAGCTTACCACTGAAGTACTCAAAATTGTAGAAACCGTTGTATCCATGACTGATGATACCAACTTGGTAGCTAAAGAAGATGGAGGTTGCAACTTAGTAGATGAAGTGGAAGTCACTTCTGTCATTGATATGCTAAACTAGGTTGGGCCAAAGAGTGATTGGACATTTGATGTATCTGTAGTAGTCACAACCAAACTTGTTGAAGTTGTCTCCATACTTGATGTAGTCACTAGTTTTCTCAAAGAGTGAGGAAGTGAGGCAATGACTGTCATAGCTATCATGATAGGGTTAGTCTCTTCATCATCTTTCTTATCTTCCTTGGTAGCTTCTTTCTCCTTGAATTCTTCATAGTCAATTGTGACAAACTGAGTTCATTCTTCTCCATCATTCTCTTCATCCTTGTCATCATCATCATCTTTTATTTGTACTAGATGTTAACTAGGCTTGTGAAGATGATAGACATTTCTCCAAGTGTTTGTGGCATTTCTCACAACATATTCAATATCTTTCATCAAAATTAAACAAGTATTGAATTTGAGAGTCATTTTGTTTTCATTTTCCTTTAATGACTTATTCACCTCAGCATCTAATATACTCGGTAGTCGCTACTTCAAGGTTTGAGCATATATGTCTTTGATAGTTTTCTTGGAAAATTCTTATCTTGGCCTAAATTTTTTTAGTAATATGCTAGGAATTTGTGAGGGTAGCTGGTCAGGAGAATACTTCCACTAACCCATTTTTTCCATGACCAAATCTTTATTCTATTTTTCCTCATCCTTAGTTCTAGTCTCGTATTTCAAGGCTTTGAAGTTGGTTATACCAGCTCCATCTCTTAATTCTTTGAGTCTATCTTAGAAGGTGCATGGAGGTTAGCTGAATATGATATCACCACTTTCTTTGTCAGCCTTCTTCCTTGACCTTCTTATGAAGACTGCAGAGGATGGCTTGGGTGGCATGGTGATGATCACCTTGCCTTTCTTCTTCAAAGTTTCTTCTCCTTTCTTAGATTCTTCCTCACCCTCTACTTCTTCCACATCCTCACATTTTCCATTGGTTAACAACAGAGGTGCACTTGATTTTAGTTTGGCTATCCTTCTCTTACCTTTGTTAATCGCCTAAGGGAGCTTTATTTCTAGCTCTATTCTGGCCTTAGCCTCATCATAAGTTCCAAAATAAGGAGCCTTGGGATCAATAGGTTCATTGGCAAGGGCTTAAATGATATGCTTTGTCTCATCAATATTTATCTCATTGCCAAGAGGTTTGACCCATACAACTCTAGGCTTAAGTGCCTAGATATACACCTTGTCACTATCCACCATGAAGCATACATCATCTTTGTAGTCTTCAAGTAACTTCTTCAAAATTCTAAATATATTGTTCATTTTCTTTTTTAACACATTGAAGTAGATGTCCATGATGCTATTATAATTTTCACCTAATTCTATAATATATTTATTTATCTGATAAAGGATAGGCACATCCTTTCTCTAGACTACTATGCCTTTTGATGCGAAAAACTTTTGGACATAGAAGAATAGACAGGTTAATAGTGAACCAAATTTTCACGGGTTTTTTTTGAAGTTCTAATAATTTCCATGTTTTTGTTGAATTGTTTCAATAATAAGTGAACAAGGTCATAAGATAAATTGTTTCTAACTAGTTTATATGCCAAATCCATGGCTTCGCACAAAACACTATTAAGACAGCTTGAACTATATATCTTATGAGCAATGACATGAATTCCAAATTTCAACTTTGCATCTATAACACTACTTAACTTCTTACCTTTGCCATCCCATTTGGCTAGGGTTTTCTTTACCAACTATGCCTAACCTAGGGTTTTTGTTGCTTTGGCTTTGGTAAGCATGGGAAGGTTAGTGATTTGATGAATCATCTTCTTGGTTAACAGAATTGGTTGTTCTAGCCAGAGCTACCCATTATGCACCTGGCTAAGGATAAACCTAATCCATTTAATTTGAAATCTTTAGGGCATATGAAGATTGTGTGTTAATCCTTTTGCTTCCAAATGTTGATGCTCGAGTTTAAGGGTTCCGTCAACACACAACTAACCTAGCGCATCATCCATCTCATTAATAAGGAGTACCTTAAGAGGGATTTGGGATTGAGCACTGCTTGGGTCCAGGGCTTTTGCAATTGCAAGTGCGAGCTTGAAATCTAATGCTTTCCATTCAACTCCTCAAACCAACATGTCAGACCCTTTCTTCACCTTTCTACTACTTGATGCCATTCTCACTCGGTAGCTTGAGAAAACTTCCAAAAACTTCTACATGAAATTTTCTTAAGTCACTTGATTGCACTGGAAATTTCTTCTTCACAATAGCTCTAAAATTTAATGGTGAGAAATAAATTTGATTTCATGCATTTGTTAAAAAATTTCCATTAATGCTCAATATGAAGGTAGATGAGTTGACATCGTGCTTGATAGGTTGTCATCCACTATTCTAATTGATCACTTGGCAATGACTTCTAGACTTGGCAACCATATGCGACTCATTACTCCTGAATTTTCTTGATAAAGTCCATGACCTGACCTTACTAGGTAGAGAAGGTAACTTGGTGATAATCGATATTGATCTTGTTCGGTGATCCCTTTATATCTTATATTCAAATTTGGATCTTTATTATCTTTAAATTGGAACTATTATGGATATCTTCTATGATAGCCTAGTTCCAGATATTCTTTTAGAACTTTAATTAGAAGGGGTGGAATCACCCAATTCTTGAGTGACTTGACCATCATTACTTGAACTATTATCCTCAGTAGACTTAGTAATCCATTGTTGTCTCATCTGCTTTCGAATGTTGTCAACTTTTTCTTTCTTTTCATCTTCAATTCTACCTATATTCATGCAATTCTTGGAAAGATGACCAATTTTTGTACAAGTGAAACATCTTTTGTTGGTATCTTTTCTCCTCATATGATATTTAATACAATTCATGCCAATGTGTCCAAATTCTCTAGAGTAATGACATCTACACTAGGTATTGTAGTCCTAACCAAATATTGCTTTCACAATTTACTCTACTAGATTGAATGTCTTGGTTTTGCATTTTGATGCCTTGTGTCCTTGTTTCTTACATTTGTGACACTTGCCCTCAAATTTTGGTTTCTATTTGCATTCATTAGCCCTATGACCATGCTGACTGCAATTATAGCATTTTTCATTGATTTTTTCTTTCCCATTAGTCCAACATTTGTTTGATGTATGGCCTAAATTACCACAGCAATTCCAAGTAGGTCTTTGATTCTTTTGAGCACCTTGTTTAGAGGATTCACCTTCTTCTTTGTATCCAATTCTTGTTTTTCCCTTTTGTCTATAGAGGTTCTATTCATTCAACTGATTCATGTCTTCTTGGGATTTCATCATCCTTTCATTGATTTGCTTCTCAAAGTTTAGGTCATTTCTCAATCTTTCATTGATTTGTCTTTTAGAATTTAGATCATTCCTTAATCTTTCATTTTAGATCTTAGGCTCATGATTTCCTTATTTGCATTGGAGAGCTAATCAATAAGGTCTAGTTGCTGAAGGGATTGATGTTGAATCTCATTATTTTTACCTTCCATTTTTGCTTTTGTCTTGTTTCTTTCTTCCATGATTTCACATAACCTTATTGACTAGATTTCTTACTCTCTTCTTAGCTTTCTTACTTCTTCTTGTAGTGAACCATTCTTTTCTAGGAGTTATTTGATTTCATTATTTGCTTCTTCTGAGTAGCTTGAAGGGAAAAAGTCTTCAATTCTTTCTTCAATGTAGAGATGATCATTCATCTAATTTTAAAGTTCCTTCCTTCTTTTCAAGGATTGGGAAAGTTGTTCCTTTGCTTTCTTGAGTTGGACAATGGCCATTTCTAGATCCAGTTTTTAATTGTCAATGGCCTTGTCAAGTTTGAATATCTCCATAATCCTTGATCTTTGCTCAAGTTGTCAAACTTTCTCTAGAGAACCACAAACCTCTGATACCAATTGTTGGAAATATTCAAGACTATACTAAGTTACTGAGAGGGGAGGGGTGAATGAGTAACTTCAAAAACTTTTCAAATATTTATTAGCACTTAATTCATCACAATTGATATAATTGCAAGTATGAGAAACTAAAAATATGAAAGCACTTATAACATGTGAACACAAATATTTGGTGACGCAGAAACCTTCCAAATAGAAAGTAAGATTAGGGTGGGGATGATACCCAAAAACTTCAATAATATAGCATAAAGTTGGTCAGTTAAGGCTTAAATTGATCACTTATGATGATCTACCCTATTAGGAGCAATTAGGACTGCTAAGTCCACCTTATTAAAGGTTTTACAAACATATAATGAAGTATGCACTCGGTAAAGAGATTTGTGAAAGATTGTTAAGTCTACCTTGTTAAAGGATTTTGACTAGTTCACCTATTAGGATGAAGTAGTAGATCTCTAATCTACAACTAAATTTTCTAAGTGAGATTCCTTTGAATTTACTGATCACCTTTCTGTGATGGATATGTCCTTGTTGTACCTTATGCTGATATGGCCATTACAATTTGCTCTTCTTCTATTGTATTATTTTCAAAATTGAATTCTCACTTCTATTCCTTTCTCTCATCAACTTTTGAAATGATACAACACATTACATATATATACCAATTCAAATTACATAATTACAAAGTCAACCATTATAGAGGTTAACACCAATATTACAAAGTCATTCCATATGAAGACATTTGGGTTCTTAATACTGACTTGGTGAAATTCTAATACATGGCATCCACTATCATTACTTGGCATTGTCATGCACTTAGTAGATGTAGAGGCTCAGTCCATACTAATCACTTCAGAGTAGTCTTGAACTTGGTCTACACTAGTGACTCAATAGATACTGTGCAACTCAACATAAACTAAAACACTTATTTACCATAACTAAACTCGATAAACACTATCTTCACATTACATGAACTATGAACTCAGTAGGCACTTCAATGCTTTGTAACCATTGATAAGCTCGATGTATACTAAAATGCTCAGTTTGAACTACTGGACTTCATGCTGACTATATCTACTTAGTAACCACTGGGATTAGTCCAAAAGACTCAATAGAAACTATAATGCTTGGTGGCTATTAAGTTACATGGAAAATAATGTAGACTATTCAATGAGCTCGGTAGCCATACAAAATCTGATTAAGTGTGTTGTCACTTATAACAAACTTGACTAATATGTCAACAACATTCATGGTAATTTCATTTATGCATCGACTCAAGAACTCAACCCATTAGCCACACCATTTTCTTTCTATCAGTGGGGTTTTAACTTAATAGGCATGATTCATCCACATTCCTCCAGTGGCCATAAATGGATTCTTACAACAATAGAATACTTCACCAAAAATGTGGAGGTAGTGTCGCTCATAGGCACCACCTAAAAAAAAAATTCCTATCCTTAACCACATCATTTTTTAGTTAAACATACCTCATGCCATACTAATTGATAATGCCTTATACTTCAAAAACCAAATAATCGATGAGCTATGTGAAAATTTTCATATCATTCACCACTCCTCTTCAATTTATTATCCCCAAGGCAATAGACAAGAAGAGGCCACCAACAAAAATATCATCACAATCCTCAAAAGAATTTTCAATGACATTGGTCGAGACTAGAAATTACAATTAATTTGGTATGTGTGTGATTAATCAAAACTTACTAGTCCCAATTAATCAAAACTTACAAAAATAAATCTCAAATCCCTTAGATGTCAATATAAATCAAAACTTAACTCTGTTGTAACTTGGTAAACACAGAAGAAAAAATTATGTAACTTGGTAAACAATGAAATAGCTAGGTAAATGCTTAACATGAAAAACCTAAGATATTATCAGTGATTGATATTACTTTAACTTAGTTGCAAACACATAAGAGAAATAGCATGAACACAAGATTTTAACGTGGAAACCCAATTTGGGAAAAACCACCAATTGCAACTAGTTACGAATTTTCACTCTTCTGAAGTGAGCCCTATGAGGAGCCAACACTATTAAAGGTTACAAAAAACACTGTTAGGTGTAACCATGTTAGAGGATTTAATCACCCTGTTAGGAGTGGCCTGTTAGAGGTCTTTAGACAATTCAATAGAAATGCCACATTGTTAGAAGATTTAAAAATAGTTGTTAAGCCAACTCTGTCAAGAGATTTAGATCACTGCTACAATGGTTAGAGAGCAACAATGAGATGACTTGATTCTTGATGAAACTGAATTGCTAATTATAGATCTCAATTCTCGCTTGTATACTTCATCTTTCTTGATTAAATGTATCTTTGCATCTTAACAAGGATATTCTACTTATCCTTATAATTTGCTTCCTCTAAGCATCATCAAATCTTATATTATGTTCTTCACATTCAATCCTCAACTTGACCTTATATTTATATCTTACACATTGTTAAGTTAGATTGAATACAACTTAGAATAATTAATATTCATCTTCTCAGTTAGGTAGAACCAACAGACAAGTCAACTGAACTCTCAATATGTGAAAAACAAGAAAATCCTTCATTAGTTGACCCTGCTTAGTAGATACCAACTCAAAGTGATTTTTCTATGTTAACCAAGTGAACTGAGTTAACACTACATGTTCACAAAGTTCCTTTAGTAACCGAGTGAGCTCGGTTAATACTAGTTCCATCCAACATTTCCTTCATTAACTGAGTGAGCTTGCTTAACACTCAGCTTCTACAAACTTTCATTTATCACTTGATTGAACTCGGTAGATAGTGTCTTCTAAACTAGGCAAACTCTAGAATGCTCGACAGACATAGGAAACTATCTTCAATGCCCGAGTGAGCTCAGCATACATTGACTGGTAGTGATATGACATTTAATGTAACATCAAAGACAATACACAATTAATCAATTGTTTCCAACAATCTCCCTCTTTGGAATTGATGGCA
The DNA here is from genome assembly GCA_028749045.1 of Cupressus sempervirens. Lineage (NCBI taxonomy): Eukaryota > Viridiplantae > Streptophyta > Pinopsida > Cupressales > Cupressaceae > Cupressus > Cupressus sempervirens. The sequence goes on from CM053786.1 coordinate 411,883,436, forward strand.
ACACAACATGTCATAATGCAATGAAATTTTAGAGCTAGAATAAAGTAAGGAACATTTCCTTAGTTTCATTCTTATTTTCATCCATGAGAACTCCCTCTATTAGTGTGAACTCCCTCTACCTTTAGTTTCACTCTCTGTCAACAAACTTCTGCCTTTGATATATCCCTCTTTGTCATTTCTTGAAGTGATAAAATTTTTGTGAGATATGACAACAAACTTCTCCCTCTTTGGCATCTCATGCCAAAGATAATATTCAGTATATATCAATGTACCTCATGTACTGATTCATTTGCAATGTGCCTTTGTTAATATTGCATCAATTGATTGATCTTTAATATGTTCATGGATATTATTATTTTATTCAAAATGGAACCAAAATAATAATTTAATATTTGAAGTGGATTCTCCATAATGAATATTTTATTCAAAATGGGTTCATGGATGTTATTATTTTATTATTTAACCTTTACCCTTGGTAAAAACTAAACTTAACCCAAATCCCTTTGAAATAACTATAAATACAAGGCATTTCTATAGCATTTGATCAAGTTTTTTATGCATTGTTATTATAGAGAAATTCAAAGATCAAGTTTTTAGGCATTGGTATTATAGTTCATTTTTTAGAGAATCTTATGCTTTATTATTATCATTGATATCATTACCATTTTTAGGATCTTTATTTGTAGAGCAATCTCATATATATGCTTTGTTATTGTAGTTCATAGTTTCATTTGCATGTTCATGTTAGTTTGTATATTCATGCTAGTGTTGCATCATTTCATGTTAGTTATACAATATCCCATTCTAGGATGTCACTAAGATGCCTAATCTGAGAGCAAATTAGCCATCGTAGTTGGGGATAGATGAGATGTTCTTGAGTTGAGAGAGTTGTTTCATTTATATTTGCTACATATTCTTTAGATTAACTCACTCATACATACTCAAACTATGGTCTCATGAAAACACAATTTTCCATTGTGTACATATTGGCACTCACCGTGGGGCAAGAAAGCCTCATTATCTTATTTTTTGTAGGTTTGAAGGTGCTTCAAGAAAATATCCAACAATCAGCAGCAATAAAATGAGCATTTGAGAAACCTCTTCATCTTCTCTATCTTATTCTTCTTCTATTTCTTATCTTCTTCCTTCTCATGTTCTAAAGTTCAAAAAATTTATCAAAATTCCATTTTATAGATTTTTTATGATTTTTCATAAAAGTCATAAAAAGTAGCTCAAATAAACAAATCTTGGTTTGAAATTTTTATTGAAGGTTCTGGACAATAGGGCAAAATTGAATGCACAATTTCAATTTTTTCTGATAAAACCTCTATTTTATATAATTTTTCTATGATTTTCATATGTGAATTTTTTGGGGATGCAAAACAATGAAACACAATGGAGGAGACACATAAGGGCAAAGCGCAGTTGACAAGAAATGAGTGGAGCATCTTCTCATCGAAATGTGCATCAGTGCGAGCAAGAAATGGAAGAGGCAAGCCAAGGTGATCTGCCCCAGGAGCCAATATGTATGCTCTTGAATGATGTACCTGTGCAAATCATCATCATTTATCTAATTTTCTCTTCCAAGTTCTTTAACCATTCAATCCATTCTACTCTAGCCAATCAAACTAGGGCATCCAATTTTTTTTCTAGATCATTAACCAATCATATTTTTCAACTTGGATCGAAACCAAATGATTCAAGAGCATTCTTTGAACCAATATGCTATGCATATTAGTTCAAAGAGGCAAATTTGTAGACATGTAAAATTGGGCACATCTTTTAATCAGGGCTTTCACCGAATTAGCAAGGTTTTTAAGGTCAAAATCATATGTATTTTGGAGAATTGAGGACAAATCAATCAAATTTGAAGTAAATAAAAAATTCAAATTAATCAACTATTTGAACCCATTTGAAATTTACACATGAAATTCAATTTTAAAGAAATTAAAATGGGCATTTATCCTCAAAAATCAATTTAATTTTCAAATATCTCCAAAATCATATTTTAATCAAAATGGGAACATAAAAATCATATTTTATTCAAAATGGACCCAAAATCATAGTTTAATATTCAAAGTGGGATTCTCCATTATGAATATTATTATTTTATTCAAAATGGACCCAAAATAATAATTTAATAATTGAGTGGATTCTCCATAATGAATATCTATAAATACAAGGCATTTCTAGAGCAAAAGCATCAAGTTTTTATGCTTTGTTATTATAGAGAAATTTAATCATCACATTTTCATGCATTGTTATTATAGGCATTTCAAGTTCATTGCATAAGTTTCATGTTATTTATTCCATAGTTTGCACGTTTAGTTTTCATCATTAAGTTGCATATAATTTTGTATTTTCATCATCATAATTACATATTTCATTTAGTTTCATTGTTCATCCCACAATATCCCTTTCTAGGATGTCACTGAGATGCTTGATCTAAGAGCAATTAATCCACTATAGTTAGGGAGACATGAGATGCTCTTGAAAGACTTAATTTGATAGTTTATTCTTCAATTTCACTATCTTTGGATTTGCTATCATTTCAAGTTTTCATTCTAATGTTTAATGAATATGCTTATTTGATATATATGTGCTAATCCACTAACGCTTGCATTGTTTAAGCTTTGATTTGCACAGGTACATCATTCAAGAGCATACTAAAACCTTGTAGTCACCAACCTTTTCAGAGCCATTTTTGGTTTTAGGCTTATGACTGTTTTGTTCCTTCATGTTTTCCAGATTGTTGAGTCTGAATGTGTTATTTTTTTAGTAAAAAGAACATTCAAAAATGATAAACTTCAAACAAAACTGGAAAAAATCATTAATGACAACATTCTATATGAAACAGTGCATTGGCATTGTTAAAACATTGCATAAATCCTTTCAAACAGTGCATACCTTTCTTAGAATGACACTTCTAAAACTTTTTAAAAATGTATATGGAACTTGAAATGGTGCATTGGATTATTTCTGAAATGCACTCAACAAATTTTATAGTGCATCTGTAGGAAACTTGCAAATAGAGGCTATTTGCATTTCAAGTTTTAAGAAAGAAAGAGCATTTTTGGATATCCTTTTTCTCGATCTACATTTTGCAAATTGAGAGATTTCAAACGATCATAATTCCTTCAAACTTAAGCAAGACATTTTATTTTTTTGTTATCCTTTTGGTTACAAATGACCAAGTTTTTAAGTCCAACCAAACAAACGTCATTGAGTTGCTTTGTGGTTAATTACCAGGATATTTACATCCTTTCTTCACCAACTTCAAAGAGCTTATTATGATCTGTCATGTTTGAGTGACTTTCCATCTTTCTTAAAATTTCCATTAATATTTGATCCAAGATTTTCTTCATTTTGCAACATGAAAATATTTTGATAAGGGTATACTCAATGCTCATGTCACCAAGGAAATCTGTTAGTGCCCCAAAAATAAGAACAAATAAACCTTTTTCTTTGCGAATAGGAGGGTCAAGAACAATTCTTGTATGAACAAGTGCAAGATTATCAAGAAAAATTGCAACTCCAAAATCTTCACAATCTTTGACTACCGTTGATCCACTAATTGAAGTTAGTTCCTCATCAACATTAGTGAATCCAATATATGTGAGTCCAAAACCCATGATCAACTAATTGAACCAAACCAAACAAATTGAACAATCAAATCAACAAAGATAATCACCAGCAAGAATGACTTCTCAATTTCCACCACGGAGTGATGATTACTATGAAGAAATAATTGATGAAGTTTAACAAAATCCTAAACTGATTGATATTGTGAACAAAATGATAGAACAAAATAAAGGTTGATATCTATTATATCTTGTTGAGCAAGGAGCCAAATTTCCTTAAAATTTTGATATGAGTTACATGCAAAAAGACCATGATGACTCACCTTAGAAATGAATGTATCAATGGCCTTAGTCATCAAAAAACAAGAGAGAGATGTAGTAATCCAAGTCACCATGTGTTTGGGCTGAATTTGGCAATTTCTTTCAAAGGTTTTCATTGTATTTTCCATCTTGGCATAATGTAGTTGTTTTGTCTTAGATTAAGAAAGAGATAATGAGAATGAATTAGAAGAGCAATCAACCTTCTCTTTTCCCTTAGTTGTAGTTGTTAGGTGATTGTTTTCTTGCCCTTTTAAACTAGGACACTTTCCTTTAATAGGGTCTGCATTGATGGAGACATTGTCCTTGTTGCAAAGAACCAAAGATGAACCTAACTTTGATGCAGAATTTCATACCTTATTTTGGTCTATGTCTAAAGCATTATCTTCCCTATTGTCAAGGACAAAAAAGTTGCAGTATTGTGTAGAGTTTTGATCCCCTAGTATAGTTATTTCTTCCCCTAGGTATGGGAATTTCAAACATTGGTGAAATATAGATGGAACAGCTTGCATATCATGTATCCATGATCTACATAGTAGAATATTGTAGGTAAGCATTAGGTCAAGTACCTGGCAGAGAGTTTCCTTAATAATAGGGCCAACACATATAGGTAAAATGACCATTCATCTAGAGGATCTTTCTTGCTCATCATATGCCTTGACTGTTATCCTTTTTTGTAGATCCACGACATCTTATGTGTACCCTAATGCCTTTACAAGACTCAAACTATAGAAGTTAAAACCCACACCTCCATCAATCATTGCTCTTTTGACACAATTTCTATGGATAAAGACTTCTATATGGAGGGGAAATTTTTGGGGTTGGGGGTGCAACAAGATTACTGAACATGTTTTGGAAATGAGTAACATCCAAATTGTTGGGCACTAGAGCTTTGGTTAAAATGTCTTTATGTTCTGGGGATATCTGTAACAATTCAAAAATTGAGATATCTGCAGAAGTTTTGAGCAATTGATTAACCAAGTTGTATTTCATCGTAGTGGAGTTTCTTTTTGGTTTTTCTTGATTGGTGGTTGCCCTTGACAATACTATTTTAGAGGCTTAATCTCTAGTGATAAAATTTAATGGTTTTTTCTTGTGTTGTTCATTAATAGTTATAACATTCACTACATCATCAATGCCTAAAATCATGTTGTATGTTTGGTCATAATGTTACATATAGTTAACCTTCTCGAAAGTATTTTGGTTGGTCCATGATGGCCCACCTTTCTCATGATTCATGAATAGATCTTAAAGGAAATATGATCTTCGTTTGTTCTAAGGCTATTAACCTCAATGACCTTGTCATTAATCAATTTTTGGATGGCATCCTTAAGAGCATAGCAATTTTTAGTGATATACCCCCAATTTTGGTGATATGCACAATAGTTTTTCTCACTCCACCAACTTAGCTTGACTATGGGTTCTTATGGCCTAGACTCAAGTAACACAATGATTTCATCCTCCATAAGTGTTATTAGGGATTTTTTGTAAGATTCACTAATTGGGGTATAAACTTTTGGTGGTGGGACTTGAGTGTATGTCACTTGTTGATTCATGTTAGTAAAGAATGGCCATAGATTACTACTTTTTTGTTCATTATTTCTGGAAGGGGAAGTACTAACTCCATTGGTGTTGGGAGACAATGAGACTAGCTAGCATTGGCTCTATTGCCTGACATTGTTAGCATCTACAACTCTATCATTAACAACATTTTTATTATAATTTTTCCACGAAGTCTTTTGTTTATCACTAGAGGTATTTGTGGAATTATTGGAACTAAAAGCATCCTTAGAAAAGCCTTTCCCATCTTTGGATACCCTAAGACTACCATTGCTGAGTAAGGTTGCCTCTACTTTCACAATATTTTCAAGCATCTTCTTGAAGTCTTGAGGACATTGCAGTTGCAACCAATACCTCATGGGTTTTGTGAGGTTGTTTATGATAATACAAAATTTTCATTTTCTGGGATGACTTGATTATATTTAGCAAAAATGAATCCCCATCTTTGGAGGAAATGTTGAAAGTCTTCACCAGATAATTGTTTTCTATTGCAAAGATAGATCACGGTGACTTCCTATCTATGTTGTAAGAAATAGTGTGTGACAAATAACAAAGCTAGTTGGTCAAAGGTGTGAATGTTTGAGGGGAGGTTTGAAAACCATTCCATGGCTTGCCCTCCTAGGCTTCTCAAAAATAGCCATGTGAGATAGGTGGTATCATGAATGAATTCCATACTTGTCATATAGAATTGTCTCAAGTGATCACGGGGGTCAGATGTGCCATGATACTTATCATATTTTGGAATTTGCACATTTTGAAGGAATGGCTCAAAAACAACTCTCTTATCAAAAGGGAGTGGGCATATTTTTCTAGACTAAAATTTGGTGGTTCTACCTTTGCTTGGCACAATCTATGAAGTCCAAATTCCATGGTTTCTAGCCTTTGAGGTACAACTTCTAAAGGTGAGTCATTGTGTTCTATTTGCATGCAGCTCATATCAAAATTTTGAGGAAATTTGGCCCCTTGTTCAGCAAGATATAAGAGATATCGCTCTTTATTTCATTCTATTATTTTGTTCACAATATCAATCAGTTCAGGATTTTTTTGAACTTCATCAATTTTTTCTTTGTAGTAATCCTCACTCTGTGGTGGAAATTGAGAAGTCATTCTTGGTGGTGATTGTCTTTCTTGATTTGATTGTTCGATTTGTTTGGTTTAGTTGGATTGGTTTATCAAGGGTTTTGGACTCACATATATTGGATTCATGAACGTTGATGAGTAACTTTCTTCAATTTTTGGATCAACGCTAGTCGATGATTATGAATATTTTGGAGTTGCAATTTTTCTTGATAATCTTGCACTTGTTCATACAAGAATTGTTCTTGACCCTCCTATTTGCAAAGAAAAAGGTTTGTATGTTCTTTTTTTTGGGGTACTAATAGATTTCCTTGGTGACATGATTGGTGAGTATACCCTTATCAAAATCTTTTCATGTTGAAAAATGAAGAAAATCTTGGATCAGACATTAATGGAAATTTTAAGCAAGATGGAAATTTTCTCGAGCATGACAAATCATAATAACCTCTTTGAAGTTGGTGAAGAAATGATTTAAATATCCTGGAAATTTTTGTGTTCATGAGACTTTAGTTTGAGTGTGTGAGTGAGTTAATCTAAAGAATATGTAGCAAATATAAATGAAACAACTCTCTCAACTCAAGAAAATCTAATCTCCCCCTAACTATGATGGTTAATTTTCTCTCAGATCAGGCATCTTAGTGACATCCTAAAATGGGATATTGTATAATTAACATGAAATGATGCAACGCTAGCATCAATATATAAACTAACATGAACATGCAAATGAAACTATGAACTATAATAACAACACATAGATATGAGATTGCTCTACAAATAAAGATCCTAAAAATGGTAATGATAACAATGATAATAATAGTGCATAAGATTCTCCCAAAAATGAACTATAATACCAATGCCTAAAATCTTGATCTTTCAATTGCTCTATAATAACAATGCATTAAAAATTCATGCTAAATGCTCTAGAAATGCCTTGTATTTCAAGGGGCTTGGGGTAAGGTTTGGTTTTTACCATAGTTCCAAGAGGGTAAGGTCAAATAATAAAATAATAATATCCATGAGATCCACTTTGAATAAAATATTCATAATGGAGAATCCCACTTCAAATATTAAATTATTATTTTGGGTCCATTTGGATTAAAATATGATTTTTATGTCCCCATTTTGATTAAAATATGATTCTGGAGATATTTGAATATAAAATTGACTTTTAAGGATAAATGTCCATTTTAATTTCTTTAAAATTGAATTTCATGTCTAAATTTCAAATGGGTTCAAATAGTTGATTAATTTGAATTCTTTTATTTAATTCAAATTTGATTGATTTGTCCTCAATTCTCAAAAATACATATGATTTTAACCTTCAAGCCTTGTTAATTTAGTGAAAGCCCTCATTAAAAGATGTGCCCAATTTTAGGTGTCTACAAATGCCCCTCTTTGAACTGATATGCATAGCATAGGTTCAAAGAATGCTCTTTAATCATTTGGTTTTGATCCAAGTTGAAAAACGTGATGTTTGATGATGTAAAAAATAAAAAATAAACTTGAATGCCCTGGTTTGAATGGCTGGAGTAGAATGGATTGAATGGTTGAAGAACATGAAAGAGAAACTTAGATAGATGATGGTTGATATTGATGTGTTTCCCCCTCATAAATTAAATTGGAAGAAATACAATTATATTTTTGGAAAATGATGATCAAAAGATTGTAGGATGTGAGAATAGTCATTGCTTTGAACAATTGAATCACACAAAACCTTAAACTAACATAACAGTGTAATCACCAAGTGATATGGAAGATCAATCAAATAGGTCAAATAGATGAAACATTCCCATCTCAGGATTCAAAGTTGGGAGAATTAACAAGTCATGGCTCAAGATATAGAGTTGGACAAATAATTGGTTCATGATAGAACCATTAGCTAGATAGCTAGATGTGGTTGACTTAGATTGACATAGGATAATCACTTGTGATGAATAACTAATTCAATGTTTTAGAATGTTGTGTAAACAAGCCCATGGAGGACAACTTAGGTGCTCTAGTGTACATAATGCACATAGCAGAGATTAAATTTGAGTTTCCAGATTTGGATGAATCTAGTTTAGACAATGGTTTCATCAACGAAATGAAAGAGAAGGAAATTTTTGATCAAATGCAAAGAGATAGGATGTGGTAGAAATAGGACAGAATTTCAATGAATTAGGTGGAACCAATCATATTAGGTATATGAGAAAAGGATGAAGGCATGGGTCCCTTTAATGAGCAATAATTGACAGATCAAACAAAGATGGTTTTGATGCCCCTAGTGATAGGATGCAATAATGATAGTAGATAGATCATTCTAATTGAGCATGGATGCACCATGGGGTTTGGTGAGGAATCGAGGATATGAGACTTTAAATAGACACATTGGTAGGCTGATGATGTTGATGTTGGCCAAGATAGTTTCTTTGATGAATTAGGTGGCACCAATCATATGAGGTATATGAGAAAAGGATGAAGGCATGGGTGCCTTTAATGAGCAATAATTGACAGATCAATCAAAGATGGTTTTGATGCCCCTAGTGATAGGATACAAAAATGATAGTAGATAGATCATTATGATTGAGCATGGATGCACCATAGCGTTTGGTGAGGAATCAGGGATATGAGACTTTAAATAGACACATTGGTAGACTAATGATGTTGTTAGTCAAGATAGTTTCTTTGATGTCAAGTGTTTGTGGGGTCATGAGTAGAGGGTAAACCACAAACTTTATACCAACCCTTTGAAAAGAACTTTGGAATGAGGAAAAATGAGAACTAAAGGAATGAAATGCAAACCTATGCAACATGAAATGTGATGCCAATCTAAGTTTTTAAATGCAACTAATTGTCACTTTTTTAAAGAGATGCCTTTTACTTATCATCATTGAGCACTTAAAACATTATATAGTACAATTACCACTAGTTCAACCATGGCAATATGAATACTTTATCATTTTGATCAAATAAAAAGGAAAACTATGTACATGAATAAAATATTTATAGAAAAGTACAATAAGTGTCACAGTATTTAATAAAAACCACAACCAGAAAACAATGAAAAGGCCCATGATTTCATCCTAGCTTCTCTAGTCTCAGACATCATCGACTTGCTAGAAATCACGGCATAAGAGAAAATAATCATTGTTCAATCCTTTACAGTCTTGGTTGTGTGTGAAGAAAGTGTAATATATAATAATTTGTACAATAAATGGGAATATGGTCCCCACTGGCAGAATTGGTGTGTGCAATAAATAGTTGTGGACATGCATTGGATGCAAGTGAGTGAGTAACTTATTAGAAAAGTCAGTGCTTCTAGTGTTGGAAGGATGTTGGCATAATAATTATGAGCGCATAATGGAAATGTCTTTGAGAAGAAAAAATGTTGTCATGTAGATGTCAATAGACATTGGATTCTTGATTGGCAAGATAAGGTTGATTATCATGTGATTGTGATGTATCGTGAATTATGTGGAAATCAATCTGATTACATTATTGTGCAATGTTTGTGAAAAAGATAGTAGACATCTCACCTACTCTCACTAAGTTGGTAGCATGTAGTGAAAGGTATTGAGATTTTTTTGGTTCCATAAATATGTGAGCAATATCCATTGAGCTTAGAGAACATTTTCACAATTAACAAATGCAACAAAAGCTAGTGCAAATAATTATCTATTTGAAAATAGCCATGGCGGACTCATAAGAGCAATCAAAAAATATCTGAGTCAGTAGAGATGGGAAGTAGAGGATGGGTTGATGATGATAGTAATAGCCTACCAGAAGGAACATGGTGGAGGAGACACATAAGGGAAAAGCACAATTGTCAAGAAGTGAGTGGATCATCCTCTCATTGAAATGTGCATCAGTGCGAGCAAGAAATGGAAGAGGCAAGCCAAGTTGATTTTCCCCAAGAGCCAATAGAAGAAAAAGAGGAGAATCCTACCCTACTATAGATTTATCTAAAAGGGTGACACAGATTGCAAGGCAAGATGAGATAGTGGAGGAGACTAGATCCCCGGGTGAGCAAACACAACTAGAAGATAACAATGTGCATGTCTTCTTTACAGATGCCAACTAGAAGATCAAATGCCTATGGAAGAGACTACCCCAGTTATAAAGATATGACATGTGGTAAAGCTAGTGGCATCACCATTTTGGCATGGAAAGAACATAATAAGGGGAATGATTGACTTATCTACAGAGAAGGTGAGTGGTTCTATCATGTCTTCATTTCATCTTCTTAGAGAAGTACAACTTGGTATTGTCTTGTAACTAGTTCATGATGTAGTCATGGCAATGGAAGTCATGGCAATGGAAGTCAAGCTAAAGAAAGCATTGGAGGCTAAGACAGAGTTAGCTGACAATGTAGAGAAAGACACAGAATTATTTCAAGGGTTAATCAAGAGAGCCTAAGAAGATGGAGCACGTGAGGAGGTGAAGTGGGTGGAAGCAATGCTAGCAGTATAACAAGCATGAGTAGAGATGGCATAGGCATATCTAGCTCTAGAATGGGTTTCAATGGAACAAATCCACAATGAGAATGTGTTGTTGTGAGCTTAGTTGGAAGCATTCAGAGAAACAATGGCAAATACTAATGCCATAGCATATCGGTTGCAAGAGAAACTAAATGTTGTGAATGCAAGGATTACACACTTCATGAACCAGATGCATGAAGTGAAACATTAGAGGGAATCTTGGAAAATGACCGTGAACACCTATAAGGTAGAGTGAGATATTGCTTAACAAGCAATGACACTATGTGGGGCAGAAAAACTATGGGCAAATATGAATGAATTCTAAGAGTGATCAGAGAAGCTAGCATGACAAGTAGCATACTACATGGGATTGTACTATCAGGTAGTCCCCCCAAAGAACAGGAGAGGATATCCTTCTTGGATAGGAAATTTATGATAGAGATGAATTCTTTGTTGAGACATGGGCATATCCCGATTCTAATGGATATAATTTGGGAAGGTGCAAGACTGACACCAAGAGCTTCAGCATCTAGGACTGCACAAGTGGGAATGTCCCTGGCAGAAAGGCCAAATGTCCAACCTCCACAAGGAGGAGCTTAATGAGCACTCACTTTTTTGTTTCTTTCTTCATTGTATGGAGTTGTGCAAATAGATGTTCTTGTGTTGTCGTGTTAGTGGGTTGTAAATAATATTTGATTATGAAAGAAATAAAATTTACAATTTTTTTTGTTCCTAAAACACTGTTTTGTATTGCATATGATATATGAAAATGTGGGTTGTTGTAATGAAGTATTTCAAGAATATTAACTTGGGACCTCGCCAATGTTTTCATATGAACCCAGTCAAGGTACACATGGCCTTCCAATCATGAGGAGGCACTTATTAATGGACACCAAATAGATATGAAAACATTAGATCATCGAAAAGAAAATATCGGTGAATACTTAACTTGATGAAGAATCAATGTTTGGGTTTTTTTTGGAATATATGGTGTTTTTGAATTATTTTTTGAAGTTTTTTTTAATGTTTTTGAATTATTTTTTTTCATTTGTTTTTATTTTTTGGGTATTTGTAAAATTGTTTTTAATGTTTTTTTAATTTTTAGGCTATTTGGATGTTTTTGATAGTTTTGCTAGTTTGCTTGTTTACAAACAAGTTAAGGCTAGAACAACATAAGCATTTGGACTATAAAAATCATTTGAAGACCTAAAAATGTATTGAGGAACCCAAAATGGGTGTTTGCACCTAGAAAAAGGCAATTGGGAGCCTAAAAAGGCAAGTTGACCTTGAAAAAGGCACTTGAAGGGCCTGGAAGGTGAGTTGGCCTTGAAAAGGGCACTAAATGATCATAAAATGGTGTTTGGGTCTCGAGAAGATGGGGGAGACCATTGCAGTTTCTCAAATGCTTACTTATTTTGTGCCACTATGGGCTCCAAGGGTTAAGGGTTTGACTTCACTTGTGTTCTTCCTTTTGCCTTACTTCCTACGATTAGGAATCAATCTAGTATTGTGGATTGCTAACAACATCTCATTATTCATTCCTCTTCTTGCTTGCAATCAAATTTTCACCTCTACTTTGCACCGATGGAATCATTTAACAGAGAGATTTTCTATTTTTATTATTCAATTTGTAGAAAATTGATAGATTCTATCTATAGAAGGCACAAGTAATACTACTCTATATAGGTCGATTGTTGTTATGTACACAAAGTTGCAATTTATTTTGAGGGTGATGAAAAAGTTTTAGATTTCTCAACAACAATTTGAGTAGTGCCTGATTTTCCAAAGCTAGAGATTATATGTGAGGCATAAGAGAGAACGAGGCCTTGTATGGATACTAAAACATAAATAAGACTCAAAAGAAATCTTTAGTAAGGCGTGATAAGGAGCATATGTCCCTCCTTTCCACTATTCACATTGTGCCAAATTTTCCAAAAAGTATGGAATTATGTTTCAAGGCATAACCACATTGCTTCTTAATCATGAGGCATATACGGACGATGTTGACATCTTTGTTGAAAGATATTATGAGAAGTCTTTATAATATGTGACAAATGGAGCATAAAAGCCTTCATTAACACGTTTGTGATATATATATATATAAATATATATATATATATTATTATTATTATTTTTTATTTTTTTATTTTTTATTTTTTTTTTAATTTTGAAATTGATTGGATTTGCAAATTATAACTGGAAAGATATTGTGACCAAACTACTAGGGGTCTACTAGAGCCAACATAAACCAAGACTCCTTGAAAAAGGAATACAAAAATTTATCTGGATGGATTTTGAAGAAAAGAAAATGCCAATCATCCCAAAACTAAAAATTCCTTGTAAAGACTAGAAGATGTGGGTAGTGCCAATGTGCTTGATTTCAAAAGAACCTTTTTGTAAACAAACTCTAAGCTCATAAATCTCTCGAACATATCTCCATGATTGAATTAAAAAAAAATTGGTAGGGCAAGAATGTGAGGCTTGTTGGAATTAAAAAGTGGATTGGTGGGGATCCTCAAATAGGTGGAACTTGCTAGGAAAGACCAAGGATTGGTTTTTTTTTTTTTTTGAGTTTCTTTCAAGATCTATTTCAGCTATCCAAGAGAATAATAGTACTAAGCATAAAAATGTTTCAAATGGATGCTATTGAGAGATTCCTATAGTTCCATGCCATCACAACTTGTAGGTTCCAATCCCAAAGGATTCACTGGTGACATAGGGACCTATCCAATTGGGTTCCCATTTTCCTTTCTTTTTTCTCTTAGCCTGATTTTTTGGATTTTCTCTAAGAACTAAATTACCAACTTGGAAGACACGCGCTTTGACCCTCTTGTTATAGTGTCTAGATAGCCTATTCTGGTAGACTTTGAGATGCTCATAAGCCATATTTTGGTGTTCCTCTAGAAGTTCTACTTGTTTAAGGTGAGCTATCCTGTAGTCTTCATCATCCATCACATCATGCAAGGTGACCCTAAGGGAGGGAATTTCAACCTCTATTGACAAATTGATTCACTCCCATAAACCAAGGAAAATGGTGTTGTCCCTATAGGAGTCCTCACACTTGTGCAATAAGCCCCTAGTGTAGGATTCAATTGAATATTTCAATATCTACCAGAGTTATCAATAGTTCTATTTAGGATGTTGATTATGTTCTTATTGGTGGCCTCTACCTGTCCATTTCCTTGAGGAAAATAAATTGAGGATGAATGGTGAATAATATGGAATTTATCACATAGTTCATCAACAATTTTGTTCTTGAAATAAAGAGAATTTTCTATCAAGATAGCGTGGGGTACACCAAACCTACAAATGATATGATTGAGGATGAATAAAGAAATTTTTTTTCCCATATCATGTGTGAGTGGGACTGCCTCTACCCACTTTGTAAAATACTTAGTTGTTGTAATTATCCACTTATGCCCACTAGAAGAGTGAGTATATATCATCCCAATCAAATTGAAACCCCATTGATAGAAAGGCCAATGTGTCAAAAATGGATGAAGTTCTTGAGTTGGTGCATGAATTAAGTTGCCATGTATTTGGCATTTCTTACAACTCCTCACAAAGTCGATAGAATCCTTTTCCATAGTTGGCCAAAAATACCTCATCCTAAGTATTTTCTTGGCTAGAGACAAACCATTGGAATGTGACCCATAAACCCCCTCATGTATTTCTCTTAAAGAAATTTTTGACTCTTTATTCTCTAGACATATAAACAAAGTTCTATCAAGACCCTTGTGATACAATGTGTCAGCTATGAGGGTATGACAAGAGGCTTGTCTTATTAAATTTCTCTTTTGATTTTAGGATTGGTGGTTGGGAAAAAGGATATCTTTGAAGTAGGTATAAATAGGTTCATACCAACATGATTCAAGGGGTTCAACAAGGGAAAAAATGTGGGATTTAGGCAAGGAAAATGCAAGTTGAACCATCTCCTCTACCAAGAATTCAAAAGGTTGATTTTTATTTGGTAATTGAAGTAAAGAAGCCAAGGTAGCCATAACATCTGCCACTTTATTTTTCTATCTAGGAATCTACTCAAATGTAATGGTAGTAAAACATCCTTTTAGTGCATCCACCATTTGTTTATATGGTGGCAATTTATTAGTCTTTGTTTGATAGACATCATTAACTTGGTCTATGACTACCTAAGAGTCCCCATAGATGTCTATTATTTGTAATTTCCACTCCAATGCTAACTTGATACCAATAACTAGAGCTTCATACTCAGCCATATTATTGGTGCACGAAAATAAAAGCTTGTAGGATTTTGGTATGGTGACTCCTTGAGGGGTAATGAACAAAATTTTTTCCCTTGATCCATGATGTGTATAAGAGCCATCAAAGTATAGTTTCCAAGTGACTAGTTCTAGTTGGACAACATGTGCATTAGGGAAGTCTACCTCTATAGGATAAAATTCATCTAAAGGTGACTTTGCTAATTGGCCTACAATAACCTATCCTTTTATGGCTTTTCAATCTATGTATTCAATATAACACTCACTTAGGATCATAACCCATTTTTCCAACCTCCCGGTTAATGCTGCTTTTCTTAGAAGATATTTCAATGGCTCTATTTTAGTAATGATTTTGACTTTGTGTGATAAGAGATAATGGCATAGTTTTTGGGAAGCAAAAAATACTACAAGGCATGCTTTCTCAATGAAGGTGTAGTTGAGCTCATTACCAACTAGGGTCCTACTAATAAAGTAGATTGCCTTTTCTTTTCCTTGGTGGTCTTCTTGTGCTAATAGTGCCCCCAATGATCAGTTAGTTATCGAAACATATAGCAATAAGGATTAAAATATAATTTTTCTGTCAACATTTTGGTTAAAATATGATTTTGGAGATATTTAAATATAAAATTGACTTTTGAGGATAAATATCCATTTTAATTTCTTTAAAATTGAATTTCATGTGTAAATTTCAAATGGGTTCAAATAGTTGATTAATTTGAATTTTTTTATTTAATTCAAATTTGATTGATTTGTCCTCAATTCTCCAAAATACATATGATTTTAACCTTAAAACCTTGTTAATTTGGTGAAAGCCCTAATTAAAAGATGTGCCCAATTTTAGGTGTCTACAAATGCCCCTCTTTAAACTGGTATGTGTAGCATATTGGTTCAAAGAATGCTCTTGAATCATTTGGTTTTGATCCAAGTTGAAAAACTTGATGTTTAATGATGTAAAAAAAAAAATCAATGCCCTAGTTTGATAGGCTAGAGTAGAATGGATTGAATGGTTGAAGAACTCAGAAGAGAAACTTAGATAGATGATGGTTGATATTGATGTGTTGCCCCCTCACAAATGAAATTGGAAGAAATCCAATTATATTTGTGAAAAATGGTAATGAAAAGATCCTAGAATGTGAGAATAGTGGTTTCTTTGAAGAATTGGATCACACAAAAACTTAAAATAACATAATAGTGTAATCACCAAGTGATATGGAAGATCAATCAAATAGGTCAAATAGATGAAACAGTCTCATCTCAAGATTTAGAGTTGGGAAAACTAACATGTCATGGCTCAAGATATAGAGTTGGACAAATAACTAGTTCATGATAGAACCATTATTTGGATAGCTAGAAGTGGTTGATTTAGATTGATGTAGGATAATCACTTGCAATGAATAACTAATGCAATGTTTTGGAATTTTGTGTAAACAAGCCCATGGAGGACAACTTAGGTGCTCTAGTGTACATAATGCACATAGCAGAGATTAAATTTGAGTTGGCATATTTGGATGAATTTGGTTCAAACAATGGTTTCATCAATGAAATGAAAAAGAAGGCAATTTTTGATCAAATGAAAAGAGATAGGATGTGGTAGAAACAAGATAGAATTCTAATGAATTAGATGGCACCAATCATATGAGGTATATGAGAAAAGGATGAAGGAATGGGTGCCTTTAATGAGTAATAATCAACAAATCAAACAGCGATGGTTTTGATGCCCCTAGTGATAGGATGCAATAATGATAGCAGATAGGTCATTCTGATTGAGCATAGATGCACCATGGGGTTTGGTGAGGAATCAGGGATATGAGACTTTAAATAGGCACATTGGTAGACTAATGATATTTTTGTTGGTCAAGATAGTTTCTTTGATGAATTAGGTGGGACCAATCATATGAGGTATATGAGAAAAGGATGAAGGCATGGGTGCCTTTAATGAGTAATAATCAACAAATCAAATAGAGATGGTTTTGATGCCCCTGGTGATAGGATGCAACAATGATAGTAGATAGATCATGAAAACTGAAGGAATAAAATGCAAACCTTGCAACATGAAATGTGATGCAAACCTAAGTTATGAAATGCAACTAATTGTCACTTTTTTAAAGAGATGCCTTTTAATTATCATAATTGAGCACTAAAAATATGATATAGTATAATTAGCATTGGTTCAACCATGGCAATATGAATACTTTATCATTATGAACAAATAAACAAAAAACAAAAGTATGTACAACAAATAAAATATTTATAGGAAACAAAATTGTATACAAATAAATAAAATATTTATAGTATGTAAAATATTTACAATAAATTACAAAATTGTTGTAGTATTTAACAAACAACACAAATAGAAAACAAAGAAAATGCCCATGATTTCATCCTAGCATCTCTAGTCTTGGACATCATCAAGTTGCTAAAAATCATGGCATAAGAGAAAATAAACACTTTTCAATCCTTTATAGTCATGGGTATGTGTGAGGCAATTGTAATATATAATAATTTATACAATAAATGGGAATGTGGTCCCCACTGGCAGAATTGTTGTGTGCAATAAATAGTTGTGGACATGCATTGGATGCAAGTGAGTGAATAATTTATTAGAAAAGTCAGTGCTTCCAGTGTTGGAAGCATGTTGGCATGATAATTATGAGCACATAATGGAAATGTCTCTAGGAAGAAAAAATATTGTATTGTAGCTGTCAAAAGGCATTGGATTCTTGATTGGCAAGATAAGATTGATTGTCATGCGATTGTGATGTATCATGAATTCTACTAAAATCAATCTGATTTGCATTATTGTGCATTGTTTGTGAAAAAGATAGTGGACATCTCACCTACACTCAATACTTTTTTGGTTCCATAAATATGTGAGTGATATCAATTGAGCTTAGAGAACATTTTGTAAGAATTTTCCTTAGGGAAAAATCACCCAAGATCAAGGAACTCAAGCACAAGCACAAAATAGACCAACAAAGTATAATCAGAATAACAATATGAAATTGTATTCATGTAATGTCATGTACATACACACTAGGAGTTCCTATATATAAATGCCTCTAAGATGCATCTAGAATGTCTCTAGAAAGAGCTAGGAGATAAGCATGACAACTAAGCACATGTCCACCAGAAGTAGATTATCCTCCATTATAGATAAGAGGATAAGTATGAAAAGGTGTATCTCATGTAGAGATGTTGTAGACACCATGTGCTTAATTAGAGTGCTAACTCTTGTGTTGTAGAATTCATGTGCATAAAAGAGTTGCTAACTCTTGTATTGTAAACAAGACAACTCGGATGAGTATGCATACTCCTAAGTGTCAAACTAATAAATTATAAAATAATGCATTAACCTAAGTAAACTTAAGTAAAGTGTAAATAGTAAATACATATTTACACCATCAACCTCCCTTAAGTGCAACTTGGGGGAATGCACTTAATCTCACAAAAGGTGGGATGAAAATATATGATGTCTCCCAGCTACTAGGCCATGTTAGGTACCCATGTACAAAAGCAATGCACTCTCTCATAAAGTGGAGAAAGAGGGAAAACCTCATGGGAAAATCTCATGGGAAAACCCTCCCCCAAAAAGACAGATAAAAAAAAAGATGCATGGATGGATGGAGTAATCAAGACCCCCCCATTATGACATACATAAATTATATACAATAAAGAAGTATGATAAGGACAGGACCCCATAAGAGGAAAGGAGACAAGGTAGTTCCCTCCCCCCAAATGTAGAATGTCAATTAGTGATAGCTACTCCAATGTAGAAGTTGATCCATGACTATTGAATAAGCTCCTCCCCTTTGGAAGAAACAACGATAGAGGTACATGTGAGATGCTTACCTAATGTGTAGAAAGAAACTCAAAGATGAATGGTGTCTCTGAAACTTGCTCAACTATCCCTATGTTGATGCTACTGGTTGCCCATTCCAAATTTTCTAAAAAGAACATGTGTAGATCTAGCAAGGATGGATGTAGAACATGTCCCAAAGAACCAATTGTATCCTCAAATGATAAAGAGACCCCCTACAACTATTGTACATAAGGATCTACAATCATATCAACCTGGTAAAACTAATCATGTAGAGAATGGAAAGGAGGGTTAGAGTATGCCCTTGCAACAACTGAAGAAGGATCTTCTTCATCAAAGAGAAGATGTATATCATCAATTATGTCTCCCAAATCTACTATGTGGGACTCCATAAACAAACCTAAAATACCTATCAAGAAGTCATCCCCTGGTGCTGGAGCTGGAAGACAAGGTGTACTCTGATGTGCTTAAATACATGAACCTATCATTGTGGCAATGTATGCATGTGGAATGTGCTAATGCTATGACTGCTTCTTGTATTTTTCAATAGGATCCCACATATCTAAATTTTTTGAATCATTATCATTGTAGTCACTATTAGTTTCCACAAGTATGAAGTACAAAGAAGATTAGAGGATAAGCTAGGTGAGCTTTCCTCAAAGTGAACATTCCTCTCTATGAAAATATCATGAGTCTCAAGATCCATAAGTATATATACCTTAACAATATCTTCATATCTGATGAAAGTACAAGGCCTAGGTGGTGGTTTCATGCATTCCCTTGAAGATATGTTTTCCATGTTGGACAAACAATGACTCTAAAGTGTCTCACAACTAGTTTTCTGCCACACCATGCCTCAAAAGGAGTCATTCCATCTAAGACATTATGAGGAGACCTATTAAGTATGTGATTGGCACTACTTATAGCTTCAACTTCAAGTGATGGATCAAGAGATTTAGCTTGAATCATTCAACTTGCCATGGACTTAAGAGTTCTAATCCTTATTGCTGCAAAACTTGTCTTTTGTGAACTAAATGTTGGTGGATTATGAAGATCAATACCCTCAAGTTTACAAAAGTCTTGAAGACTTGTGTTCACATATCTTCTTTCATTGTCCAATCTTGATGGCTTTCCTTGATTGTGTCTCAACATGACTCTTGAAGGCTAGAAACTTGTCATACACTTCATTCTTGTGATCAAGAAAGTAGACCCATGTGTAGCGTGAAAAGTCATCAATGAAAGTGAGGATATAAAGAACCTTGCTAACTGATGTTACTACACAAGGACCTAATAGAACTGTCTGAACCAACTCAAGAACAACTGATGCTCTCCAAAACTTTGTCAATCTTCTCTTCTATATGCATATCCATTGAACATGTTGAACATTCACCCTTAGAAAAGCTAATTGTAGGTAGACCTTTGACCATATTGTTTGAGCTAAGTTGATGAAGATAGCAGAAGGAAAGATGACCATATCGCTCATGCCTTAATTTTCTTTGTGACTGAGATTGCATCAACAAGGCATGTGAAGGAAACTTCAACACAAAGTGGGAGAAAGAATAAATTCTCATGTCATGATTGACTTTACCCACTATAGCCAATGAATCATCTTTAATATTTTGCACCATTACTAAATCAGGAAGGAACTTAACTTTATTACCACCTCCATAGTGAGTGATTTTGTAGATTGCAAGGAGATTAGAGCTAAGGTTAGGAACATAGAGGACATTTTTGAACTCTCCATTTTCCATCTCCATATGTCCTTTCCCTTCAACTTCCATTTTTGTATCATCTCCTACAAAGATGTGAGGTACCTTAGACTACTTCAATGAAGAAAAGTCTCCTTTTGAAGAACCCATATGATATGAGGAACCTGAGTCAAGAATCCATTCCCCTAAAGAACTTGAACTAACCATAATTGCTTGCCCTTTTTCCTTTGAAGTGGGTGGAGTTGAATCCTTGGAAGCATTTGGACATTGATTTTGTTCTTCTTAAGTAAGTTTCCAACTCATCAATTCTCTTAGTCTTGCAATGATGCTCATCATGATTTGGTTTCTTGCAATATGCACAAAATAGTTTATCCTTGTTATCATTGTTTCCATTCTTGTTGGAAGAACGATTGCCTTGTTGTGAGGAGGAAGATTGTTGTGTCTCTAATTGTGATTTTTTGTTTCACTTCTTCTTCTTCTTGTTGGTAGAGCTTTTTCCACTTTGATTTGATTGGTTCTCATTACTAGCCACCAATGCTTTAGTCTTTGATGATGTGAGAATTTCTATATCTATCAACTTGGATTGTTCCAACATCAACATTTTTACAAATGTGTCGAATGTAGGCTTAGTGAAGGCACCTCCCATGGTCAACCTATGAGTGTTGTAACTCAAAACAAAAGATGCATATTCTAAAGGTAGCCTCTTCAAGATGTGATGAATCAATTGATCATCCTTCATGGGATTACCACAATTTGTAAGTAATTCTCTCAATTCATTGGCTTTGTTGATATATTCTTGAATTGTGTCAAAATTCTTAGGATCCAATAGAAGTAGATCTAATTTGGAATCCCTTTTCCTTATCCACCTTACCATAAAACCCTACAAGTTTGTCCCAAGCAACCTTGGCTTCCTTAAAGATGGAAATGTGGAAGAAGAGATCTCTATGAACACAACTCTGAATAATTCCTAAAGCCTTATTGTCTTTGATTTGCTAATCAACTAGTGTTGTAGCATCAGTGGGTTTGGTAATTGTACCATCAACATATAGATTTAAACCTTTTTCCATTAATCTACTCCATACAATATCTTTCCATGTAGTATAGTTGTGTGAAGTTAGAAGTGGAGCTTTGGGTGAACCCATGATGTAGAAAATGAAAAGAGCACAAAAGAGAGAGACAAGAACACAAGACACCCCCCCCCCCCCCATTCACTCAATCAAAGAAATCCCCCAAAAATGATGATTTTGAAACTTTATATGTAGTGTGTGTACAATGGGCCACTTGTCAAAATGGACAAAAGTAGGCTTTTGATTTTTCAATTTACAAAAACCTTTTAAGGTTCAAATCTGACACTAAGCATTGTAGCTCATATGTACAACAATTTTGAAGAGTACTCAAAGCAATACAATGCAAAAAAAAAAAAAACCTAATTCTAAAAGTGATATTTTTGGCCACACAATCCTATAATTTGATTACAGATTTGGAAAGTAGACAAAAAATTAAGCACTTTCAATAGAAATAGGACCTGAAAATGTGTTTGAATGAGCTCGTACAGAGCATTTGAAGTTGTAAAATGTAGGATTGGACAGGTATAGTCACAAAAAAATGCAATTTCTAATAAATATGTGCACCAAAACTAGAAAATAATAGCACCACTAAAAATTTCAAGAAATCTTACCCAAAATTAAAAAAATTGCACATAATTTGGAGTCTGGATGACTGAGATATAGCCTCCCAAAGTTGGACTGTCAAATCAAAACTGAATCTGAAGAGGGGTTTGGGTAGCAAAACACTGGGTTAAATTTGGCGTCCAAGGAGCTGTTATAGTAGTGTATTCTGGCCTATTGATGATGGTCAAATGGTCATCAAATTCAATAACATAAAAAGATGACATCAACAAAAAATGCCCTCCTTGGGTCACATGGCAATGATGTCAGCTATACGAACATACGGCAGGTTGACATGGCAATCGAGCTATCTTGACAAACATGGCAGAGGGGGTCTGCATGGATGGCTTAGCTACTGACATGTCAAAGGTCATAGATGTGGCACCTATGTCAGTATATGATTGGGCAAATGTGTATGTTGCATAGTAGCTGTATAGGCACAACAGAGGTGGGTCGCGTAGCGACTGAGCGGTCATGGTAGTGCCACATATACAGGAATAACTTTAAGAAACCCCTCCCAAAAAAAAAGCCTAAAATGTTGGTGAATCCAACATTTTGTGGGCAGGAAAATTTTAATGTCGATGGCGATTTTTTTGTTCCATATAGGGAAATAAAATATTATATGTTGGCAAATTTTTTCTTGCCCTAGTAAAAATCATTTTAAATGTGGTGACTTAATTTTATTTTTTGTTGATGGATAAATAAATGATGGCTATTTTTTCCCTTGCCAAAAATAAATTAATAATGTCAGAGGTGAATTACTTGTTTTGTAGGAAAATGAATAATAATGGTCTTGGCTAATCTTCAGTGCTAAACTGAAAAATTGTTTAATCTGAAAGCAAAATTTGCACATGTATTGGCTAGTGACTATACTAACTGCTAAGTAGTCACTCCAAGTTTCAACTTGTGTCCTATCTTAGGTGTGTTATTAATAATGTTGTAACATTGCTATATCAGTGTCACTATAACCAAGTCAACTACCATCACTTTCATATTGTTAATAGTAAATACAATAGTTTTATTGACTATTGATTAGTTAGAGATCAACGATAGAAGATGTATCTCAGGGCCACTCGCTTGAAAAGACCTGGAGTCGTACATAATTCTTCAGAATGGAGATGTGGAAAGGTTTGCATGGAAATCATTAATCAATGTCAAGTACTATAGACTATCCAACATTAATGCCAATACACTTCAACATTTCACACACTTGAAAATTAATAGGAATATGAAAAAATAAGATATGAAAGATCGCGAACGCCAAAGAATTAAATGCAACTACCATTAAATGGCCTCTCAATTCCTCTTTAATTATCATTTCTCATATTCTAATTTCTTCAATTTGAATTCTATTTGCAATTGCACTTTGTAGAGTTTCTTGAATCTTAATCATGGATATGCCAATTTGCCTAAAATGCACTACAATGGCTCTACAAAAGCCCTTTTGGGTAGGATTCCTGACGATGTCCTTGCCATGGTTTGCAAGGTAGATGCCCAAAGTTCTTTTATCCACCATGCTATATTCATGATACTCGACCATGAATTCTTGAGAAATGATAAGAGGTACCGTGTATCCATGGATATTACCTCCCACTTCCTCGTGTCTCTTCTCAACCTTGGAGGCAGTCAAATAGACATGTTGATGCTTTTGTGTAACACTTTTAAAGAAAAATTTTTAGAAGATGATGTCAAAATTATTGTATTGGTCGAGCAGGTACTAGGGTCGAGCATTGGCATCCTTTTTGTAGATGTAGTAGACAAGTGCTAGGAGGAAGGCATAGGGTGCATTATACATAACCATCCTTTCTTGCTCGGCATGAATGGACGACAACTGACTCGCCATCAAAAGTGGTCGCAGCTCAGAAGGGATTTTCTATAAAAATGGTTGTTGTTGGACAACGTCAGCGAGACTAACTTCACATGACTGGATGAGTTTAGTGAAATCATCTTCTCCAACAGATTCCTCATAGATGGAGTTGAAGACCTTTCTGATTAAAGGCTTCAAGCCCTCAGCCCCTCAGCCTACTAATGCTTCTAGCCTCCCTAGTTCCCTAGTTCCCTGTTCCCTATTTCTGAATATTATTTCCTTACCCGTTGCCCTTGGCCCCTTAGGGCAAAAAAATGTTTTAAAGATATCTGTATTTTTCTTTGGATTGGGCCTTGCCCTTTTTTGTAAATTACGAAATAGTAAAACTAGGCTAATTTAATCAGCTATTTTGAATATCTATGCTATGAATCAGTATTATGTACATTGTACAATCTAAAATATTATCAATGAAAATAATAGTTTTTGGCTTCTCAAATCATTGTTCTTGTTAGTTTACAACTTTGTAAGTTTGTTTTTGGCATCTTGATTCTCAATGCACTGTTGAAATGTTACTATTAATAATTAACTATTTTTCTTTAATCTAATTGGTTAAAACAAATCGAGCTTCAAGCCTTCAAGGAAAACTAAAGATTAATAGATTATAACCTTAACAAAGTTAAATATAATTTTGATAATTTATGTGTCAAATTTTTATTTCATACCTATCTTGTCACCTATTCCTAACTTTTTTCATTATGAAATCTTTTAAATGATGAAGAATAATTTATAAACAATTATCACAATTTTTAATATATGTTAAATTTTAATAATTTATAGATATTTTAACTATATTATATTTTAATTTTGAAACTAAATAATAAATATGAATACAAATATAGCGTTTTCAATTATATTTTTAAATTGTAATTATTTTATTTACATTAAACTATTGTCATTATTATTTCATCATATCTTGCACCAATTTTATTTTATAAAATTTAATATATCTTCATTGCATTTTTCATATCATCTTTACAATAAAAAAGCTTATGATAGAAAAGAAAATCATTTCTATAATAGAAAAGAAAATCCTTTATTTATATATATTAAAACTATTATAATTATTATTATAATTATATTATATATATAATATTTTATATAAATAATTAAATTAACATCATGATTTTGACATGCTCATTGTTCAAGCTTAAAAGTAAAATAATATTAATTAATAACAATTTCTTTTTTTTTTTCTATATTAATTAATAAGCTATGTAAATTAAAAATTGGTTTCAATGACTATGGCTCAATTTCAAGCCAAATTTTAAAAGATTGAAGATAAAGTCTATTTCTACTCGAAAATGGGACACGTGTACTCGAAGATTCTACCAACTGTTGCATAAAAGAAGGATCAATAGTCCGAGATGAATTTTGGGTCGATTTGGGGAATGCTTTCCCATGTGCCTAGATTCATCCAAAATTGTGACACGTGTCCTTGAGAAGTGTCACAATTGACATGTGTCCTTGAGAAGTGTCACAATTGACACGTGTCACAATTCTGGATTACTTATATTATATAATCATTTAAGATTTATTATTATTATAAAAAATATCATTATTTTTATTTATAATTATTTATTATATAATAGAACATATAATATAATAATTTATAATATAATATAATTATAACCATATGATATATATAGATCGACGGCCTGAGATGAATTTTGAGCCGATTTATATAATGATTTCTCATCTACCTCGATTCATCTAAAATTGTGACACATGTCCTTGACAAGTGTCATGATTGACATGTGTCACGATTCCAAATGACTATTGACAACAGCGATATCACTCCACAAATTCACCCAAAAATTATATGAATATTGAATAATTCATAATTAAGTTCTATTCTTATTAGTACTTGCCGATAGGCTAAGTACTATTGCATCATTTTTTGGATTGTTACTATTAGCTAGTTATTAAATAATTCTTTTCCAACCAATCTTTACCAATTAAAATTAAACATGTTTAAAAAATAATATATTTTTATAGTTTACATGCACATTTTTTAAGTTAATAAATTATAAAATTTACTTACGATTATGTGATTGGTTATGAAAGCTTTACTCTTATATGGGCAAACTCTAAATATAAAAAAACTAACACTTATGTTATTAGATTTTTAGCTATGTTGATTATGAAAGTTTTAATCTTATGAGTATAAAAACTTGCAATATTGAATGTTTATTTCAAATTATTTTATAAAATCATATTTTTTTGCAATAGTACCATATTTTTATGCAAACAATTATAATGCAATAGTGAAAGTTTATTTAAAATTAATTTATTAAATTACATTTTTTGATGTGAAGAATATTATATCTATGACTATTAAATTTTTTTTATATTTATTATATTATATTGATTTATTTATCAAATATGTTATACATAAAAAACTAATTTTGTGCATTATCTATTATTTAAGTTTATTTGTGAATTTTATTAATTCTATTCCTTATTTATTATAAGGATTGGTATTAAATATTATTTTACTTAGTTTCTAACTATAATTTAGTAGTATATAATTTTAATAATAAAATAGTAAAAATAGTAAAAAAAGATATTTTAGAAAATGACATTATACACAATTGAATGATATTACAATAAGTCTATTTATTTCTAATATAATTTTTTTTTTAAATTTAAAATAAATTATATAACTTATATTTGACTTTAACAAATATTATTTTATATTTTATATTTATCATTTAACTAAGGCAAGTACTTAGCCACTATGTGGCCACTTATTATTAATATATTTAAAATGAACAAATTTATTCAAATGTATGTCAATGTAATAAATTTTTGCTTTTTTTTTAATTATTGTTATGTACATCACTACATTATTGAGTCTTGACTCTTTATGTCGTTTAGATGTACATTGTACATAAAACCATTAATTACTTAATACTTTCCTTTTAACTATTAAACTTCTAAGTTTTTACTTTTTAGAGTATGAACTTGAAAGTTCTACAACTGCAAGTTGAGAGTCCAATATGATAGGGTTTTAAAATTTCAAATTTGCAAAGACTGGCAGAATTCTATTTTGTGTTCTGATTCATGAAGACTAAATGTGTGAAACTTGGGTATCAGATGACAACACCAATTATCAAATCTCGATTCTGAGTATTTAATTTTTTTTTTAAAAAATCATTGCAATTTGCAGCAATAAAAATCTTGATTTTAATTGTCTTAGGTTTACACTTTACAATTATTTTAAATAGGGCCTGAAGTCTAATAACCAGTAGCAACCAGGCATGGACAAAACAAAGTCAAAAACTTCTCGTACGAGTGAAGGCATAAAGGAAAAGAAAACCATTATAGAACTCAAGCAAGTGCTACAAACCCTAGGTTTCATTGATGAATGTCATGATATTTTTGATCCTGTTATCCATGGAGATTTTGGAATCATGAGAATTAGACATTCATTGTTTAATAAGTGGAAAGATCCATAGAAGGGGAGAAATTTTTACAAATATAACAGTAGTATTGGTGCACATACAAATCAACTAGTTGCTCTGGTTATTAGATTAGCAAACCTTGCTATACCCGAAGTATTCCCTTGCCCTGAAATTGTAATTCTATGCACTCAGAATTATGATGAAAATAGAAAGGCAATTGTAAACAAAAACACTTAAGAGGAAATTTTATCAATAACTGAGAGTGAATTTTTCACTCTGTTAGACCTAGGGTTAGGGTTTAAAATAGAAAGCTTTAATGAGCACATTGACTTGGATAAACTAGCTCAGGCTTATGACAAGCTAGAAAGAGGTTTTCAAGATTCATATATTAAAGGTTTAATACCTTCAGAGTCCTCTACTAGTGTTACACTGGACATAGACCATAAGCCTCCTTATCAGTATGATTTTTTTGTTCCATTGGTTTAGAATACTATTTATTTGTTATCATTTTGTCTAGGATTGGATAGTAACAAGGAAGTGGGGGCTAGTGTTCTTGAAATGATTTATAATATCCATTGTCAAGGTTAGTCAGTTGAGAAGGTAGATGTAAGATATAATTTTGTTAAGTACATTGTTGAATCTATGCAACAACAATTACTAATGATTAAACAAAGTACAACTATAGGCAAGACAAAGACATTTAGGTTCACAAGTTACTTGTGGTACCTTCTTTTAGCAAAGCATCACCCAATATTTGAGACAAAGAACAACAAGCTTGATATTGAGGTCTATAAGTTTGATGAGAAAAGCTAGAAGAAATCAGAGACTCCAAGTCTAGTATATGAGTGGACACATAAGTTGAGGATGACTAATAACAATAAAAATTACAACCATTTTGTAGACTTCTTTTTGGCACCTATTTACCAAAAAATCATAGGCACTACAATGCCTAGATTGTCTGTGTCTTGTAAAGATTGCATTCAATTGGGAAGTCAGATTCAATTGGTTGACTGGTTCTCCATGAAAGAGTACACTATCTTAAGGTTTTATGGTTCAACAATTGAACCCTGCAAACTTCCAATGCATGTTACAAAAAGGGTTTTTGCATTGGAATATGTAAGGCAGATGGAGAGTGCAGATAAACTCTTCAGTGGACAAAAAAATAAAATGATATTTCCTTCCTTGCCTTTCGCAATTGGAGGCCTCACATTTGATAGAAAGGCTTTCAAAGTGGTAGATGAATTGGTAACTTTTTTTGGCTTTCATTTTTTTAATCACTAGAATTATGATCCATTGAACATAATAAAAACAAGACTTATTGCCAATGGGAACTCTATGAGAAAATATCATCACCAGGAGATGCCATTGTTAGAAAAGTTAAAAACAAGGATTCATGGGATGAGGTTAAGAAAGAGATGGAGAAACATGCAACAGAGAATAATATTTCAATGGAAGAACTGTCATCCCAAATTATGATATTGCACATATCAAAGTCACACAAATCAGAGCCTCTGACATACTTAAATTTATAAGAAAAAGCATCTGAACCTTCTAAGAAGTCTATGCCAAAAGCAATTAAAGAGGCATGCACATCTGAAATGTGGTGTCAAACCAAGATGACTGATTTTTGGAAAATGAGGAAAAAATTGGGTGAACCAAAGACATCAGAAGGTTTTGAGAAAATTGATGAGTATGAACTTTTCAAAAATTATTGGGATAAAGAGCATCCAACTATACTGTATGAACTTGGCAGTTGCAGTGACAGTGATATTCAAAGATAGAAGGACCTCAAGTCTGATGTTGACATTCAAGGTATTGAGGATTCTGGCTCAACCAGGGGCAAAAAAATTATTAAACTTCAAATGAGTGATTCTACTAAACAAACGTATAGTAAAGGAGCAACTATGATACAAAAAATAGGTTATGTAGGTATAGGGCCCATTGGTGCAAGTGGTGAAGGGATTTGGAATCCAGTTCCAGTACCAGACCCACCCAAAAGAGGAAGTAAACCAATCATTGGAGGCTCCAAGATTGAAGATGATTCATCAAAAAAGGGAAAAAATTATTATACTTCTACTTCTGAAGGTCATCCCAACACATTATTTGTTAAATCTTCAAATCCAGATGTAGTTGATCCCATTGGCACTGGCACTGACACTGGCACTAGCATGGATTAACCTTGTGCAAAAAAGAAAAAACTTATGACAATTACACTACAAGCAATGTCAGTGGTTACTTTAGCAATGTATGCACTAGTAGCTTCTATACAAAACCTTAAAAATAGTCCTAAAATGCTAGGATTTGGAATGGGCCATCTCAGTATGTTGGCAATCCTCAAAATACAATTGTAGGTGGAGTAAGTTTAACTGCATATCAAGGAGCATCAGCATACAATGATATAGTTGATAATTCACCTTTCAAACACTCAATTGTATCAAAAAACTTAGATATTAGTTTGAACGAGTTTGCTTTGAATAGACAAGAAAAAGAAATAGGAAAATTATGAAGACTTTGAAAAGTGATGTAGTTGTCAAATGTTAATGATCTACTAATAGAATATTTCCAACATATGATCCAAACAATGAAATGATGAACTTAATGGTTGTTATGCCCCTGGGTTGAGATAATAATCCTCCACAAAATGTAATAAATTGTAACGATACACAAGTTACCAATCTTCAAATGGATTCGTCAAAACAAAAAAAATATTGACAAAATCAATATATCAAAAGAGAGTAACAAAATGGTCTACTCTACACTTCTGAAAGTGGAGAGGGAAAATAAAAGACTTACAAAGCAAATAGAAAAGTTATAGATAGACCTTGATAATGTGAAGGCAAAGGAGAGAGCAGCAGAGAATAGATTCAAAGAATTGAAAAACAAGATAAAGAAATATTCTCCTACAGAGGCAATTGTCCAGCAAAAAAACATGAATGAACAAGTGCAAAAATTGACTAAAGAATTGGATGAATGCCAAAAAAGAATTTAGCATGAACAAGCCTCTACTGCATAGTTGTTCAAGTCTGTAGAGAGTAGTGCACAGGTCAACAATAAATTGAAAATTGACTTGGACTCTGTTGTCAAGAAAAATAATAATTTGAAGATTGAATTGAAGAATGAAAAGAAAAATTCAGAGTCTAGGGAAAGGATGATTTTTAATTTGTAAAAGGAATTATGGAATGAGAAGAAAAAAGAGGAGTCTAGTACAAACACAATCCACAATTTGAATATGCAATTGCAAAATATGAAACAAAAAGAGGAGTCAACTACAAAAACTATCAGTGATTTGAATAAGGAATTGGAGAATGCAAAGAAAATGGAGTCTAGTGCTACTACAAGTACTAACACAATCCACCATATGAGGAGGGAATTGGAGAATGCAAAGAAAAAAGAGGAGTCAGCTGCAAAGAAAACCCTCAATTTGATAAAGGAATTGGAGAACATGAAGAAAGAGGAGTCTACTGAAAGTCTCCACGATTTGAAGAAGGAATTGGATAGTGCGAAGAAAAAGGAGGAGTCCATTGCAAAGACAATCCATGATTTGAAAAGGGAACTCGAGGATAAGAAGAAAAAAGAGGTAACTACTACAAATACAAACCAAGATTTGAAGAAGAAATTGGAGGATGAGAGGATGAGAGAAACTAACTGGCAAGGGCAACTAGAGGAAATATAGAAAAAGAGTCAAAAAGAGATGTCTGAAATGAAGAAAAAGATGGAGAATGTAATGGAAAAAAATAGAATGACCTCTCTCGAAGACCATCATGTGAAGGATACTATAATAAACATGGTTAAGCTTATCAAACAAGAAAATTGGGACAAAATAATGAAGAACAGTGATGGTTTCTTTGAATGGCTTGATTTAAATAGCGATCTCAAACAAATGGAGTTTCTAAATGATGTAGAATGGAGCGCCCTAAAGAAATTCATTGAAGCTGGGTCATCTTCTCAAACTAAAACTATTATTGTTGTTGTCAGTGGTAGTCATAGCTGATAACACTAACAAGAAACAACTAAGTGATAGTACTATAATCATTCTGTTACTTGTTGCTCTTTAATTTCAAATTTTGGATTTAATTTCAACTGTGTTTAATGTTAATTGTTACAGGAATCAAGAACTAGCATATCAGGATAGTTGGGCAGCCAGGCACTAGCATACTATTACTACACAAAGTAGATGGAAAAAAATTTCCTACTACTTGAAAAATTTGCATAATTGGCAATGTGGCAAATTGGCAATGTGATTGTCCACACACATAATGTATTATGTAGTAATAATTTGATTATATATACAATTACAAACTGACCTATAGCTATTCTTGCTCCCTTGTATCTGCAAAAGGGAATTCAAGGTCATTTCAATTTGACATTGAGTCAATTGCAAAGGGTTGTAATTGTTTGTAATTGACAATTGTTAAATGTACTATGTTACAGGTTGATTTATAATTATAAATTATAATACAATTTTTTTTTAAATAGAGCTTATTCTGTTAAATGCATTATGTTACAATTTCTTAAAGAAACTAGAATCAATGAAAATCTCAACATGTTAAAAAAAATATAATCAATGAAAATCTCCACATGTAAGTTTGTAACATCAACATGTTCAAAAAAAAAAAATTAAGCATCTATAAAGGGATAGTGAATGAAGGCTATAAATTAACTTCTACAAACATGTTATATAATTAACTAGTAGGTAGAGTCTTAGATCAAAGCTACTAGCCTACTACTTGGCTCACAAGAAGTTAGAACTTGAGGTTGAGAAATTGCTATAGTTGCCATTCTACCTAGACTAGCTCAACATCACTATCATCAAAATCCTCCTCATTTATTGCATATAGCATTTCATTGTTCATTGTGTTTTCTTTAGATTCACTGTCAATGTCAGACTCACTATGCATGCCAAATTCAACATCATCTTCATTGCTTTCAATATTAGGATATGAACCACTGCCACCACCACTGCCACTACCACTACCACTGCCACCACCACTGCCACTACCACTTGGGTTTGAAATGTTGGTAATCCCTCTTTTTTGAAATTAGTTTCTCTAAATGCTGACAACCCTATCATAAGGGAAACTTTTTACCTCATACTTAGAATTATAGAGCCATAGACAATTATCCAAATTTTTGTCTAATTTGTTTCTAACCTTTGACTTCAGGAAGCCGAAAGTACTGAAAACTCTCTCATACTCCACTGAACCCAAAATCATTGTCAAACATAAATTGGTAAGCTTGAAATGTTCTAGTATTGCCTCTCTAAACTAATTTCTCTCACCAAGGTTTTTCCAAATCTTTGTTACTATTCCCTCTTCATTTGGGTTCTCCATAAGAGCATATTGTTCCCTCATTATTTTTGCAAAAGAATATGATTGATCTCTAGGTCAAGATTCATCTAAAATTCCATTTATAGTGACTCCATTGATTACTTTAGGTTTTCAAAAATGTTTAATCAAAGTCATCATCCTTCTTCAATAATTAGTCAGACAGTTTAGAGACCAATATTATGGAAAAAAATTGACATTGCTTCAAGCAGTTCCTCTAGAGGGAATCTAAATCTGATTTCTGATGAAAGATTGTAGCAAACTCACTTGACAGAGTCAAGCACAGAGTCTTTGATCTTCTTGAAGTCTTCACTTGCAACACATGAAAGTACCTTCTCTAGTTTTCATTCAACTTCACTTCCAACTTCATTGGGGTTGGAGTCAGGGTTGACACAGGCATAGTACTACATTGGTATGTCAACTCCACGTAGCCTAGCATATACCTCATCATTTGCACCAATATGTAAAAAGTTCCCAGGATTGTTCAAATTTGAAATTTCTAACCACTTTGCAAACTTTGTTTCATCTAATGGTATTAATTGGTATAGAGTATCCAAGCTACTACATGTCATTTTATGTAGCTTATTATATTTTTCAATGTACATAGCTCCTTGTTGAACCTTTTTCATAATATTTCTCATGTCTTGTAGCATGGGGACAATAGCTACTAAAGTTAAGAGTACCTTAACATTAGTTGGGCTTGAATATAGCTGAGGGAATCTGTCTCGCATAGAGTGGATTAGTCCAAGCAAGGATGGGTATTCAGACATTACTCAATGCGCTGATCCATCCAAAGAGATCCAACTGGTATCATTGTCTTTAAGAAGCTTCCTCCCATTAGTAAGTCCTTTAGCAAAGTGTTGAAATTCCCAAACTTGTTTTGGACTTCAATAGAAGTATTGGAAAATCTCTTTGATTAGAGATTCCACTTTACTTACACAACCAAAATTGCTGACAATTTCAAAAGCTAGATTCATTGGATGGGCCATGCAATGAATGGGAATATCGTAGGGTGCCAAATCATTCTTGATCTTTTTACAAAGACCACCTTTATGACCTTGCATAACTAAAACTCCATCTGCTCCAAAACACACCAACTTTTTGGCAATCTCCATGCTATCCAAACCTCTAGATTCAATTAGAGTAGTCTTTAATAATTCATTTAAATTTTCAATTGTCACACTACAATTCAATTTAGCAATAGATAGTAGAAATGATTGACAACAAAGATTTTTTATAGTATAAACATGCATGCACACTCAAGAAGTATTATCAATTGTTGTAACTTCATCTAGAGACAATGCAATGAAATTTGAGTCTGTTATAGATTCCTTCATATCCTCTTTTTCAACTTGTGCAAGACATCTAGCCCATTCCCACCTATTGTTTGCTGACCAGTGACTATTCAATAGTTTTGAGTTTTCAAAAAGTGCGATAAGGCAATAATTGAAGGGTAGTCCATCATAGGGCATCCTCTACTCAATATATAAAAGACCACACTTAATTGAATACTTTTCCCATATTTTTCACTTATGTTGCTTTCCCAATGAAATCTTCAATGGAACCTTTTAAAATAGAACACTTCTCCTATATTTTTTGGTGTAACTTGTATATTTTGACATTCCTTATATGTAGATAGTTGTCCTTTATTTTCCAAGTTAGCATAGATTTTTCAACTCCATCTATAGTTTCCTTCTTGTAAACTTTATCGACATGCTTTTCTATGGTATCAATTTTAAGCTATAGCCTCTTCTCCTTCTTTGTTATCTTTATGCAAATCTTACATCTGCATTCTACAGGAGGCTCACCATCATTTGGATTGGGCACTAGTTAAATGAACCAGTACTTTTCCACCCATTCTAACTAAAAATTCCTTTTGGATAGATCCCAGCAAGATCGATCTTTCTTCAATTCCAATTTTCTTTTCCCCTTTTGTGCATGAACACGATTTATGGAATCAGTTTTGGTTTTCTCCCCTGACTAGTCTGAGACTGACTCCAACTCTATAATCTCAGTTTGTGACTCCCTACTCAAGGGAAGTGCCTCCAAATCTTGTTCAAGTTTGTTCCCAACTAAGATATTAGGTTCACCAACTTGAACTTCAATACAGTCTGAGGGTCCAACTTGTGTTGAATCTCCTTTTTCAATAACTACTGGAGATCTAACTTGTGAATTTTTTAGGTTACCAACATTTCCACCACCAAAATATGCCACTATGGTTTTGCCTTTTGGTAATGGTGGCCTCTCTTGGATTTCAGGGATCCTACTAGAACCCCTATTACCCCTTTTGTTTGACATGGTAAACTGATAAAGGCTGCAAAAAAAATTTGACTTAGTTGTTGAACAAAAGACTCAACTACTTAGACTACATATAATAACAATAATATGATTCATTCTCAAAAAAGGGTACTACTGCAACACTGCTATGGTACTACAATCTATGGTACTACCCAATATAATTCACAAACCTATAGGCTATCTTAGCATGTGAGATGTCCAGTCACCAGTGGACACTGGATAGTAAAACTAAAAAAATAACCAGTACCACTGTTGACATAAAAAATAAATTAAACATCACTTGCCTTTTACAAAAACCAAGGTCCACGAATCAATGGCCAATGCACTCAACACTCTGAAAGTTCGGCAGCAATAAGAAATGCCAGTCTCCAAACCAGAAAATAGTGAATTGTGTAGAATAATATTATGTTATAGTCCAATCTAAGTTGGCAAATTAGGCAAGATTAACAAGCAAGAATGTCAAATACAGGCAAAATGCACCTTCCTATACAAGCCCATAGTAGGAAACAGTTGGCTAAACGAGGTTGGTGGTCGACACACATCAATAAAATAGTTGGTGACACCCAACCCAAGGAGAAATTATTTGGTTGTAGTAATGGCAAAAGAATGTGGACCAATAAGAAACAACATACAAAGGTTGACGATGTGTTTAAAATAAATGTATCCAAACTATATATTGCATTGGCAATTGCACCAATATTTTTGACCATTCATGTGATAACTAATGGGTGACTACCCCTAGGTGTTGGACCCAAATCTAATAAATATTTGGCGATGTGGTTGACATGCATTGCATGCGCTATTTTCCAAATGATGATTGACCCATCAAACAGGATCGCCAAAAGGCAAAGAGATATCGCTAAAGTAATCTCTGGAAGTATCCAAATTGGTAAAGCTTTGACTATGACTCAGCTAAAATCTCACCATAACTCATTTTGAAGTTGTAGATCACCGAATCAATCAAACATTCAATTAGAATTAGTGTGATCTCATAAAAAACTAATATGAGGTTACAGATCACTAAATAACTCAACTCTTCACTCATAATTTGCTCAAATCTCATAACAAGTCATTCTAGAGTTACAGATCACTGAATTAGTCAACTCTACACTCATAACCAACTAGAATCTCATAACAGGCCATAACATGATCTTAAACTCTATCATTTTTCTATAGAATTGTTCATGGAGACTCATAAGTTTTGAATTAGAACTTGGTTCTTTAATCTGGCTATTGAATTTGGGTACATTTTGTAACTCATAACCAACTAGAGTCTCATAAGAAAACATCATAAGGTTAGAAAGAAAACATGATGTTAAACTCTTCTATTTTATATATTGTACATGGAGACTCATAAATTTTGAATTAGAATTGGGTTTAAATCTGGCTATTAGACTTGGGCACATTTTTCCACTCAACAACTTATTCAAAACTTAGGAAAATCCAACAGTGGAATGAAAATTTATGGTCTCTACATTAATACCCATTTTTTTGTGACTCCATTATAGATTGCCAAAATAATCAACCGTTCAATCAAATTTGACCAAAATTTCATAACAAGTCATTCTAAGGTTGCAAATCAC
The DNA here is from genome assembly GCA_028749045.1 of Cupressus sempervirens. NCBI lineage: Eukaryota > Viridiplantae > Streptophyta > Pinopsida > Cupressales > Cupressaceae > Cupressus > Cupressus sempervirens. The sequence continues at coordinate 411,920,336 of CM053786.1, forward strand.
TGAATTGGTCAACCCTTCACTAAGAATGAGTTATAATTTCATAACAAGCCATTCCAAGTTTACATATCATTGAATCGGTCAACCCTTCACTCTGAATCAACTAAAATATTAATACAAGCCATTCTTGTAAGGAAACTTGGCAATAAAGAATATAACTGTTTCCACATAACCCATAATAAATATGAAATAAACACAGAATTAAAATCCACATGCAAGAGAATAGACAACATACCCACAAAATTGTGACACAAGATATACCCTGGGAAACCCTCATTGAGGGAAAAACCCAGCCTCCAAAAGCATCCATCATCATGTATTATTTAGCAAAAAATACCATTGCCATACAACCATGGAAGCCTTCATGGCCATAGCCACAACCGAGCAAACTATGTGAACAAGCATGAATCCACACATTCCATGCCATGCTTTCAACCTTCACAAATGCTCCCTTGGCTAACCTGTCAAGCCTTGTCCCACTTGACTCTTGCCTTTTGTCTTCTCCTTGTCACTCTCTATCTTTTCTCTACAACAACTACCCTTGCGGCTGCTTATATAGTAGCAAGTCCCACAAAACCACTAAGTGGTATTACATAAACCATGTGCTAAAACCATGTGCTACCTAACCCACTGACCCCACATTTAATATTGGGCATTTAATTCTTTTTTCCCCAATATTAAATAATTACATGAAATATTATCACAATGTTACAATACAACTCATCAAGAATATTCCATGGGAATCTTTACATGTTGCACGTCCATCTAGGTACAACATTACATAATAAAAATAAAATAATAAAATAACAATATTATGCAATGTGTGCAACACCCATTATCTCAACAATTCTAAGGTTAGAAGTATCCAAATTGGTCAAACTTTGACTATGACTCAGCTAAAATCTCACCATAAGTCATTTTGAAAATGTAGATCACCGAATCAGTGAAGCATTCAATTAGAATTAGTGCGATCTCATAAAAAACCAGAGGTTACAGACCACTGAATAACTCAACCCTTCACTCATAGTTCACTCAAATCTCATAACAAGTCATTCTAGAGTTACAAATCACTGAATCAGTTAACTCTACACTCATAACCAACTAGAATCTCATAACAAGCCAATCTAAGGTTAGAAAGAAAACACAATCTTAAACTCTATCATTTTTGTATAGAATTATTCATGGAGACTCATAACTTTTGAATCAAAACTTGGTTCTTTAATCTAATTGTCGAATTTGGGCACATTTTGTAGCTCATAACCAACTAGAGTCTCATAAGAAGTCATCATAAGGTTAGAAAGAAAACATGATCTTAAACTCTTCTATTTTATATATTGTACACGGAGACTGATAATTTTTGAATCAAAATTTGGTTCTTAAATCTAGCCATTGGATTTGGGCACATTTTGTCGCCCAACAACTTATTCAAACTTTAGAAAAATCCAACGGTGGAATGAAAAGTAATGGTCTCTACATTAATACCCATTTTTCTATGTCTCCATTATAGATCCCTAAAATAATCAACTGTTCAATCAGATTTGACCAAAATTTCATAACAAGTCATTCTGAGGTTGTAGATCACCGAATTAGTCAACCCTTCACTAAGAATGGGTTACAATTTCATAACAAGCTATTCTGAGTTTAAATATCATTGAATCGGTCGACCCTTCACTCTTAATCAACTAAAATATTAATACAAGCCATTCTAAGGTTAGAAGTATCCAAATTGGTCAAACTTTAACTATGACTCAGCTAAAATCTCACCATAAGTCATTTTGAAGTTACAGCTCACCAAATTGGTCAAGCGTTCAATTATAATTAGTGCGATCTCATAACAAACCAATCTGAGGTTACATATCACCAAATAACTCAACCCTTCACTCACAATTCACTCAAATCTCATAACAAGTCATTCTAGTGTTACAAATCACCGAATTTTCATTATGAAGATCCGTTGAATAATATTTTCTTCGTCTGAGTTTTTTAGATCAAACCCTTGCCTCTTCTTGTCTTTTTCTTCTCCGTGACAGGTTTTCTGCATGCAAGATTTCTTGGGCTTCGTGGATTTGTTGTGCGCATTTGCTCAAATCTAACATGGTATTAAAGCCATCTTGTTGCTCATTGTTTGTGTTTTGTTGAAGTGTTTCAGAAGTAGGAGTTTTTCAAGGGTTTCAGAAGCTTTTTATGTGGATTTAGGGGGGACCTTTTTTTCTAGTCACTTTGAGCTCAAACAGACATCATCGTTGCGCTCAGAGCACCCAAAAACCCCAAAATCCATATAAATTTTGTCCATTTTGGACAACGTTGGTCCAGGATGCAAAAAAAAATTATCGTACGGCCTTTGCGTGCAGTATGAGGCAAAATTTTACAAAAAAAATTGCAAAAAAAAAAAAAGTGGTTTAAAATCCCACTGGCGGTTTACTAATCGTAGCGGAACTGCTGGCAATTACCGCTGCGATCACCGCTACAGTCAACACTGGCGGTTACCGCCCAGCCGCCCATAGCAGCTCTGCCGCAGCGACACCCCCCACCCTCCTCCGCCGCCAGTGGCTCTACCACCTCCTCCACTCCGCCTCAACCAGCAAGGGTGGCACATTTTTTTAAAAAAAATTATTTTTCTTTTTTTTTTTTTTTCATGCATTTTTAGAGGCCCTGTCGGTTTTTGTTTCGTAACTTGAGCATACGGACATATTTTTTCAATCCAAAAAATGTGTTAGAAAGCTGGTTCTGAGATGGAGATGATGGTATAGGTTTTTTTTGGTTTTGATGTAGTTTGGTTGCATATTTTGGTAGTCAAAGCTAGATGTTTTGGTTTGCATTCCGGGAGCCATATCTCGCTCATCCGGACTCTTTTTTGGGCTTGCCAGATATCGTTAGAAAGTTGGTTCTGTGAGTTATTCAGTTACAGAGGTCTTTTATCCAGATTCTGCTCCAAGTTCTTTCTCCTCTAAGTTTTGCACTTTCACACTCTAGTGGATTACTTTAGGTCCTGGGATCTCTTCTTCTATTCTTTTGGCTCACTCTTCTTTCTGACTTCTGAGCATTGTATGCTTCTATTCTGTTGCATTGTCTTTTCTATAAATGCACTAAGATAAAGTGCCTGCTTTTGCATATCTAAGATCTTGTACACCTTGTGTTTGCTTGTACTCGCACTCAGTTATAAAGTGCCATGGGGGGTCATGATGTTTTGCCATTTTGTGTTCATCCACCTTTGTCAAGTGAGCGTTCCTTCCATGACATTAGCCCATGTAGTGTGTCGGTGACACCACCCTTTATCCTATGCTTGTACTTCTATTGCACTATTGGTGTTCCTAATTCTTCTTCTTGTAGATGTTTTTGGCATTGCATTTCAGTGTTCCTATCACCCCTCTCCTTGTTCAACATTATGGGGGGGTTCACCTATTGGCTCTATTGCTTCTTTGGTTCAGTTGAGTGATCTACATATTCAATTTTTGTTCCTATGTACTAGGTGGATGCAGTGGCTAGGCACCTATGCATTTTTGTGAGATGGTTCATCTACTATATAGACACTCATTCATTCATACTTTTGGAGGTCACCTCTTTGATTGATCAGCTCTTCAGACTTTCTCTTCTCTACCTGGTCATGCACTATTTCAGTGGGGGTTCCAGCAGTTTCTTCTGACAGTGTTTGCAGCTTCATGCTTCAGAGATGCTTCATGCTCTTTCTTGTTCCTTTCTTTGGGACATTTCCTAGATTGGAGGCTTTGTTTCCTTCATCTAGTTCATTTCCTTGTATTGGGTACCTGATTAGGCCTTGTTGCCAGGACCCATCTTTTTTGCTTTCATAGCTTTGCTAGGTTAGCTTCCTCTGAGCTTCGCTTAAGGGGGGGTGTTAGAGTAATTATTTTATTTCACTTATTAATTAGATCATCTTGATTTAGTTAATTAAGTGGTTTATTACTCTAGTTCTTAAGCTTGCTTTTAGGTGCATATAACTAATGTTTTATATTAATTATAATGCGCAAACCTAGTTAGAGTTTCGTGATTCCTTTTATAAGGATTCACTTCTTTGTATTTTTTCATTCACTTATTGGATCATAATAGAATTTTCTCTTTGCATGTTCATAAGATGTCTCCGACTGTTTGGCCTCCATGATTTTTTCTTGCTTATGTTCTTTGCTTCATCCATGTGATAGGGTTATGCATGCAAGTGTTCTTGGGAGATTAGTTTTTCACCTAATCTAACAAATTAGTCAGCTCTACACTCATAACCAACTAGAATCTCATAACAGGCCATAACATTATCTTAAACTCTATCATTTTTCTATAGAATTATTTATGAAGACTCATAAGTTTTGAATCAAAACTTGGTTCTTTAATCTGACTATTGAATTTAGGCTCATTTTGTCACTCATAACTAACTAGAGTCTCATAAGAATTCATTGTAAGGTTAGATAGAAAACATGATCTTAAACTCTTCTATTTTATATATTGTACACAAAGACTCATAATTTTTGAATTAGAATTGGGTTCTTAAATCTAGCCATAGGATTTGGACACATTTTGCCACCCAACAACTTGTTCAAAACTTAGGAAAATCCAATGGTGGAATGAAAGTTATGGTCTCTACATTAATACCCATTTTTCTATGACTCCATTATAGATCACTAAAATAATCAACCGTTCAATCAGATTTGAACAAAATTTCATAACTAGTCATTCTTAGGTTGCAGATCACCGAATCAGTCAACCCTTCACAAAGAATGAGTGACAATTTCATAACAAGCCATTCCGAGTTTACATATCATTGAATCGGTCAACCCTTCACTTTGAATCAAATAAAATATTAATACAAGCCATTCTAAGGTTAGAATTATCCAAATTGGTCAAAATTTGACTATGACTCAGCTAAAATCTCACCATAACTCATTTTGAAGTTGCAGATCACCGAATCGATCAAGCGTTCAATTAGAATTAGTGCGATCTTATAACAAACCAATCTTAGGTTACAAATCACTGAATAACTCAACCCTTCACTCACATTTCACTCAAATCTCATAACAAGTCATTCTAGAGTTATAAATCACTGAATCAATCAACTCTACACTCATAATGAACTAGAATCTCATAACAAGCCAATCTAAAGTTAGAAATAAAACATGATCTTAAACTCTATCAATTTTGTATAGAATTGTTCATGGAGACTCATAACTTTTGAATCAGAACTTGGTTCTTTAATTTGGTTGTTGAATTTGGGCACATTTTGTAACTCATAACCAAATAGAGTCTCATAAGAAGTCATCATAAGGTTAGAAACAAAACATGATCTTTAACTCTTCTATTTTATATAGTGTACACAGAGACTCATAATTTTTGAATCAGAATTGGGTTCTTAAATCTGGCCATTGGATTTGGGTACATTTTGTCACCCAACAACTTATTCAAAATTTAGGAAGATCCAACAATGGAATGAAAAGTTATGGTCTCTACATTAATACCCATTTTTCTATGACTCCATTATAGATTGCTGAAATAATCAACCATTCAATCAAATTTGACCAAATTTTCATAACAAGCCATTCTAAGGTTACAGATCACTAAATTGGTCAACCCTTCACTAAGAATGAGTTACAATTTCATAACAAGCCATTCCAAGTTTACATATCATTGAATCGGTCAATCCTTTAGTGTGAATCAACTAAAATATTAATACAAGCCATTCTAAGGTTAGAAGTATCCAAATTGGTCAAACTTTGACTATGACTTGGCTAAAATCTCACCATAAGTCATTTTGAAGTTACAAATCACCGAATCAATCAAGCATTCAATTAGAATTAGTGTGATCTCATAACAAACCAATCTGAGGTTATAGATAGCCAAATAACTCCACCCTTCATTCATAGTTCACTCAAATCTCATAAAAAGTCATTCTAGAGTTACAAATCACCGAATAAGTCAACTCTACACTCATAACCAACTAGAATCTCATAATAGGCCAATCTAAGGTTAGAAAGAAAACATGATCTTAAACTCTATCATTTTTATATAGAATTGTTCATGAATACTCATAAGTTTTGAATCAAAACTTGGTTCTTTAATCTGATTGTTGAATTTAGGCACATTTTGTAACTCATAACCAACTAGAGTCTCATTAGAAGTCATCGTAAGGTTAGAAAGAAAACATGATCTTTAACTCTTCTATTTTATATATTGTACATGGAGACTCATAATTTTTGAATCAGAATTGGGTTCTTAAATCTATTTGTTGGATTTGGGCACATTTTCCCACCCAACAACTTATTCAAATCTTAGGAAAATCCAACAGTGGAATGAAAAGTTATGGTCTCTACATTAATACCCATTTTTCTGTGACTCCATTATAGATCACTGAAATTATCAAACGTTCAATTAGAGCTAACCAAAATTTTAGAACAAGTCATTTTGAGGTTGCAGATCACTGAATCAGTCAACCCTTCACTAAGAATGAGTTACAATTTCATAACAAGTGATTTTGAGTTTACATATCATTGAATTAGTCAACCTTTCACTCTAAATCAACTAAAATATTAATACAAGCCATTATAAGGTTAGAAGTATCCAAATTGGTATTGGTCAAACTTTGACTATGACTTGGCTAAAATCTCGCCATAAGTCATTTTGAAGTTGCAGATCACCGAATCAGTCAAGTGTTCGATTAGAATTAGTGCAATCTCATAACAAACCAATCTGAGGTTACACAGCACCAAATAACTCAACCCTTCACTCATAGTTCACTCAAATCTCATAACAAGTCATTCTAGAGTTACAAATCATCGAATCAGTTAACTCTACACTCATAACGAACTAGAATGTCATAATAGGCCAATCTAAGGTTAGAAAGAAAACATGATCTTGAACTCTATCATTTTTGTATAGATTTTTTTATGGAGACTCATAAGTTTATAATCAGAACTTGGTTCTTTAATCTAACTGTTGAATTTGCACACATTTTGTAACTCATAACTAACTAGAGTTTCATAAGAAGTCATCGTAAGGTTATAAAGAAAACATGATCTTAAACTCTTCTATTTTATATATTGTACACGAAGACTCATAATTTTTGAGTAGGAATTGGGTTCTTAAATCTGACCATTGGATTTGGGCACATTTTTCTGCCCAACAACTTATTCAAAATTTAGAAAAATCCAATGGTGGAATGAAAAGTTATTGTCCCTACATTAAGACCCATTTTTCTGTGACTCCATAATAGATCGCTGAACTAATCAACCATTCAATTAGAGATGACCAAAATTTCATAGCAAGTCATTCTGAGGTTGCAGATCACCAAATCGGTCAACCCTTTACTAAGAATGAGCTACAATTTCATAACAAGCCATTCTGAGTTTGCATATCATTGAATTAGTCAACCCTTCACTCTGAATCAACTAAAATATTAATAGAAGCCACTCTAAGGTTAGAAGTACCCAAATTGGTAAAATTTTGACTATGAGAACTAGACTGTCAAAATTATCCTTCAGCTCTGATACCATGTAAAATTTTCCTTAGGGAAAAATCACCCAAGATCAAGGAACTCCAACACAAGCACAGAATAGACTAACAAATTATGATCAAAATAATAATATGAAATTGTATTCATGTAATGTCATGTACATACACACTAGGAGTGCCTGTATATAAAGGCCTCTAAGATGCATCTAGAATGTCTCTAGAAAGAGCTAGGAGATAAGCATGACAACTAAGCACACATCCACCAGAAGTGGATTATCCTCCATTGTAGATGAGAGGATAAGTATGAAAAGGTGTATCTTGTGTAGAGATTTTGTAGACACCATGTGCTTAATTAGAGTGCTAACTCCTCTATTGTAGACACCATGTGCATAAAAGAGTTGCTAACTCATGTGTTGTCAACAAGGCAACTCAGATGAGTATGCATACTCCTAGGTGTCAAACTAATAAATAATAAAATAATGCATTAACCTAAGTAAACTTAAGTAAAGTGTAAATTTTAAATATATATTTACACCAACACATTTGTTTGATTAACAAATGTAAGAGAAGCTTGTGCAAATAATTGTCTATTTGAAAATAGCCATGGCAGACTCACAAGAGCAATGACAACAAATATCTGAGTTAGTAGAGATAGGAAGTGGAGGATGGGCAGATGATGATAGTAATAGCCTACTGAAAGGAATATGGTGGAGGAGACATAGAAGGGCAAAGCGCAGTCATCAAGAAGTGAGTGGAGCATCCTCTCATCAAAATATGTGTCAATGTGAGCAGGAAATGGAAGAGGCCAAAGTGATCTATCCCAAGAGCCAATAGAAGAAAAAGAGGAGGATCCTACCCTACTATAGATGTTGTCTGAAAGGGTGACATAGATTGCAAGGCAAGATGAGTCAGTGGAGGAGACTAGATCCCCAGGTGAGAAAACATAGCTAGAAGATAACAATGTGTGTGTCTACTTTACAAATAACCAACCAAAAGATCAAAATCCTATGGAAGAGACTACCCCAGTTATAGAGCAAGGACCTATGGTGAAGCTAGTGGCATCAACATTTTGGTGTGGAAAGACCATACTGTGGGGAATGATCAACTTATCTGTGGAGAAGGCGAGTGGTTCTATCATGTATTCATTTTGTCTTTTTAGAGAAGCACAACCTGGTATTGTCTTGCAACTAGTTCATGATGCATTTGTGGCGATGGAAGTGGAGCTAAATAAAGAATTGGAGGTTGAGACAGAGCAAGCTGACAAAATGGAGAAAGACACAGAATTCTTCCAAGGGTTAATCAAGAGATCCTGAGAAGGTGGAGCATGCAAGGAGGCAAAGTGGGTGGAAGCAATGTTGGTAGTAGAACAAGCACAAGCAGAGATGGCAGAGGCATCTCTAGCTACAAAATGGGCATCGGTGGAACAAATCCACAATGAGAATGTGTTGTTGTGAGCTCAAGTGGAAGCATTTAGAGAAACGATGACAAATACTAATGCCATAGCATCAGTCGCAGGATCAACTAAATGTTGTGAATGCAAGGATTACACACTTCATGAACCAAATGCATGAAGTGAAACATGAGAGGGAATCTTGAAAAATGACCGCGAACACCTATAAGCTAGAGTGAGATATTGCTCAACAAGCAACGACACTACTTTAAGTAGCAAAACTACATGCAAATATGAATGAAGTCTGAGAGTGATTAGAGAAGCTAGCATGAGAAGTAGCTATTTATATGGGATTGTACCATCAAGTAGTCCCCCCAAAGCATAGGAGAGGAGTATCCTTCCCAGATAGGACGTTTATGACACAGATGAATACTTTGTTCAGACATAGGCATATCTCAATTTTGATGGATACAATCTGGGAAGGTGCAAGACTAATGCTAGGAACTTCAACATCTGGGACTATGCAAGTGGGAATGCCCCCAAAAAGAAGTCCAAATGTCCAACCTCCACAAGGAGGAGCTCAATGAGCACTCACTTTTTTGTTGTTTTCTTCACTATGTGGATTTTTGTAAATAGATGTTCTTGTGTTGTCATGTTCATGGGTCATAAACAATAGTCAATTATGAAAGAAATAAAATTTACAAATTTTTTTGTTCATGAAACATTATTTTCTATGGCATATGATATATTTAAAATGTGGGTTTGACATAATGGAAGTATTTCAAGAATATTAACTAAGGACCTCACCAACATTTTCATATGAACCCGATTGAGGTACACATGGCCTTCCAATCTGGAGGAGGAGCTTATAAATGAATACCAAAAAAATATGAAAACATCATATCATCAAAAAGAAAATATTGGTGAATACTTAACTTGATGAAGAATCAATGTTTGGGTTTTTGTGGAATATATGGTGTTTTTTATTTTTTATTTTTTTGAATTTTTTGTGAATGTTTTTTAATTTTATTGCATTTTCTTTTTTTTTGGTATTTATAAAATAGTTTTGAATGTTTTTGAATTTTTAGGCTATTTGGATGTTTTTGACATTTTCATTGAAGTTTGGTTGTTTACAAACAAGTTAAGGCCAAAACAACATAGGTGTTTGGGTTGTGAAAATCATTTGAAGACCTAAAAATGTGTTGAGGAGCCTAAAAAGGGCACTTGGGCATAGAAAAGGTGATTGGGATCCCGAAAAGATGAGTTGACCTTGAAAAAGGCACTGGATGGGCCTAAAAAGGCAATTTGGCCTTGAAAAAGGTGCTAAGTAGCCTAAATAGGCATTTGGTGCCTAAAAAGCCACTAGATGGCCTTAAAAGGGCATTTGGGTCTCAAGAAGATGGGGGAGACCATTGAGGTTTCTTAAATGCTTACTTATTCTATGCCACCATTGGTTCCAAGGGCCAAGGTTTCAACTCCGCTAGCATTTTTCCTTTTTCCTTGCTTCTTGTGATCATGAATCAATCTTGCCTTGTAGATTGCTGACAACATCTCATTATTCATTCCTCTTCTTTCTTGTTATTGGATTTTTGCCTCTACTTTGCACCGATGGAACCATCTAACAGAGATATTTTCTATTTCCATTATTCATTTTGCAAGAAATTTGTAGATGTTATCTGTAGTAGGCACAAGGAATACAACGTCACATAGGTTGATTGTTATTATGTACACAAAGTGTCGGTCTATAACGATGGCAATGGAAAAGTTTCATATTTTGCAAAAACAATTTGAGTGGCTCCTGATTTTCCAAAGGGTGCACTATTTGTAACCTCTCAGGTGATAGGGTGCTATTACATTAATAATGGCTACATGGAAGGAGAGCAACAGTCAACTTTGCAACATCTCTTTTGCCATCCACATTGTGCCAGATTTTCCCAAGTCCAAAATCATGTTTAAAGATATAACCATGTTGCATCATAATCACAAGGCATATAAGGATGTTATTGACATATTTGTTGAGAGATATTATGACAAGGCTTCGTGAGATATGACAAATGGAATAGAAATCCTTGTAGGACAACATTAATATATTTGTTAAATACCACAATATTTACAATATATTTAAATATTTTCAATATAGTGCCTCACCATTGATTTCATATAAAAAATTGGACACCAACTTTACAGGAAACCAATGGATCATCAGATTGAAATATATAAAAATAATTTATGCAAAATTAACATGTTTTTGATTTTTTTATGATTTTGTCTTTTGGATTTTTTTTGGTGTTTTGATTTTTTAATTTTTAATTTTTTTTTATGTTTTTAGAGATTACCAATTCTCAAGCAAGATCGCATTATTTTTTCCCCAATGTCTAGCATGACGTAGGGCAGTATGGATTAACAACCTGATGGATAAGATGGATAGTTGAAAATGCTAAAGTAGGTGAATGTGATTCTCAAGGACTATCTCTTCAAGATTACCCAAGCTAAGAATAGGTAATAACATATGAAGCTTGTTTTGGATAAGCAATTTAAGTTGACAAGCTAGACATCAATCTAGTTTAATGACCTGATGCCATGAAGGCATGTGGTTTCAAAAGAGTGAACATGTCAAGAGGTTTATAAGAACCATTTTTTTCCTTTTTTTCTTTTTTTTTTTGTTGATCAAGACCAAGGGTTCAATGGATAGGATAGTAATAGAATAGGATAACTAGGATGGAGCTAAGTATGAAGGCTATGAAATGTGGAATATGCAAGATCATGATAGGGATAAGATAGTCAATGCTCACAGATAGCTCAACTATGTCAAGATCAAATGTGAAAGAGTGGACAAATGGATGATGGAAGAATTACGCATGATTCTTATTTGCCATGTTTTTATCATGGCACTTGTCCAAAGTGCCACAAGAAGTGGTTTTTACCATAGGATGGATTTATTGTTCTTTACTTTTTCTACCAAGGTACTTGTTTACCAAGTTTTTACCAAGGTACTTTTTCTTTCTCTCTTTTTTCTTTCTTGTTTTCATTTTGAAGGACTTTGAGCCATTTTTGCTTTGAATAATGCTCCTCATTAAAGGGTATGTTAAGATAAACCAAGGTCACTGAAAGGTATTCTCAAAGATGTTGAGAAGGTGAGGAAAGGAAGATGGTAGAGATGATAGGGGTAGATGGAGGATAAGGTTGTACACTTTGGGTGGATAGAAGGACTATGGATAATAGGGAAGTGTAGGCTTCAATAGATTGTAGGAAGGTGGGTGTAAAAGTGGGTAAGATCAACAAAGACCCACACCTTGAAGGGAAGTGGGATGATGGAGTAGATATGGATGAAATAGCTTTAGCTATAGATGTAGGAGATGGTAGAATACTTGTGGAAGATGATGGAGTGGAAAGTGTAGGAAATTGTTTGGAAGAAAATGGTGTGGAAGCCTTTGAAAGTTTGAATGTCAACTTTGCTTTGTTTTCAATATTCAAGTCTTTCAAAAGAGACTTGGGAATTACCATTGGATGCTTTAAAACACATTTCCTCAACAATGGGTTTAGGAATCCATATTTGCTTGGTTTTTCTTCTTTGCATTTGTTTAACAATGGATTTAGGAACCCATATTTGCTTGATTTTTGTGGATGTTTTAGGACACATCTATTCCACAATGGGTTTAGGAACCCATACTAGTGTCATTTTTGTTCTTTGGCAAGTGGACCTTTGGGGTCTCTTGAATCTTTCTTCTGTATTTGTAGTCACATGTCGATTAGAGGAGACATAATGATCTATATTTTGATATAAATTCTTGTATTTTTTATGTTGAACATCCACATGACTTAGGATTTGTGGATGTAGAAGGTTGATATGGCTGGTTTAGATGGTTGGGTGGATGGAAATTTCTCAAGGATGAAAGTCTTTGTTGATCTTGAGGTAGAGGAGATGGAGGAATAGGTCCCAATATAGATGGATGGTTTGAAGGTTTTAACTAAGAAGGGATATAGGGTCCCAACATGGGTGACATTTTTGAAGGATTTGATATATAAGGACCAAGGATGGATTTGGAAGATGCAAATGGAGAAGGGATAGGGATACAAACATCTTGAGTGTGAGCAACATGACCGAGGCTCTCATCTTTAGGATACATTCCTTTATCAATAAGCTCATGAAAAATTTATATAGGAGCAATGTCTTTGATAGTTTTAACTAAATCTCTTGAAGATATTTATTCATAGGATTAGGAACAAAGAAGGAAGTTTGAGGGGAATATGGAGGAGTATCACAAGGCAATGAGGGGATACTTTGATCTTGACATGGATCTTTGGACAACATAGAAAGTGTGCTTGTCAGTTGATTTTTAATAGGCTCCCTAGAGATGGTATCTTGGTCTTGTTTAGGAAGTGGATAGGAAATGGGACACAGAGCACTAGTACATTTGGGTTCAATTTTTGACCTTTGTTGGTCGAATTTTCAACCCAATTTTTGACTAACTTTCAACCAAATTCGACCAACCCATTGGTCGATATTTTTATGGTCAAAATTTTGACCAAATCACTGGTTGGTCAAAATTTTGACCAATCTATTGGTCAAAAATCCACCAAAACCATTGTGTAAGGTCATACAAGAATTGGTCAAAATTTTGACCAACAAATGTAGAAAAAAAATTGAGCGTTGGTGGAAATTTTGACCAACAAAGGTAGAAAAAAATTTGAGCGTTGGTGGAAATTTTGACCAATGAAGGTGGAAATTTTGACCAACAAAGGTAGAAAAAAAATTCAGGCGTTGGTCGAAATTTCGACCAATGAAGGTGGAAATTTTGACCAACAAAGGCAGAAAACAATTTATGTGTTGGTGGAAATTTCCACCAACCAAGGTCGAAAAAAATTTAAGCGTTGGTGGAAATTTCTCCACCAACAGGAAGCTGTAAATTTTTTTCAGGCATTCTATAAAACAGTTCACATGTCTTGCCTATGATGCGACATTTTACATGCATCCTACACTCTCTCATCCGACTGATGATGGATTAGGCAGAGTGATCTGAAACCATTATTCTAAAAAACACACACAATAAAATCCAAAATGAACTTGCACTACAAATGGATTATGGAAATCTGATATTGTTAATTTTGCATGCATGTCTACCAGGACAAATATATGTTTAAGTTGTGATTGTCCTAGTAGACATGTGTACAACTTTACCAATATCATATTTCCACAATCCATTTGTAGTGCAAGTTCATTTTGGATTTGATTATATGTTTTGTAGCATCATGGTTTCATATCACTCTGCGTAATCCATCATTAGCCGGATGAGAGAGAGTGTAGGATGCATGCAAAATGTCATATCATACGCAAGGCATGTGAACTATTTTATAGAATGCCTAAAAAACATCGACAATAACCAAAGTGCCTCATCAAGGTCAGTCTTTAGGTCCGCTCATCGAGCTTGCTCACCAAGTCAGCTCGCCATGTCACGTCTCTAAGTGGCCTCACTAAGTCGGCTCACCAACTTGCCCCACCAAGTTGCCACTTTAAGCCCACTCACCATGTTAGCTCGCCAAGCCGACTCCCCAAGTCAACTCGCCAAGCTGACAATTGAGGTACGCTCGCCAAGTCGACTATTCAAGTGCACTCACCAAGTTGACTCAGAGTTTGTTCATCAAATCATCCCACCAAAGTGCCTCATCAAGGTCAATACTTAAATCTGCTCACCAAGTCGCCTCACCCACATGTCCCACCAAGTCCCCAAGTCCGCTCGCCAAGCCAACAATTCAAGTGCGCTGACCAAGTTAGCTCTTTAAGTTTTCTCACCAAGCCCATCCCCTAGGTCAACTCTCCAGGTGAGCTCGCCAAGTCACTCCCACCCAGTCACCTCCATGAGTTGACTCTTTCAGTCAGCTCACTAAGTCTACTATTCAAGTGCCTGTTGTTGTTACCTGCAATGGGTTTATCTGACTATTGAGCATGCATCACACCATTTCTTAGTGTCAATTTGCACTGAAAATAATATTTTTGTTATGCCACGGTAAAGAACAAAGCCGTACATCAATGTATTATCTCTTTGATAATGGAAGTCTATGGTTTGAAAACATGGGTGGGAGTGCATTCCTTGAGATAATGCCTCTATCCTGTACTATGAAAGTTGTCTTGGACATCATTCAATTGAATAGAGATCATGCTACTCCGTCTTGGTATAGTCATCTGGGACATCTTGTTCCAATTTGAGCAGCTTTAGGCAGCATAGAAAACAAATTTCAACATAGCAAATAAAATAAAATGGAGACAGGAAGAGCACAAAATAGGAGCTCTTCAAGCATGCAATGACACAAACAATGCATTAAATTGTGTGGCGTTTCAAAAGACCTATCAATTAGTATTCATGCCTCATTTGAGTTATTATCTAAAGATTTCAATGGAGGAAACTAAGACCTTGCTAATTCTAAGAATAGCTAATTCACTTTTTTAAGAAAGCTGACATAAAATTATCCATTTTTATTGGTATCAGAGGTAACTAACGACTCGTGTATAGCATTCAAGTTCAACTCATCACAAATACCTATATGATTACAACTCAGATGCACCCACATCCCACTCAAAAACAGTCAGTCAGAAGGTTCTCCCAGTTGTTAATCATAACATAAATCAACCCACTAATCTATAGAAATTTGTTCAGCATAATCTCTTACTTTCTGAAGCTATGCTCCGAGAGCTAAAATTATTTACTAAAATTGCAAGGAAAGAATCCCCTGAATAGCTTCTAAATATTACTGTCCAGACATGAGGAAATGCAAACGACACATTTCTGAAATTAATCCTATGGATAAGCAAAAAATTAAGGAACAGGAATCACAACTTAAACTAGAAAAATAGGAAGTGTCGAGTACTAGTACATTATGAAGTCTCCTATGTTACTTTCTTGTTTCTATGCACAAATATTGGTAAAATGCAAATGTCTGCCACAGTGATCACCTGTCAAAATAACTGGAATGGGAATCCCATAAATACACATCCTATCATCATGCTAGTACAACTGCACAACTGCACAACTCAAAAATAATACATTAGTAGTCAGGAGAAAAGAACCCTAATGACTCCTATGAATCTATTTAATGATTGAAAATCACATCCATGCTGCCAACAGGTTTTTAAAGAAATGTTTATATTCTCTGGCCATGATTATTACAAAAACTCTTGAAAGAATATTTTAAATCTAAACCTCAACCCATTTTATATAATATCTGAAAAACTTACTACCCTATTTTTCCTAAAGCTCTTGATGAACTCAATTTTATAATCTAGTGGACTTAATCCCCAACAGGAACAAATAATTCATATACCCCGATCCTAATCCGCCTAGAAAAAGAAAATTACCATCCTAATTACCAAACACAAAAATTGGTTTGTTTGCATTATACACTCTAAATAAATTGCTACCCACAATTTCATGCTGGCTAGTTTCCTTCATTGTCCATACCCCACTCTTCTTCTTCAGCTTCATTTCCATTAACAAGCACCTCTCCTTCTGTAGATCCTTCTACTTCTACATACCTCTCTTCATCAATTATTTCTTCTTGGGTTTCATCACGAACATAATCTTCAATTGGTTCATTGAGAGAGACGCCATGAACATAATCTTCATGGGTGTCTATTACCTACAAATTTGAATAAGCAAATATATCTCAAACTACAATCAAATACAAAAACACCAAAACATCAATTCAAATGAACAAAATCGTAATCAAGATAATTTAGAATTTAAATACAAGCAAAGATTATATACCTCATGAATAGAATCTCCATTTTCTAGAGATGCTTCTCCATCAATGTGCAAATTCCTGAACTCCTCTATGAGGTCTGTATTCCTTGTATGCATATATTTTGGATAGTCCTCAGCGGGGGGAAAGCCATTCCTGCATTCAATCAAATATGAATGTCAAGCAACAGAATAGAGACTTTATGAGAGTTACAACTGAAAAATGAATATGAACATGTGGTCAAACCAAAATAATATTTCATTCTTATCATCTATAAACTTGAAGTATAACATTGATAAAACCTTGACTCCCTTAGTTGAGTTTCAACAGATAGCACCAAATGCCAGTCATCAAAGAGGTTAGGATAGTCTTTTGGATCTGCTAACGACTCTGTAGCTTTTTGATTTACCTTTGAAGCACAAAATAATGCCAGATTAAAAGAGGAACAAGTAAATTCATCAAAAAAAACTACCTGTACAGTCACAGCATCTGAGGCCCACACTTCTTGCTTATACAGCATATCAAGCATCCTTAAGTATTAGCATATAAAATGTACAATAAATGTGTAGAGCAATAAACAAATGAAATCCCACTTTGTACATAAAGAAAAAGAACATGTTTGCTTGTATGTAAGTTGGAGGACTTATAATTTGATTTTGTTAATCTCACATTGATAGATATTTTTAAAAAAATTGACATAAAAACATAGGTAGGATAGAATTTTGAAATCTATATTCACATCTACATAGAAAATAAATCTCACACATGATCTTGCAAAATAGTAGGATACCTTACTAAGGTCATCACGCCAAATGGAAGCAATTTCTGAAACCTTGCTTATCAGATAGGATCGCGCCATAAAAGCAGCATCCGGTATTCGATTACTGCCAATTACCGACAGAAAATGTTAAAAAAACAAAACTAACAATCCTTTAGCCTAGATTGTTGAATAACCCCAAAGATATGTATAACATCATTCTGCAAGTCACCTTTCCACCAATAGTTGGATGCATTCTTCTACTTTACCCAACAGGAACAAACAAAGAAATGTAAAATTATTTTTCCCCTGGTCTCTGGCAAGATTAGCAAGTTTTGCCATCCCATCTGCATCTCCCATTGATGAGTAGAGAAGCAACAATCCACTTAGGTCTGAAGCATGGCTCAGGCAATCCTCAGCCATGTCTAACTGCACCATTGATAAGAAAATGCAAAAGCAATAGATGAGAACATATAACTCCATTTTGGTGTGTTTCAAGTCTGTTTTAAGAGATCAGAGGAAAGTAGTTTTAAGTAACTCAATAGCTCAATGATTAAAACTCGAAATAATGCTGAAATAACACTGTGATTGAGTCTAATCACTCAAAATAAGCTTTTCATTTAGTCTTGTCACTGTCCTTCGGTTTCATATTGACAATTATATCATTTCTATCAGCTTTTGTAAATAAAAACATTTGAGGAAGTTAATATTTAGCCAACCATACTGCAATTCATTACCTCGCTTAAAAGTTCTTTTAGAAAGTGAAAAGATAGGAAAATCAGCAAGTCAATGAGGTTCACCTTATTATAAGCACAAACAAATTTGCATTGGTAAAAGCGATGAATAGTAAATTATAAATCCCAGGCTGATTTTGCAGAACATCAAACAAAATATATGGAATTTGAGGCAACTTAGCAATCTATAATCTAGTAAACAAAATTGCATTGAAATCACCTAATTTTAGATTTCAATATGCCTTCATAAACAAAGCATTTCATGATATTTACCAGTAAATAATCAGAAATGGTCAATAGGGCAAAAGTTCAAATAAAAACCAAAACCTGATCTACTGGAATCCTAGTAAGGCAACTCTCGAAAAATAACAAAAGCCAAAACCTAGATTTATTTATTATCATTATTCATTACCATACAGATGGACTGAAGTGACAACTAACACATGGATTTGCTAAATTTCCATGGGCTTTTGATAAATACAAGATAAATAGGATAAGTTCAACAGGCCACCAAAGTTGAGATAATTGATACCTTTCCAGAAGACATGGCTAGTTCTCCTAATTGTTTCCATTTTGATTCACTCTGTGCTTCAACAGCAATTGCCTACATAATAGCATGAAACTTCAAATAATCAATACCAAACATCACAAAGTAAATCATTATCTAACATAGGATCTAGAAGGCGTTGAACAGCCATATGTCCAGTCAATCCTATCAATAATATATGATATTTGTGTATTTAATGTGAAATTAAATATTATCATTAGCGCAAATGAAAGTTCAAGCTAACCTTTGCCACTTCAATCCTCCCAAGTTGTACTGCCAGATCAAATTTGTAGTCTGGATCTATAGACACTTCAAGTGCTTCCTCTAACATGCCTCGTGACTCCAAAAATTGACCCACACTTTAAAAAGAGAGAATCACATTTTATCAGCCAGATTTGACCAAAAAACTAAAAATTTGACCCTCTCATTCAAGTATTGTTCTAATTATCAAACAGAATAGACATGTGTAGATATATGTCAGTTAGAAAAACATCAGAATACATGAGTAAATATCCATTGATGTTTCAGCTTTTAATTTAAGAATATTGAATTTAAAAACTACCTATTGAGATGCTCCCAAGGAATTGTAGGAAAAACTTCATTTGCCCTATCAAGGTCACCCCACATAACAAGTGTCTTATGCTCTATCAAACTGATGAGTAGTGTATAGCCCATCACACTGAAATAACACAGCACAAAGCAATGTCAACGACTGGTTTTGAAAATAAAAATATTCTGAATGCACTTAATGTAAAAAGCCTTTGAAGTGCACTCACTTAAACTCTTTGTCAATAAGATACACCCAACTCTGACTTGCAAGATAGCCTAACAAATACATAGGCCAGTCTAAGTGAAACATTGTTGTTACCTGCAATTTGCGACCGCACTCAATCAATTTCACTGGTTATTAATAATAATAATTAACTAACACTCACAGATGAAGAACATCAAGCATCTGGCTCTAGTTGTGAAAGTAAATTCAGACAAGGCACACCTAACGTAGGAAATTACATGACAAATCAAGAGAGATCCAACAGAAATATGTTGCTAGTAGTGATGCATAATAAATACCTCACCACCAACACAATAATTGAGGTGCCAAGATGAGTTATTGTATATAAAACAATCACCAACCCATATTCCAGTCCTAACCCACTCACTTATCTCTTGTACAAGTTCAAAAACATCCTCTACCCCCTATTCATCAATAGGCTTACCAGCATCCAAGCATGTAGAAACAACATCACGCTGTAAAAACCATAGAAAAGTAACATTATTATTCATTCAATCCAAGCATAGTGGAAAACATTAAGCAGTAAAAGCCTCAATTGCAGCTAGTACAGAGCTGTTCCCTTATAAAATATAGGAAAGAAAGCACACTTTGCAAGATTTCAGCAATTAAATTAATACTACAAGTTAATTGAATAGAACAAAATATGTGTGAGCATCTTACATTGTATTTCAGAATATAGAATGAATTGTCACTGGCAATTGCAACAAGATCACCACTATCAACCCAGTAAATGTTCTATACCAAATAACATAAGAAGCATTAGTTAAGGAAAAAAAACTAAAGGTTAACCATGAATCTATCATTTTCTATATTAAAGTATCTTTTAGCTAATAAGGCCCAGGTACAATACTCAATGCAGGATCATATGAGTGTGTAGACTCACTTTCACAGTAACATCAATATGCCAAATTACTCAACATTCAGCCCAATCATAGAAGCACACAAAATCATTTGAACATATAGCCAAAAAATCTTCTATATTATGATTGAAAGTCTCACAAATATCTTTTACAAATTGAAAGGTTTTCATTTTGAAGTTATCAAAGACATCACATGTAGTTATTTAATGATATTTCATGTCTAGATCTAGAATTAACTTTGTGGAACAGTGATGAAAGGCAACTTATCCTCAATTATTACTATTGGATCATTTTGTTCAACTATATAATAAAGAATATGATTTTTGGCAACACTTCACCCATACAATGGACATTTGCCCTAATGTGAGATTGACCGAGAAACACCCCATTGGCGCCATACAATTTTTTTGAAATTGATTCAAATCTTTTATCCTCTCCTCTGTATTTTGGGCAATGTTGACTTCTGAGCTTATGAAAAGGTGATCACTTACAACATTTGTTTCCTTGGGGAAGTTGGGATTGAAAAGTGGTAACAGATAATAGTGAAAATGTTATATTTGGATTCAACGATGGTATCAAAACAACATATTGTTCTAAGAAAAATACTGGACAAGTAACTAACTCATCACTTGCAAGCTGTCACATCCATTATTGACCATAAGTTAGTTGGAAAGTCCTCTTCAGGACCTTCCTCAAAAAGTCTATTTGAGCCATTCTTGCAAAGTCTGTTTTGTTTTTTATTCATTATCTATATGTTTTTTTGTTTAGCCATTTGATTTCTTAACTCTCTTTTTTGGTGTTTTATTTCCTGTAAATTTTGGTTCTTATTTTTTGTCTTTTTCACGTCTAGATTCTCTACAGTGTGAAAGGAATCATGCAATTTTACCAATATCATATTTCCACAATCCATTTGTAGTGCAAGTTCATTTTGGATTTGATTGTGTGTTTTTTAGCATCATGGTTTCAGGTCACTCTACGTAATCCATCACTAGTTGGATGAGAGAGAGTGCAGGATGCATGCAAAATGTCATATCATACGCAAGGCATGTGAACTATTTTATAGAATGCTTGAAAAACACCAACAGTAACTAATATGAAGAATATATAATTAGTTATATGATTGAGATAAATCATGTACCAGTGAGTTGGTCAAAATTTTGACCAATGGGTTGGTCAAATTTGGTTGAAAATTGGGTCAGAAATTTGACCAATAAAGGTCAAAAAATGAACCCAAATGTACTAGTGCAAGTATGCTTGCCAAGTTGACTCTTGGAGTTTAGTCATCAAGTCACCCCACCAAAGTGCCTCATCAAGGTCAGTCATTAGGTCCACTCATCGAGCTTGCTCACCAAGTTAGCTCACCATGTCGCGTCTCTAAGTGGCCTCACTAAGTTGGCTCGCCAACTTGCCCCACCAAGTTGCCACTTTAAGCCCACTCACCATGTTAGATTGCCAAGCCGACTCCCCAAGTCAGCTTGCCAAGCTAACAATTGAAGTACACTTGCCAAGTCAACTATTCAAGTGTACTCACCAAGTTTACTCAGACTTTGTTCATCAAGTCACCCCACCAAAGTGCCTCATTAAGGTCAGTCCTTAAATCTTCTCACCAATTCAGCTCGCCAAGTCACCTCACCAAGTCGCCCCCCTATCTGCTCACCAAGTCAGCTCGCCAAGTCACCTCACCATCTCGCCTCACCAAGTTAGCTCACCCACATGTCCCACCAAGTCCCCAAGTCTACTTGCCAAGCCGAAAATTCAAGTGCGCTCACCAAGTCAACTCTTTAAGTTTTCTCACCAAGCCCATCCCCTAGGTCAACTCACCAGGTCAGCTCACCAAGTCACTCCCACCCAGTCACCTCAATGAGTTGACTCTTTTAGTCAGCTCATCAAGTCTACTGTTCAAGTACGCATGCTAGGTCGGCTCACCAAGCCAGCCCACTAAGTCATTTCACCAAGTCAACTGTTCGAGTATGCTCACAAAGTTGACTCTTTAAGTTCACTCATCAAGTCACCCCACCAAAGCACCTCATCAAGGTCATTCTTTAAGTCCACTGACCAAGTTAGCTCGCCAAGTTGCTGCACCAAGTCGGCTCACTATCTCGCCTCACCAAGTGGACTCGCTAAGTCGGCCCACCAAGTCAACTATTCAAGTATGCTTGCCAAGTTGATTCTTCAAGTTTGGTCATCAAGTCACCCCACCAAAGTGCCTCATCAAGGTCAGTCTTTAGGTCAGCTCATCGAGCTTGCTCACCAAGTTAACTCGCCATGTCACATCTCTAAGTGGCCTCACTAAGTCAGCTTGCCAACTTGCCCCACCAAGTTGCCACTTTAAGCCCACTCACCATGTTAGATCGCTAGGCTAGCTCCCCAAGTCATCTCGCCAAGTTGACAATTGAAGTATGCTCACCAAGTCGACTCTCTAAGTTCACTCATCAAGTCCACCCCCTAAGCCAACTCTCCAAGTCAGCTCACCAAGTCACCCCCACTTGCCCCACCAACTCGCCACTTTAAGTCGACTCGTCATGTCAGCTCGCCAGGCCGACTCCCCTAATATGAACTCCTTATACATAAATAAATTTTATAATCAAAATCTACAAATCATGTGTATTTGTTCATTGACTTTTTTGCATTTTAAAGTTAATACTAGCACCACCTTTGACTGAAGATAACCACCAAATGTTTGTTAAATGAATGTAGTCACATGTGTTATTGGATGAATGGCTTCCTCTCCACCAACTTCATCAAGGCATATCGACTGCATAGTATCAACTGCAAATCTAAAAGGGAAAAGAAAAATAAGATATCAATCTATGTGTGCGCACTCACACACGCGAGCATGCATGCATGTGCCATGTAAGTATGTTTAAGCACATCAATGGAGATTAATTTTTGTGTGCACATAATTTGTAGCATATCCTTAAATACTCCTTTCTATGAGCATTTCTATCTTGATATATGTCAGTATGATTTAAAAATTGAAAGACTCTAAGCACTTTGCAATTCATGTTACCTTAAAAACTCATGAGCATCTTCCTATTTTCCATATCCAAGGTGATTGCCAATGTTTTTAATTCTAGAAAGTATTCTAATTGGTGATAAGGCACCATCTCCTCCTCTCACCCTCGAGACAAGAAACTCAAGCTCACACATGAAGCACCAATCTTTCTTCTGACCTGAGCAGACCCAGCAAATAGTATAGGTTATTGTTTTTGCAAGCCACAACTAATATTGCAATGCTTGTGTCTAAGGATAAATCTACTGAGAAATGATAACATACATTTTTGAGAATGCGATCCATGGAGTAGATAGGCTGCAAGAGGTTTTGTGTATATCACGCATTGAAGCACCACGTTAGCAAAGCAACTACCAATAGACCAGTGGAAAGGCAAAGATCATGAATAACAATCTACCCAGAAACTAGTCCTTTACGTTTAAAAGTTACAAGACCATCTTTTTACAAGAAAGAAAAAAAGAGCTTCAGAGAGAGAAAAAAGGTATTAAATTGAAGCTAAAAATAAATAGATAGAATATAATGATACATTTGTTTGATTCATCCTTTGAATAGAACAATTTATATCATGAATAAGTGAAGTACTCGTGAAAACAAAGTGCTTTTTGATCAAGTCATGTGTCATTTAAATTTTGGGAGTACATTAATATGTATTGAATTTTGATCTCAACTTATTAGGACTAACTCTTTCTATGACTCCAATTAAAAGTTGGACAACTGCTATCTCTTGGGAAGGCAAACTTCTAGACATATGAGAATATACATGATGAAGTATCACCCCAGATTGTATTGCCAATTCATCATTTGAATGAGAATATTCAAATTTTAGATCATAAACATGAGGGAAGTAAAACTTTACTCATGGAACAAAAGCTACTTTGGATCTAGTAATGTCAAATTCAATTTCAAGAATACTTGTATAAATATTTGAAGTTTTGACCTCAATTGTGTAGCAGGACTAACCATTTCAATGGTCCTGATTAAGATGGGGAACATGCTTTATTTTGGGAAATCAAAAAACATAAGAATGTACAAGATTGAACATCAACCAACTTGTATTATAAAAAGTGTCAAAAAAATCATTAGCAATCTACGTATTTCGAAATAGCTAGAATTCAGACACAATCTGTCCTCAAATTATTGCATTGCAGTTGTGTTAAAATGCATTTAATTGGGGAAGTTGTCAATTACAAGTATTCAGATTGGTTCCTTTTAAGTAATGATGTGCATGGCACATGATTAGGATCAGTTGTTGTTAAATAATCAAATGCATAAATCACAGATGATATGAATTGTTCACTACAAAAGCAACATGAATTAAGAAGCCCAACTTTGAATGGCTCCTCTTTTGCTTTAGTACTAAAACTTTTATAAATTTTTGCCATCATAAAGGTGATTGATAAAGAATTTTTTCAGCCAGACAAAGTAAGCTTCTTATTTCCATGCCAAAAAACAGCTAAGTATTTAGATAGCATCCAAGAGAATTACTTTGCTCATAACATACAACATTTTAGAGAACACAAAAGGAGACCAAACATAAATACGTAACTGATCCTTTGCAGTTGTGGTCATTGACAATTACAACAATAGTTATGTCCAGCTAGCAATAGTAGACTTCTTGTTGTAGCTGTGTGTCACATAATATAGAGTTTGAACAGATGGCTACATTATATCCAATTCTAATTATAAAGCCTTATTCTACTAACCGCATAATATGGACCTTAACATTATATATACATTAAACAGATGCACATAACTAGCTCAGAGAGATGCTTTCTATTTCATTTGCATCCATTGAAGGCTACATAGTTTGCACCAATTTGATCAATTTTAACTGCTATGTTTCTATTCTTAAATGTTAGTATTACGCGAACTCCAGAAATATGCAATTTGGGAAAACTAATTCCTGAAGCAACTCTATAAATATAAAAGTATAATTAAAAATAGAGTTTGACATACCCAAGTACCCCTGTCCCCTATCATAAAAAATAGTTGTACCCATAACCGTACCCGTACCCTAAGTACCCCAAGTACCCCCATCCCTCTGCAACCTTGTAAACTATTTAATCTAGTAAATGGCTTTGACTATATGAATTGGATAGAGGAAGATACCAATTCTACTATTATAATCTACTTGTTATCATCATACATATTAGGCAAGTCACTAATAGAACTAAGGCTTATTATAAATTGATTTTGATGCAAATATTCCACATTTCCTCAGTACGGTGTGGGTATTTGAAGTGAGTGCACAGGATGAAATCATTAAAGCTTTAATATTACTACTTTTTTACTTTCCTTCACCTTCACTGATCTATTGTTTCAGTCAACTAGCTCTCATACTTCAATCAAAAACTATGCCTATTAAACTCTCTCCACTTGTGAGTCTGTGACTGAGACATTACAGTGAGAGATTTAATAAAGGTGGCAACAACATATTACACAATCTAATAAGTGAATCAATAGTATGTAGAGACAAGAAAATGTAAAATTTTCTCACAAAGTCTCCTAACACAAATCTTTCTCCCAGCAGGACCCTAACCAAGAAGCTCCTCATCCCTGCATTTAATTTGAAATAAAGGTGAACCAGCTAGATAATGGGCTAATAAAACATGCTTTATTGCTAGTGAGAAGCATTAAAATCTAGTTCACTTTGCATTTGTAACCTTAGGCAGGGTCTTAGCAACATGCTCGCATTGAACCTTTGATGTAAAGGAGAAGTAAACAAGATCACAACCCTCGGGAAGGCTTTCTTAGATAAGAAGTTTCTAAGCAGACACAAATCCTCACTAATAATGTTTCTATGATTTTCTTATTTAAATCCAAACAAAGTTGTATTATCTTGGGTAGAGGAGACTACTATTGTTTGTGGTTAAGGATCCTTTAGGTCAGTAGAATCACATGCAAACTGGATGTGACATTGCAGTAAGTAAACTGTAATAAGAGCTAGGAGCTTGCCTAGTGATCAGGGCTTGAGATTGGACACTACATGAAGCATTTGTAGGCATTTGAGTCTCAAGCGTCACTAGCTCAAAATCAAACTGAAAAGGAAACTTGGCGAATAAAACTAAATAAAAATAGTCTTCTTGAGTAACCATCAACATTGTATGAACAATACCATTACAATGCACTATACTTGGTACAAATATATTGTTGGCTAAGTATAAAGAACATTGGTGGTGAATTCAAGTCCAAGTTGCAAAAGCAAAGACATTTACATAAAAACTAAGCAACCCTATCTGACAAGAAAAGATATATAGAGATTTTCAACTAAAATTACAAATTGATGCTAAAAAACTTAAACCATAAGAATTGTTCTATAGAATAATAAAGAAGAAAGATGAAGAATCAAACACCTAAAGGATACAATGTTGATGCAGCTTCAAAAAGATCATCCGAAAGACATCATATGCTCAGGCTAAAGGAGCTTTGAGATTCATTACTACACTCAGAATGGGCTCATCTTCAATCTTCTAAAGATTCAAGATGAGCCCATTCCTAAGTGTAGTAATGAATCTCATATAATGCAATCTCATCTATGAAGCGTATTAAAAGCTAACAGAGCATCTTCACTAGCTGATCTCCCTTACGAGCCATAGGAGAATGCCGAAGATAGTCATGATGCTAATAAGCACATCATGACTATCTTCAACATTCTTCTATGGCTCTTGTGGTTCTACTCTTATAACATGAAGTTTCCTCTTCTTTTTTCAAGCATAAGGTTGATGCGGCCCTATAATAAGAAATAAATGGGTTTAATTTGGATTATGTGCAACACAAAGAAAACCAAAATGTAATAGCAATTTTTAATAGAAAATGAACTATATAAACTTATAAAGCTCATCATAATAATAGGCCATAAACAAGAGCTAAATTCTGAGTAGACAAAGTCTAGACACATGAAGCGTACGTGATTGATCAAAATCAAATCACTGCCAAGCCTTTTAACCACTCCTTAATAGCACTTTCTCTATCACCAAGTTTGTAGCAGGGTTTTTGTTTATTTTTTGTTCTAATTTTAATATGGCATCTCCATCCAAAAATTTCTTTAGAGCCTAAAATATTTATACATGAAGTGATCAAAAACTCAAAATCTATCATGAGAAATAGAGCTCCAACACTGATAGTTTATACATCTGCTAAAATCATAACAACCCTATTCAAGGAAAAACATCCTTTAATTCAATATGGTTCACAAGAAAAGACTCAGTTTATACAATTAGGATGAAAAACATTAGTAAGGGACATTGATTGCGAGCACAAAAAATATATTGTTCATAGAAATGGTAGTGAAACTAACGTTTGTATTTGTGCCAAGTACAATTAATTATGTTATGTATCACCACATAGGTACGATATGCAAAAGAAACATTTGTCAAATCCTTTTCTTAGATTTAAGGAAACTTCTTTTGATAAGACAAATGAACAACCCTTTTCAAGTATGGTGCTTAAATGCATTACTAATGTTCAGGTCTTGTTGATCTAGAAGATATAACCATGTTGATCTAGAAGATATAACCATTTAGCTACTGCATAAGAATTTCTCTCTTTTAGACATTCATTGTAGCAAATGTCAGGAACTCCATGCTACAAAATTTGACACAATTCCTTTCTAATATTATTTCTGGCTAATAAGCATGAAGACTGAGTCGATATTAAATGCACTTGAATTCAAAAAATATGATATTACATAGAATAATAATAGCTTTTGAACAATGAATATTTGACTAAATTTTAGACTGGACTACATTGGAGTACAACTAAATGTTTCAACTAGTATACA
This sequence comes from Cupressus sempervirens, assembly GCA_028749045.1. NCBI lineage: Eukaryota > Viridiplantae > Streptophyta > Pinopsida > Cupressales > Cupressaceae > Cupressus > Cupressus sempervirens. The sequence continues at coordinate 411,948,390 of CM053786.1, forward strand.
GCCAGCCCCACTAAGCTGAAGCAATTGAGTGTCATGAATGTATTCTTGATAAGAAAATATAATTATCATAGTACATAGAATGAGGTAATTTACAAAATCATTATAATAATGAATAATAGAATGAAATTCTACTATCTTAATCTAGACTCCAATTTTTATCTAGCAAATGAACAGGAAAGGAGTTTGAATGAGAAGCCACAGTGATTTCTTTTCATCTGATTAACTTTGAGAGTTTTGGATTTTAGGTCGCTTGGTGATATTTGCAAGGTCCAATAATGACAAAAGGGGCTAAGGAATTGGTACATGTAATGATCTATACATTTTTCTAACATTTTCATGAAGTGACCTGGGATGCTTGCAATGGCTATCAAAACTCAAGAAGCTCTCTTCCATCATGTAAATTTACATGTAGCCTACTTGTTCACTGTCACTTGCACCATATTTTTTAGGACTTGGATGACCTGTATAGTCAAGTGGATGCTCACTCTCTTCTGAATGGCCACTTAATACATGTAGCTTCTTCACTTTCTCATTGATATGCAAAGCTATCCTTCTAGATGACTATGTGCAATCCTCTGCATGATCTGTGGAGCTTCTAGATTCATCATCAAGCTTTCTAGCCCTTACTGAATCTGTAAATTGAGATGTTTTCTTTAAACCACACATAAAATGCTTAATATCTTTTGGAAAATGAGAAGGTGACAGAGGTCCTATATCATTTATTGAAGTCTTGCACTCTGAAGAGCTAAAAATATCCTCCTCATCACTAAAAGACATAGGTGGAGATGGTGAAAGACTGTATGTTGTTATCCCAAAAAGAGGAATGGGTTTAAGTGGTGAAGAAAAGTGCACATGTGTGTGAGAATGCTTCTCTTCTAAAGCTACTCTCAAATCTAAGTTTCTCTCTCATTCCAAAATAAATTTAAGTTGATTTGAAACATGAAATGTAGTTACATCATTAACCCTATCTTGTTTGATTCCTGATATTGAACTAGCTTGACAGAATGTATTTGTAGTTCTGGATTGCAAACTTGAATCATTTTGAGACCATTTTTGAGTATTTCCAATTTTCTTACTAACATACTACAGTTCAGTCACTTTGCAGTCAGAAGTGGTTGAAATGACTTCTTTGGGATTCATAACCATTAATGTTTCTTCAAGTTCCTCTTTAGATGAGTGCATAGAAAAACAAACATGCCAAACACCAAATTGGTCCCTTTCTACTCCTTTTAGTACTAATTTCATTTGTCTTCTGGAAATAAATGGTACATGAATCAAATCAGAACCTATGCCTTCAAGCTTCTCTTCACATGCATACCACTATGTAGAAGGACGAATAAAAAGTGGCTCTAGTTTACCACTTTTTTCAACCTTGGCAACTTTTATTTTGCTCTCAAATATAATTTGGGGAAGCCTTCACAGACCTACACATGAATATTCCAAGAAGGACAATATTGTCATAAAACAAGCATAATAGGAATTGGCTAGGCAACATCACATAAAGAGAAAAGACTGACAAAAATGATTCTGAGATAATGGGACATGAACATTGAAATAAGGGTTCAGCATTGTATTTTTGATGTGGCTTCTAGCTGGATGCAATATACCAATGTTGAAACAATCATCTACATTGGACGTCTCCTTATAAATTTCCTAGTGAGACACATAATTAATAATATAACAAATATCCCTTTGAATAATCATTACCACGTGATAATTCCACCAACAGGCATCATACAAATTGCTAACTAGTAAGATTACCCCTACAAATGCACACTGAGACATTGATACACACAATAACCAAATAGTATGAATTAATATGATTACCCTTAGGAAATATTTGTTAAGAATCTAAGTAGCCATGATATTAGTAATATGGGACATTGTGATATCATGATCAGAATTTAAGTGTATAATTTTTTTTTAGTCAAACTCATTGACCTGTGCTTCATGAGTTAAATCATGATAGCAATATCACAATTTGACTTGCTGTGGAAAATATCTCCTACTTATCAATGCAGAACATGACTCATCATTCCATATTGACTACATATAAAGCTTCTCAATCTCATTTTGGAGAGGATATGAGATTAGACGTCGGTCCCCTTTTATTCATTAGATCTATGTATTTGAACAATTAGCCATTTGACTTTAACTGTTGAATATTTACACAAGGAAGAAGTACAGAAAAAGGTCATAGATTCCAAGATATGTTCAGACAAGAGGAGAAATCATGACAAAATTAAAAGAAAATAAATCAATAGCAATCAAAGTCAACTGTTGACAAAGACAGAGAAGAAGATAAGGCACAACACTTGTATAGGATTAGATTATAGACATTTGAATATATCTAGTAATTATATTTAGAAGAATATTCACTATTGGAGATCAAACAACCCCCAACTAAAGGAGGTATTCTATCAACCATAGCTAGAAAAATACTATTCATAGCGGCAATGAAAATTAGGAACATTATTAAATATTTCATAAAGAGTGTTGAATCTCTGACATATTACCAAATTGATCTGCAAGATCCCTTCATGTTGATCAATATAGTTGGCATACACACAAGGGTATAAGAATCAATATAAAGGACAAAGATTTAGATGATTACATCAAATTCATACATCCTTCAAATACTTGTTGAGAGTAGACGAGAATTCTTAACATATTCAAAGCCATAGGGATGTTAGATTAGTCGGAAAAGAACCAATTTCAATGAGAAAGTAATGATGGAGGTATTAGATCAGTCAGAAAAGAATGCCACAACAAGATTAGAAATAAAATAATGGTTCCTTGCTTTGTTCTAAGAGTTTTTGACTAAGTGATTATTTTTGATACATCAACCAATCATTATAATAATAGCCTGAATCTTTGTGAGAATATTAAATGAATTAAGCTTTGAATATGTTTATTGTGTTTCTCAGGATGGTGTTGCAATTACTAGTTTAATCATTGCTGCTCTATCCTTGGTTGCAGTTAATGTAACTAGAAATCCAATTGGATCTATTCTAGTGGGCCAGTTACCTATGGGCCAAAGAGGATATATAGATAGACCATTTTGAGGCTTCAAGGTATCATTTGTTTGTTTGTGTATCCTAACTATAGTAGCTGGAGCAAGACCAATTTGAATCTTCTTCTCACGAACATGCTAAGGCCAGGAATGAAAATCTACCACTAGAAGTTCAATAAATGGTTCATTCTCCACTGCAAAAAAGAGCAAAGAAAATGCTCTCTGCCTATCACAATAAATAACATGCATATGCATCCCCTCATTAACCACAAAAAGAGGTTATATCCTCATCAACTATATTACCCAGAATGAATGAAGAAAGCTACAAATGGTTCTAATTGTTGTAGTTACTCTTTCCACAACTATTTTTTATAACACTCAAATTTATGTTTGAGATTACAGATTCTCTACCTGAAATCTGAATTTTTTGACAGGAAAATCAATAAAAACTTATTAACTAAGAGTCCTAGCTGTAGATCCCACCATGGCATAAGGAATTCCAGTTTATGTTTCTTCCTTCAATTGACTTTCCATTGGACCAATCTCAGATTTCTCGAAACCATTTTGCCTCCTGCAATCCAACAAAGAGTGTGTATCAAATCTAGCAAATTTATAAATAATCAAGTCATCTACACAATCATGTTCATCTCATTTCAAGATCAAAAAATACATAGTTAAATGCAGTCGAATCATGATATCATTACAAACAAAAATGCCTGTTGAAGGAGATTGTACTCCAAAGTTCAATCAAGGGTCAAGATAACTAATTTCCTTAGATTTCCATATTGGAAAAGATAATCCAAGTTTTGGGGTTAGATATCATTAGTGTCGAGTTTGTGCAGATTGACCAAATGGATAATGGTTAGATTTTTCTACATGGAACTGAAAGATTTTGTTTGAGGGTTTGATGAAAAAGATTTTTTTTGAGCATGCAGATTGATGTATCTTTGAATGGGATACAGGAGCCCGACCTGACAAACTATTTGCCAAAGTACAAGAGGAATGAGTTATTTGTAATTGCCTTAAATTTTCTATGTGTTGAGTTTCTCCTCAATATAGAAGTTGTTGTGAAGGTCCTCCAAGAATGAATAGGGAATGAAATTGAAGAAGTATAGGAATCTTCAAGGTAAGTTTATAAAGTTGCTATTGAATTTTAATATATCAGAATGTACAAAGTAAAGTTCTACAACAAAGATTTATGCATAGAGTCGCTGTCCAGATTTGACAGTAGAGTAAAGATAGGATTGTGGTTATGATAAAGTCATCTAATGATAATACAAGGAAAATTTGGAATGTGTTTGCTCATTAATAGGCTTGAGTTTCCAGAACTATGCATAGAAGCTAGCATGTGGGAAGTCTCCAATTTGTAGATTCACTTAAGTTATAAGTTGCTCCTCATCATGGAAATAGTTTTTTGGAGGTTGTGTGAAGTATCTCTACATCAGGAAGAGTTTCTTTCAAAATGCAGATTGAAAGAGAGTGTAGCAATTCAAAATTTTCAACAAAACAAGGCCAAACACCCACAGAAGATAGATCACGTTAAACAATTTTTAAATTTTAGTTTTCATGAAATAAGAGTACCTTTTAATAAGAGTGCTAGGTATTGGCCATATGCTTGCAAGTAACCTTTCTTAAAAACATAAGGAGATTCTCTAGATGATGGATGCTTCATCATCTTGCATGATTTAGATATTGAATGATGTGCTTGACATGGGTAAAATTGAAGATGGAAAATTTCATCTTGAAAAGAAACCTTTCAAGATTGAAGAGCTCATAAGTTCTTTGGTATGATCTTTCAAAGATATCTTTGATTTAAAAGGAATCAAATTGTACAAATGGATTGATGACGCAAAAAAGAAGCTAGTTTCTCATCATTAACTGGTAGGAGACAAGCATCCTCTACACCAGGTTCTTGTTAATTATCTCTCCAATGCTTCAAAATGTACTTGCAATGGAAACGTTAAGACTTCACACAGTTTGCAATGGAACATTTAATGAAGATCTGGTCTGTATGGAACCCCTTCAAATAGAGGATGGGCAGAGATGCACATTTTTCTCTTGTTATGGAAAAGATAAAGAGCATATCAGTAAATAGAAAACCTTTGCAAATCTAACTTTGTCTATTGAGGATTCTGGCATGGGTATTAGCAACAAAGATAGATAAAAGTTTATTTTACCTTATACTTAGTTTAAAGGAGAAAATTCAGTTAGTGGAATCGGTCTTGGACTTTTGTTTTCTAGAAATATTAGTGGATTATCTAGAGACACAATTGTAGTTCACTTTGAGGTTGGTAAGTTGAGTAAATTCACATTGATGATGCCTTTTGAGCTTTATTAATTTGTAACTGAAGATGAAGAGGTAGGGATTATATGATTTTACAAAAGAGATTGATGGGAGAGGATTGGATGACACAATATCTCAAAAAAAAAATGTTGATTATTCACTGGCAACAAGCCAAAGAAGCTAATTGTAGAAAATAAGGAAACTAGAAGAAAGATTCAATCTTGCTTGTGATGACATTGAGAATGGGAAAGAACCAGTTGATCTATGTCATAATGGGTGTTCATATGACATGATTTTGATTGATAAAGAGATGTCTATTATGAATGGTTTAGAGGTAACTAAGAAGTTGTGGGCTATGGGCTTAAAAATGGCAATTGTGGGAATAATTGGCCATGCATTGGATAGTGATAGAAACTAGTTTCTTTCTTCTAGTGTTAATATCTTCTTTATAAAAATCTATCAAGGAATCAGCTGGTTATAATTGATGCCTAGAGCCAATCTATCTTATGGAAAATAAGATAGACTGGTTCAAAATGTTAAACTGCTTCAGAAATCGGCAAATTTAAAAGTTATATTGTATACAAAATGGGCATACCATTTCGGCTGGCAGGTTAAGATCAAATGATTTGTAACTTAGCCAAAACCCAGTTGTCAAAACTGTCACAGTCAAGTCTATGCCAGGATGTACTTCAGAATTATTATGTGGTGGTTTTTCTATTGACCTATATCATCCAAATTTTATTGTTTCAGATTTTCCCTTTTGATATTTCAACAAAGCTTCCAATTTATGTTACAGTATTTCTCAAGACTACTTATAGGCTTATATTATTGGTTTGCCTTTGAAGGGGTGATATTATTAATCTATGAAAATATCCATCATCTGGATTCATGTATTTGGTCACATATCTATATCTACTATAATATCATATTATTTATGTTTCCATTAACAGTGTTATAGATGAATTCCACAGCCCTAGTGTGATTACCATAGATCAAACTAGGATTACTGTTGTCAAAATAGTTCTAGATTTACAGGTCTATAGCTTATCTATGTTACCCTGCATTTTGGGGATGGGGTAGAGTGGGGACAATAGGATTTGTTTCAGGGATGGGGTAATGGGGGAGCCTATTTCTCAAGGGATGGATATTAAATACAATAGGAAAAATAAAAATATAGAAAGTCACCAAAGCGATGCAGTTAAATGTAGAGGTGGTTGAGAGCAAGAAAATAATAGGTACCAAAGGTAAATGTAGTTATATGATATGAAAAATATCTTGGTAGGTTAGAACAAGTAAATAAATGGGAGTTTGAATAGGTGTGTAGATTCTTATAACTAAAACTTGCATCCAAGAAATTGTGATGTCTATAGAAACTCTGACTATGCTACAAATTTCTTTGCTTACGGTGTAATGTGACAGCAATTCAAAAACTCTCAAAATATTGATTGTACTATTGCCAATACAAATCCATATGTTGACAAATGCAGTCAACAAAATTGGGAATTTCACATTGTAATACATCAAGGCAGTGCATAAGTGATAAAAGAATATATATAGCTTGATTTGGTAAAGGCTAAACATGAAAGTGCCACCTATCAGCAAGTACATTAATATAAGGAAACATAAATAAAAGAGAATATCAGCATTTGTTAAAGTGAATATACCAGTCCGAGCTATGGTTTGATCTCTACTTACATTTTGCATTAAGAAGTTCCCAACACTTGGTCCACCATCTTGAAGTTGTCTTATATCAAGTCATTTCTCAGATTTTAAGGGTACTTCTAGGAATCAACCTATTAACATGCAATTCTACTAATGTACAACAATCTTCCTTGAAGCTTCTCAATACCTTTGCAAGGAAGGAAGCCCTTAAGCTAGTTGGATAGTTTAGATGCAAATGTCAATAGTCCTTGGTTTTTTCCATTTCATTTCATATGATCATCTAAAAATTGTGTCACTCTAAGCTCTCAATTGTTTCCTCTTGATTGATCATTTGATGACTACTAAATGAGAGCTTTGGGATAAGCTATAGGGATCCATCAAAGAATAAAGGATTTTGTCAGATGGTGTAGATGAAGTAGTAGCATTTGCCTTGGGAAACATGCTTGCAAAATGGAAGCATAGATAAGTCATGTGAACTGTTTGATAGGATGCATGAATGTAATGTGGTCATCAAAACTCATGGTTGTTGGATATGCACAAAATATATATATTGAGAGAATATATTTGTTTAAGTTGCAACTACCGTGGTAGACATGCATGCAAAATGTGGAATCCTAGATGAATAGTTCAACTGAATCCTCCTCCTAGAGGAAGGCTACAACAAATACATAGTCCAATTGAATGGTCTATAGATAACATCAAGATTAGCATTTTGACAATCCATAAGGATCCTATTAAACCATGTTCTTATGATTGCATGGTATCCTGCACACAACATGGCAAGGTAATATATAGAATGGTTTGTTGGCATCTATGGGTATCTAAAGAGAAAAAAATTCCCTAATAGAATTGATGAAAATGCTTATATTAGGATAAGAAAACTCTTTGGTTGCTATCTTGTCTTTTCAAATGTCTTGTATTAGAGATCCTATAATGGTCTCCTCTAATGATACTTAACCAAGGGTGAGATACCACTCATTTTTTGAGAGGCTCATTTAGGCCCCACTAGAGGACATATAGGTGGTAAGGCCCTAGTTCAAAAGGTAATTCATGTACAATACTATTAGAAAATGACCCCTCATAATTCATGTGTAATATATGTGGTAAGGCCCTAGTTCACTCATAGTTTAGTTGGTCAGACGGACTGATCCCTCATAATACAACTATTATGCCAAGAAAGATTTCCCCTGTAATTATGTAAATATCATCTCAATCTATTTTAGATTGGTAATTAAGCTAGAATTTGAGCATTCAGTAAAACTTATTATAGATATTATTGAAAATCTACCTTGTAGCTTTGTTTCCACCATAACAATTCATGTAAAGCTAGAATATTGATGTTTCAGTAGTTGAAAGTTATGTAGTTGTCTAGAATCCAAATATGTTATGTACAACATCACTCTGTAGACTTGCAATGAGGATCAAACAAAAGAGAAAAAATGGAACTTTCTCAGCAGATGTATTAAGATATATTTGATCTATAGAATTGAGTTCAGCATCTTATAATTATGACTATATTCATGTTAAGCCATGACATTGTGATTCTGTATGCTACTGAAATCTCTCTTGATTTAGCCTTCCCTTGGTCAACAGATGAACATATCAATTGGAAAAATAGCTAAAATTTAATAAGTATTTCATTTTCAATCTTGAAATTCAGATCATTTCTAATTCAAAGTGACCCAAGAAACTTCTTATTGAACCAAACACATTGATACTATTTTATGTTTAAAATGCTCTTCTATCAATTCAAAAATGAAAAATAGATTTTAGCATTTATTAGATCCCTATGATTGAATATGTAGTTATCTAGAATGTGGCCAATTAGCCATAACTCATGACAAATATTTATTTTACTGTACTGCTTGGTGTTGCTAGTTTATAATCCTATCCAAGGTGTTGGTTATAACTTGAAGATATTTCGGGCATAAACATAGTAAACTACATAATTTTAAGGATTCAAATTTTTATGAGTTCCATGATGCTGAGAATGGCAGGAGCTTGTTAATAACTTGGTTGATATCTACAATTCAAAAGTAGCTTCTTGTGTGGAAGGAACAAGTTTTTTAAGAAATGATTCATCTTTTTTCCATAGGATTTTAAATATATCCAAGGATCGCTACAAAGCTTCTGTGCTAGAAAGTAGTGATTGTCAAGAGAAGTTTCATGCCTATCTTACAAAAACAAAGGTCATGATCGTTTAACAAAGGAAGGTGACCGTATATAGTGGTAGAACCACTACACTTTAAAACAATATGAGATTTTAATAAGGAATACTCCAACACTACACTTAAAACTGGATCTTAGGTTGTCTGAAATGGTAGTTTGAAGGAAAAATAGGTCATAGATTAGGTCTGTACATAAAACAAACTAGGTTACTTTTTAAAGGAAAAGATAAAATTGAAGTGAGTTAAATAACACAGATTTACATTGCATGCTGAGTAATCCAGATTCAAAAAGGATGAAGAGGAAATATGTGCCTAAATAAAAAAGCAGTCCTAAAAGATCATCAAGAAGGATTTGAGGATGCTACTAAGAAAAATAGTGCAAACACCCACAATTTTGCCAATCTGCACTAGAATTCTTCATCTCAGGTCCACTTGATTCTGGAAAACAACTATTAGCTACTCCCTGCTAGAGATCATGTTCACCAATTATTACCAAATTTAAAAAAAGTTTTGATTTTATTAATGAGGGGCCAAAGCAATACAAGTTTTTCTTTCTAAACTAGCATTGTTTTATGAAGTTGAATGGCCGGTTACTAATTTACAGAAACAAGATTAGCACCTTAATTAGAATCATTCTAAGGTGCCATCATGCAGATCCATGTTGTCTAGAATGAAAAGGAAAGCATCAATGGTGCATCCAATTTGTGTTGAGCTAGTTTTGTTATTCACCTAAAAATGAAAGAATGGCACAACCTTGATTGGGAGAAATTTTGTTACTTGTTAGTTGAAAATAAAATCATTTCAGTAGGCAAGGGTGCACGACTTGTTAAATTTTTATGTGTTTCTCAAATAGATTATGTGGATTTTCAAGAAAAAGCATCATAGATGAGGTCAGAACATGATACAAACTATGTCGCTTTCCAAAGAAAATATTTAAATCACACAAATCAATATTATATGCAAAGCAATCCAGATCTAGAAAAGATGAAGACAAAAGATATGTCTAATTAATTAACACAGACCTAAAAGATACTAATAGAGGATTTTCAGATGATTTTCAGAAAAATGGTGCAAATGCACATGATTTTTCTAGTGCACACAATAAATCTTATAGTCAAGTCTGTTTGAAGTCAAAAAACAACTATCAGCTACTAATTGTTGAAGATAATGTTCACCAATTACTACCACATTGAATCATATGCTTTTCTTTTATTAATGAAAAAAACACAATTTTTCCTTTCTAAATTAGTATCCGTTCATGAATTTGGATATCCTATAATTCTTTGTGAAGACAGAGTTAGTGCCCTTATAGGAACCAATGTGAGTTGCCATCATGTAGACCCACTTTGTCTAGAATAAAAGACAAAGCATTTATGTTGCATCCAATTTGTGCTTGACTAGTGAAATACACCTCTACCATGGATGTAAAGCACAACGAGAATGAGAGAAATTGTGTTACTTGTTACCTGAAAATAAAACCAGTTGAGGAGGCAAGGGTGCATGAGTTGTCAAAACTTCATGTGCTTCTCAAACAGTTTCTGTGGATAACAGGCAAAGTCTTCACATACCTTCATACATTTTAATATTGAAACACAATCAATATTTTGTTGATAGGGAATGTTTAGTAAAATGAAGTAGAGAAAAAGAAACATAGTTGCAGTAGCACCCTTCTACCAAAAAAACACACCTAGTATACAATAATGGATAAGATCATGGCAACAATAATAATTACTCATTGCTAAAGAATGTGGTATCAAACAACAGCCAAGACAATTGGGTTCAGGGTGTACTAACATGTCCTAGTAGCTATATATAAGTGTAATTTATTAGTGATATCATTCTTGCCTAAGATATAGAAAAAGTAATTAAAAATATACTAAAGTCACTATTAACTATGGAGAACCGTTCAAATGAAAATCCTGGACATCGCTAAACTTCTGAAATATGCAATCATGTAAACTAGTGGAACTAATGCCATCATTCTCACAACTGACCTAAGGCGTCTAGCATGTGATAAGAATATACAGGTTGAGCTAAAAAAAATCTAAATTCTAGCCTTTTTTTCTCATGAAAGACTTACCCTGGCCTCCATTTGAATGGTTTAAAGCAGCAGAAACCTCTTGCTTGACAGAGCATTGCAATTCCAGCTGCATGTCCATGAAAGTTTCCACCATATGTTGTAAGTCACTCATTCCTTGTTGGAGTCTTGCTATTTCACTCCTTAAATCATTTATGGCTTCCCACTCCTTGTCAACAACCAAAAACATTAGAGGGTCAAATTGCTTAACTAAACGTGCATGCTTGAAACAGCAACACTAAACAAAGATACATGAAGCCATGTGCTTCCCTTGTTAAAAAAGACAGTCACCATTTCAATATGTTGTACTATAGAACATGACTGTGATTGTCTCTATCTCTCATGCCTCCAAATTTGGTGTGGTGGTGGAGGAGGAGGAGGTGGTGGTGTTATGAATGTTGTTTTGTATCAAATGTCAAATGGACCTTCATTTTGGCCCATATCTTCTTGTTCTTCTGCTTCTTGCTCCTGCTCCTGCAGATCCCAAACTATTAGAGGGTGGCCTTGATTCTAGAGATATGACAGGATTAGTTGGTCCATTCTTTCCCTAAATTCACTTGCCAAAATAGTTGACACACTTTGCCTACAGACAAATTAAATTTACATTGTTACCTTGCTACTGAAAAATTACCACCTAGTGAAATTAGAAATTAAAACGCACTAAACATGCCTGTTAAGTAGTTCCCTAAGTTTCATGTTATATGTAGTTGCCTCTTCTAAAATTTCAAAATCACTAACTCCACGAATAGTAGGGATTTCCCCCAAGGATATTGATGCTCCTTGTTATTGATCTTGCCAATCCCTAGCCTCCTGCGAAGCACTTCCTTGCTAGTCCACAATTATATCTGGAGAAGGATCTCTTTGCCAATCCCCATTTACATCATGTGAAGCATCTCTTCCCCAATCCCCATCCATGTCAGAACCATTTCTTTGCCAATGTCTATCAGCATCATCCAAAATACCATCCCAGTCTATTTCCACACCTTGAGTGGCACCTTCTTGCCAGTCTTCATACGTTCCCTCAGAAACATATTCTTGCATTTCCTGTTGCCTACTCTCTAAGTTATTTTCTTTTGTGTTCTTGCTTTCTCTCTCTGATGCTTCTCTCTACCAATCCCCTTCTTCATGTGGAATTACAACTTCTTGCTAGTCCATGCTTGAAACAAAAGAATTTCCATTCTGAATTCCCTCAATGTCTCTTCGCTCATCTACTCTATTCTCAACCTAGCTAATTTCTTGCATGTCAATATGAGACTCATTTTGAGTTCTTTCTGTTCTTCTCATAAAATTGGATTCATCACTAGAAGCATTAAATGGATGATTTTCGGAGACATTGGTATCATTTATGTCTTGACCCCCAGTGGTAATATTTAATCCAATTCGGAAACCTTCCCTGATGATTAGGCATACATACTCATGAGATTTACTAAGAATTATCAAGATGAGATGCAAGCAAAGAGCGTGATATATGATTCTTTGTTTCTCTAAGCACATCAAAAAAAAAAAATTTAAAAATTGGCTGATTGGTTAAAAGGACAAAAATGTCGGTACAGTCTAAAGCTAGCATGTCAATTTGTTTATGAAAACTCAATTTTATAACATCTAGAGTGCCAAAAATAGAATCTATAGACTATGGAAACTCAGTCACATCATTTTATGACTAACAAGTGTTAAAAGCCTCTACCTCAAAAGGAGAGTTCCCGTATCAGAAAAATAAAAGATAAATTAAACACAAAATCACTACTTATATCAGTATAGGCACTCACAATAAGCCAATCAACTGCGATGGCAATCAACTCAAAATAATAAGGTAAATAATACGTTGGAAAATTAAAGTCAATAGTCCCACAGAGCCTTAGCTGGCCTAACTCCCCTGCTGCTATCAAGGACCTCTGTTCTTCATTTAAGGCTCCACCATGCAAAAATCTTCCTCTGAGTAAAGACTACAACAAAGAATTAAAAAATTATCTTATTGTGGTATTGTAAAAGAGTGCTATCAATGAGAGGGAAAAAAAAATGTTGATTCAATAGAGTGCTATTATGGCCCTACTAAATAATAATCAAAGAGCATTCGAAAAAGTGTGAATTTAATACAATGGTTGAAACTGAAGCCTTGAAAAGCATATATCAGCTGCTTCCAATGCCATAAAAAATTAGACTCATAAATTCCATTGGATCAGATCTACAATAGATTTCCCATAGAAAGTGAATTTATCATGATGATCAAGGCATTTGTTCATAGCCATTTAGGATGTTAGTAGCTTTACCGAAGACTGGAAATGGGAAACATGATAGCAGGTACTTAACTGCCAAAGAATATAAGCATATCACACCAAGTCAGGCTAGGAAAAAGAAAGTAGTCCCCAAACCTTCGATACAAAATATACTACTTTGCAAGCCACTATATATATCGAAAATATTTTCACATCATCTCTGTCTTAATTCTATTTCAAAAAATATCCATTTTTGCAAAGCTTTAGTTTCCAATCTAAATTAATATTAAGGCATGAAAATTTTCATTTGACACAGTCAAATTCTCAAGCAATTGGGTCTCCAATCTATAGCAGAGTCTTGAGAACAATAGGAACATGGCTGGACCAAGAAAATGCCCATACCCCAACGAACCCATGCCTAGTAACTTAAATCAACTGCTAAAAAGTATGAAAGTCACAGGTTTTGCAACAAACATTTTCGCACACTAGCAGCCTGTGTGAAGTTTAGTTATGAAAATGCTTAGTTATGAAATTTTTGATAAAGCCAAAACCCAATATAGTGTTGGCTTAACTGATTTTAATCTACCGAAATCACCTTAGAAAAATGTATTCCTCAACGAATGATGGTCTATTTTACTTACGATATTAAAGATTCAGTGTGCTAGTCTCTTTGATTTCAATCTCCACTTTTACCATCTGATCCTTCTTCTGCCCAATTCTAAAAATATAGGGTGTGAAAGGCATATGCTTTTCTGATCAGGATGCAAGATTATGGCATTTTGATTTACAAGAAATGTATCCAAACACTACCGTCTGATCCTTTTTCTTCCCAATTCTGAAAACATAGGGTGTGAAAGGCATATGCTTGGCAGATCAGGATGCAAGATTATGGCATTTTGGTATGCAAGAAATGTATCCAAATCCAATTAATGTCTTCAAAACTCTTGTGAAAATACAAAAAACTTGCAGGCACATGAAAGACAAAGAAATGTGTTTTTGAAAAACAAAGAAATGTGTGTTTTTTTTTTAAGCATCATGTTGGTAGAAATTTTGACCAACACGGGGCTTCCATGTGCAAAAAACATTTTTTTTACCTTAACATCTCGACCAATCTTAACTTATTTAGTTGATGGTCAAAAATTTTGGTAGAAAAATGAGGTTAAATGTAGTAGTGGAGGATGATCTATTTATTCAAATGGATGGAAGACATCTTGGAAGAATTGAAATGGGATGAAGGGATCTTGATCTTGATCAACACTTGTTTCTTCATTATTTAGGTAGTCCTCTTGACATGAAACCACTTCTAAGGATGAGGGAATATTTGAGTATGTATTCAAATTTCTTTCTTGGTTCTGCATGAAAGGTTCTTGAAGTTCAGAGGAAGAACTACTTGGAGTGGACATGGTAGGCATAGAAACACATGAAGATCTATGGTCTTTAGTCTTACAAGTAGTAAACAGACTTGCAGCCCAATCTTTTCTAACTTGAATTTCTTTTAGAGATAGCCCTTGAAGATACACATAGACATTATAAAAAGTGCTAGGCTCTCCAATGGGTGTAGTGATGCCTTCTAGATTGGATGTTTTGGGAGATACATTACTATTGGAAGAGGTGCTAGACATAATGTTATCAATATGATCTTACTCAAGAATAATGTTTTATTTTTTGAATTTTATTTAAGATAAGGTAATGAGATTTTCTGCAAGCAGTGTTTTCAAGGTTACTTTACAAGGTTCTCCCAAAGGAGTGAAGATTCTTTTGTAAGAATACTTGGGTTGTTTTTTATATTCTTGCATGTGAAGAAGATTTTCATTGCAAGATTAGAGTGTAGCCTCTTGTTTTCAGATTGGATATGCATATTGTGGCATTTGTTTGTTGAAGAAGATAGTGAATTATGATTAGACATTGAATGAGAAGTGGATTGAAAGGAAGACTTGTTTTGCAAGGTTTTCTTTGCATCCTCTATGGCCATAAATTTGGCACGCATGATCTTCATATCCTTAAGGTCCTCCACCAACTTAAAAATTTGAGGATTCTTCATTCTTTAAATGTTTGGTGTTTTTTATTATGCAATGGATGGTGTCAAGGTAAAATGTTCCCATGTCAAAGAAAGTGTTGTGTTAATGCAAGTGTGTTGGTTCCAAAAAGGAATTGATAACTGATTACGAAAAAAAGTTGATTTTGATAAGTTTCAACGTCAAAAGGATTGCATACCTTGATGTTGAGACTAAGAACCAAATAGGTAGAATGATTATGTGATAGGATGAACACAACTTGCAATGTTGGATTTGATCTTTGACAATGGTTTGAGTTTCCTTAACAATTCACTCAAAATCAATTTCAAAATTGAGATTAAACCATTTGAAACAAAATGAGTTAATTTTTGTTCAATTCTTGCATAAAATGGTCTTTAATGTTTGCTTCAATTGGAAGATATCTTTAATCGAAGGATGTTCTTTTGATGTTTTTGCCCACTTTTAGCTAAAATTTTGAATGTTTAATTTGTTCATTTAAACATTTAGCATCATATTCAAACTCAACAAAAAATTCCAATCACAAGCCTAGAAAATGTAAAATGGTTTCTAATCAATTGGCTCTAATAGGCTGGTGACTACAAGGTTTCAATGGTAGATCATCCAATAGTGTTCAAATTTACCTCTCTTAAAAGAGAGTTTCCCACCAATGCTAAGGAGGTTTTGTGCAATCTCTTACGAGACTACTCGAGGAAGGCTATCTTTTGAACACTATTGCCTTACAACCCATTATGAATGCAAGTCAAAGGCTTTCCTTCTCACCAGCCTTATTAAGGTGAATTCTCAGGAGGTATGCCTTAATATGATTTTGTAATCTACCTATGAAAAGCAAGGAAATAGTAGTCAAAAGCAGGTTGGGGAATTTGATCACCCTAAAAGGGTGAAAGCATATCCCTACTACTCCAACTTCTCAAACAAAACTAGCAATATTTGTCCAATTACGAGCTTTTAAACTAGGGAAGACATGAGGCTCCTATTTATTCTATGTGTTTGTTCTTTCCCAAATTGATTTCTATAGACTTCTTTAGACCGTTTGGCATTTTGATCAACTCAAAGAGTTGAGAGCATAGGCCTAATTCCAACGAAATTTTAGAGATCAACTTCTTTTACTTATCTAAGTGTAGAACTTTGAATTGCCATAATTTAAAGAAGAACAAAAGGTTCAAGATTACCTTGATCAAAGCTAGCAAAGGTTACGCGCATCTTTAACGGTCTTCACCTCTCTTTTTTTCTTTTTTCCTTTGAGTTTGTCTTTGACATGCTTTTTGCAAGACCACTGTTAGCAATCCAAATTTTGTATAGAAACCTCCAGGCAGCATCCCAAACTTGCAATAAAATTTTCAAATTAAAATTAATTGATTTGGGTGATAAATGATTTTGTTTTAATAAAAATCATTAAAAAAATTATTAAAAATTGAGGTTTGATCCAAAAACTCTGAGATTTGTTTTGTAGGCTCCTGAAAGCATCCCAAACCTGAAATAAAATTTTTAAATTAAAATTCCATGATTTGAGTGAAAATGATGTTTTTAATGAAAATCATTAAAAAAAATTATTAAAAATTTAGGTTTGATCCAAAAAATCTGGAATTTTTATTGTAGTCTCCTCAAAGCATCCCAAATCTGTTATAAAATTTCCAAATCAAAATTCCATGATTTAGGTGAAAATTGATTTTTTAATGAAAATCATTAAAAAAAAGTATTTAAAATAGCATTTTTTATTCAAACAATCTAAAAAAATTATTATAAGCTCCTACAAGAATCCCAAATCTGAAAAAAAATAATTGAGAGCAAAATTCATTGATTTGGATGTTAAATAATGTTTTTTTATGAAAACTCATAAATAAATTATTAAAAATCGATTGTTGTTTGAAAATTTTGAAATTTTTTTACTGTAGGTGTAAGCCATTTTCTAGGACCTCCAATAAACATTGCAGAGCAAATTTCATTGTTATGCATATCCAAAAAATTTGCATATGAAAAATCATTAAAAATTATATAAAATAGAGGTTTTATCAAAAAAAATTCAAATTTTGCATGTGATTTTGCCCTATTGTCCAGAACCGTCGATAAAAGTTTTAGACCAAGATTCATTTATTTGATTTAATTTTTATGATTTTTATGAAACATCATAAAAAGATTATAAAATGGAATTTTGATCAAATGTTTGATTTTTAGAACATGAGAAGGAAGAAGATAAGAAATAGAAGAAGAATAAGATAGAGAAGAGGAAGAGGTTTCTCAAATGCTCATTTTATTACTGCTAATTGTTGGATATCTTCTTGAAGCACCTTCAAAGCTACAAAAAACAAAATAATGAGGCTTTCTTGCCCCACGGTGGGCGCCAATATGTACATAGTGGAAAATTGTGCATTCATGAGACTTTAGTTTGAGTGTGTGAGTGGGTTAATCTAAAGAATATGTAGCAAATATAAATGAAACAACTCTCTCAACTCAAACATCTCATCTCTCCCTAACTATGATGGCTAATTTGCTCTCAGATCAGGCATCTTAGTGACATCCTAGAATGTGATATTGTATAACTAACATTAAATTATGCAACACTAGCATGAAAATGCAAACTAACATGAGCATCGAAATGAAACTATGAACTATAATAACAAAGCATAGATATGAGATTGCTCTACAAATAAAGATCCTAAAAATAGTAATGGTAACAATGGTAATAATAATGCATGAGCTTCTCTCAAAAATGAACTATAATATCAATGCCTAAAAACTTGATCTTTGAATTGCTCTATAATAACAATGCATAAAAGCTTGATCAAATACTCTAGAAATGCCTTGTATTTATAGTTTTTGAAAGGGATTTGGGTTAAGTTTGGTTTTTACCAATGGTGAAGGTTAAATAATAAAATAATAATATTCATGAACCCATTTTGAATAAAATATTCATTATGGAGAATCCACTTCAAATATTAAATTATTATTTTGGGCCCATTTTAAATAAAATACTAGTATCCATGAGATCTACTTTGAATAAAATATTCATAATGGAGAGTCCCACTTCGAATATTAAATTATTATTTTGGGTCCATTTGGATTAAAATAATAATATCCATGAGATCCACTTTGAATAAAATATTCATAATGGAGAATCTCACTTCAAATATTAAATTATTATTTTTGGTCCATTTGGATTAAAATGTGATTTTTATGTCCCCATTTTGAGATATTTGAATATAAAAACGATTGTAGTGCCTGCCCCTAGGTCACATTTTTGCTATCATGGTCAGACTATGTTAGACTAGTTTTATGTTGATGGTTAGCATCATTGTTTTAAGGCCATCTGATATTGTGCTATGGATTCCATTGATATGTGATGAGATTACTTAGACTTTACATTTCATGTATGCATGATGATTATTTTCAGTGTTTGCAATTATTAATGATGATTAGTAAGATGATTTATTATCATATGTGTTCTCTTATGGATACTTACCCAATACTTGCATGTGTATGGTGTGTGTGTTTGCTTTTGTATGGCGTGTCTGATGTGGTTAAGGAAGGGAGTCATAGTCACCTGCTAGTCGGGATCTACACAATGCACCACTTCCTGCCATTGCCTGTTTAGTTTAGTATATATTGTGATTGTACATGCACGATTTTTATGCAGGTTGCAGGTACCGGGTATCGACTTCCCTGAATTGCCAGGATGAGCATACCCTATCACATTACCTCAATGATAAGAGAAGGGAGATAATTCTCAAGTCTAAATCCCAACCCTTTAAACCATTTGTTCTAATTGGAAATTAGGACAAGTATTCGAGTTGAGTACCCTCCGAATGTGTCGAATGATGTAATTCGTGATATTAACCCTTGGTTTGATTTTGTATGTATTTTGGCTATGATGGATTTTTGTATTTTACTTTGAAAAGTCTTTGGAGTATTTTCTATTAATTAAGCCTAATTAAAAGATTTAATTAATGATTTAATTAAATGAAAAATTATTATGATATTTTAATATTTATTTTATTTAATTAATTGAAAAATTAATTAAATTAAATAATTAAATTTGAAAATATAAGTTTAAATTTGGAATGTGACAATATTCATTTTAATAATAATATATTTGGAGTTTATTTTTAAATAAATGAGTAAATAATAATATTATTAAAGCCAATAAATATTTTAGCAATTAAGTTTCAAAAATGAAATTTAAAAGTGGAAAATATATTAAAATTATTAAAAGATTCTAGATTTCATGTGATTAAAATATAAATATATTAAGATAAAAACAAATGGAATTATTAAAGTTAGTGCATGAGATTTAATAAATATATAAATTAAATTGGAAAGAGTAAAGTAAATATTATATTAATTAATGTGCATTATTTTTATATTTGCTCACATAGGAGTTTGCAAATTCTCGAGAGTTGTCATGTAGACAACACAGGAGTTTGCACTCTAAGAATGCACTAGTTGTCTACACTTAGGAGTTAGCATTTTATTTGAGCACATGGTGTCTACAACATTATGACTCATCTAGAAGGTTGGAGAAGACTCATGCTTGGTTGTCATGCTTATCTTCTAGTTGTTTCTAGAGACACTTTAGATGCATCTTAGAGGCCTTTAAATAAAGGCTCTCCTAGTGTGTTTGAACAAGCTTCAAGCTTCAAAGCTTACATGCATTTGAGAAGCTCATATGCTTCTACATGCTCATATGTTTCTACATACTCTTATGCTTCTTCAAGCACTTCTAGTCATGTGGGAATTTGGTTGGCTTGTATTTTGGAAGAATTGTGAATGTTGGAGAAGGAAGGGACTTTTCTATGGACTTTCGAGGCATGGCAAATTAGCATTAGTGTTCAGGTGCACTCATGATTTTCGCTTATTCCATTTGCACTCTTTCTCTTCCTATCTTCATCGTGTCTACTAGATGACTGCTTAGATAATTCTTGTGATGAATGTTTAAATCATATTTGCATGTTGATTCTCTCCTTGTGTGAAGAAATCAATAGAGAACTCATTAGAAAACCCTAGCTTCAATTTAAGAAAGAAATTAGATCTGAATCGGATTTGGGTTCGAATTTATATTGTAAAATTAGATAGACAAGATTTGAAATTAAAATAGAAATTCTAAGTTGAAATATTGAATGCTTAGATGTAATCTTTTTATCAATTATATTTTTAGATGCGTACAGACAAACTTATTAGATGGATGAATGGGTAAATTTAGAGAACAATTACCTTTTAGGAGAAATTTTTAATTCATCACAAACTGCCTTGTCGCTGCCCCTTGGATAGACCCAAACTCAGTTATTCATAACTTTTTATCATAATCGAATTTATTCAATCGCTCCAGTCAGAATTGGCGCAACTTGGCCCTCTCCAACATATTTCAATTTCAGCCCGATCCAACGGTTCATTAGGGAGATATGGTCCTCGTACTGAGACTATTTTATTCAAAGACAAATATTTCTCCATTTCCCATAACCAAGAGTTCTTTATGCTTAAACTTCACAAAAATAATATATCAAAGCATAGAATGAATTAAAGATATTATTGCAATTTTTCCTTATTAGAATCTTATTAATATGCATTAGTTTTATATAATTTATTATCTAATCTAATTAAATCAAATTTAATTAAGATTAGTTAATAGTAGAAGAAGTGTAATTAATTATTAGTCAATCTAAGTAAATGGATTTTTAAATGAGAGAAAATTAAAAGAAAAAAAAAATTTATAGTTTGTATAGTGGACTTTTTATAATGTATATTAAATACTATTTAATATATATTAAATAATTTAAAGATGGTAATTTTATATTACGTTTTTAAATGAAGAGACTTTAATGATAATGGATTAAGATTTAATTGACATGGAGTCACTGTTATAACATTGTTATAATTTGAATTACTATGGTATTATTAATACGTTATATATTATTAACTAAATTATTGATATATCTTAATGGTATTAAGAGTTAACTAATGAAGCTTATGTAAAGTTCTCTAGATCGATTAATAATAGTTTTGATGAGTTTATTATTTATTAATGTTTGTTGGGTCTAACAAACTATTAATAAATAATATTATAAATAGTTTAAATAGTTATCAATTAATATGATCAGAGTTAATCTAGAGGAGATTAGTTAATGATTGAAGTACTGTAAAAGATATTAATCAAATTGAATTGGTTAATAATTTGGAGTATTGATTAATTGAATCAACGTATGAAACTTATTTGAGATAATAATACTTGGTATTGGAGATTTATTATAACTTGTTATTATTAAAATAAAAATGGAAACATTGTTGAAAGAATGATGAAGGTGGTCATTATAGATTTATTAATAAGATCTCCAACATAGCTTGTTATTAACAAGTTATTGAACTATTAATATGAATATTTGGATTGTAAATGACTTTTTATACACAAACTATTGTTAGTTATTAGTCAACTGATATTAATTGGAACATTGCCATGGATATGTAATTATTAATTAAATTAATTAGAGTTAATTAGATTTAGTTAATAATTAAGTTATGTAACAAAGTTTTAATTGATATGATATATTGATTCTTTTAGTAAAGTTGTGTACTATCTACATCAAAGTTGATAAGTCTTATTCTAATGACTTGAATAATGACTTAGATATTTTAATGGTTATTAGTGACAATTTAATTATTATAATAGTTATAATTAAGAGGCTTAAGTGTTAGAGATATTTAATTGAGTTTTAACCATTAGAATGTTAAAGAGTCATGGATTGTGTACCTATGTTTATTGGTTGATTTAATTGATCATTTTAATTAAGTTATAATCTTCTTATTCGAAGATTGATAATTGGTTCTCTTATAATATAACAAATAATGATCCTCTGATTATGTTGAAAAGTTGAAGTAACATTAAAGAAGAGTTAATCAATAAGAATATGGATTTTAGTTGAATAAAGAGAACAATTTAATTAAGGGTCAATGATGATTAGTTTAATGAGTAAATATTTATTCTTAAGTTATTTTTAGAATGTAATTTTAAGTAATGAAAGGATAATGTCATTGGCGAACAAACGGGTTGACTTGTATAGGTCAAATGATAAATCTTATATACTTGAAGTATACTGGTAAACAGAAATTGAAACTCGACACATTATTCAGCTATGTGATTTTAGTAAACCAAAACATGTGTTTGCATTGTGTATTCTATATGCTTCTTGTTTTGAGTTTTGGGTTGACTAGTGTTGACCAGTTATAGAACGTCTACCAGAGGCTCGGGGGTTATGATTGTGATGTCATGATAATGTCTTAATTCTGATCTTTATAAACCTAACCATGGTAATGTGATCATATGCTCTATGAGATGTTTGTATTTACTGATTGTTATTGTTCATCGGTCTTCATGTGTGAAGCTGAGATGTATGTGTATGAGACACTTGAGCTAATCATTTTTGGGCCATCGATCAGTTATCCTTGGATTATTTTCTAGTCACCATGATGGGACTAAAATCTTGATTTATTTCTTGATGATGTCATGTTGTGACATGTTTGACTCAACCATTTTGGAGTCTTTGATCAGTATTATTTTGAGATATTCTTGGTTGCTTGTTAAGAACCAATGGATATTGTGATTTATATTTTGTGGTGTCTTTATGTGTTCTTAGATGGGAGAACCATCTTATTATCAGGTTGCTTGTTAAGGAACCAAGTTTGATCTTTATGAGTGTTGTGGTATGGGACACAACTGTGGATTTATGTGCTTAAGAGATGTTGTCTAGGTACATGACTATGGGAGTGGCTTGCATAGGGGTCCGAGGCCCAAAGTGGTCAGTACCAGGGTAACCTAATGCAAGTTATGTAATAAGTGATAATCTAGTAATTAAAATTTATGGGGGGAAACACACTAAAAAGATATTAGAGATATTTGAACCACCCATGCCTTGAGTGCTTGTATAGACTAAGGATGGGAGAAGTGCCTCATCTTCTTGAGAGGGCTTCTTGGTTTCCACATGTGCCACGTTGAGGGTTCGGGGTTCAGAGTAACCATTCCAAGGTAACTCAACGCTTGAGGGTCTGAGGTCTAATGAGAGACTAATCCAGGGTAACTCAAGAAGCCATGTGATGACACTCCCTAGTATGTAGCTTGAGTCTCCTCTATAGATTTTGTGTACCTCTGGTGGTGTACTTATTGTTGTGCCTCTGGGATTAGATGTCAATTTTGTGATTGGAGCCTTTGAGTTAGCATACTTTTAGGATTCCTGGACTTAAAGAGGATTATGCTATGTGATTTTGATGGCCTATTTGGGACTTGAGATTATCTCCTCATCATGGTGGGAGTGGACCATTTTGGTTCCACGTAGTCGAGTGGTAGTGCTTTATCACTCTTATCATTTGAGATCTGTCTGAGACACCGTGGCTGGAGCATTCTTGGTTGGTATTTCTCTTCATTCTGTTCTTGGAGCATTATGATAGATGATATACCTTATGATGGATGTATTTACTGGTATGTTTCTTATATTGATGATTTGCATATGTTAGATGATGTTATCTTATGCTTTACTTTGCATGTTAGATTACTTTCTGCATATGATGTAGGATGTTTTAGGAGTGACATTCCTACTATGTTAATACCGATGATCTCTTCGGTGCTTTGGAATGTTATGCACAGAGGGATGGCTAGGATCCATGATGATCTAATGATACTATTTACGGTTGGGAGGAATTGTGCACTTAGTTATTTATGTTTGTGATCTATAGTTATCTTTTATAATAGATGTTTATATCTTTTGTGATGATGTATCATGTATGATATGTGGTTTCATTTACTTTAATTGCATAATGGATTAATATTGGATGTTGATGTACTTTATTTACACAGATGTTTATTCTTTTAAGCCTTTCATACCTTGTATCATGTACAGTGGATGATTGAGCTAAACTAAAATGTAGTTACAAAAAGGACACTTGAATATGGTTTAAGAATGTTGGATGTATCATTGTTATTTCATAAGAATGTGATGTTAGATGAATGGTTGATTTAGATGTAATTCAACGTTAAGGGATCTTTAAAGAATGTAATCTGTTATGTTATGTTTACTTTCAGTTGGATGTTACTATTGCTTTCACAGATGTTATGAATGGTTTTACTTTCATGTTTTAAAAAAAAATGTTTGGCAAACTTTAGGTTAATTATTTGGATTCCTTGACGAGGCATTACAATGATTATTGAGGACTTTCACCAAATTAGCAAGGGTTTTCAAGTTAAAATCATATGTATTTTGGAGAATTGAGGACAAATCAATCAAATTTGAATTAAATATCAAAAATTCAAATTAATCAACTATTTGAACCCATTTGAAATTTACACATGAAATTCAATTCTAAAGAAATCAAAATGGGCATTTATCCTCAAAATCATTTTTATATTCAAATATCTTGAAAATCATATTTTAATCAAAATGGGGACATAAAAATCATATTTTAATCCAAATGGACCCAAAATAATAATTTAATATTCGAAGTGGGATTCTCCATTATGAAAATTTTATTCAAAGTGGATCTCATGGATATTATTATTTTAATCCAAATGGACCCAAAATAATAATTTAATATTCGAAGTGGGATTCTTCATTATGAATATTTTATTCAAAGTGGATCTCATGGATATTATTATTTTATTCAAAATGGAACCAAAATAATAATTTTTATATTTGAAGTGGTTTCTCCATAATGAATATTTTATTGAAAATGGGTTCATGGATATTATTATTTTATTATATAACCTTTGCCCTGGTAAAAACCAAACTTAACTCAAATCCCTTTGAAAAAACTATAAAGACAAGGCATTTCTAGACATTTGATCAAGTTTTTATGCATTGTTAGTATAGAGAAATTCAACAATCAATTTTTTAGGCATTGGTATTATAGTTCATTTTTGATAGAAGCTTATGCATTATTATTGTCATTGTTATCATTACCATTTTTAGGATCTTTATTTGTAGAGAAATCTCATATCTATGCTTTGTTATTATAGTTCATAGTTTCATTTGCATGTTCATGTTAGTTTGTATATTCATGCTAGTGTTGCATCATTTCATGTTAGTTATACAATATCCCTTTCTAGGATGTCACTAAGATGTCTAATCTGAGAGAAAGTTAGCCATCGTAGTTGGGGAGAGATGAGATGTTCTTGAGTTGAGAGAGTTGTTTCATTTATCTTTACTAAATATTCTTTAGATTAACTCACTCACACACTCAAACTAATGTCTCATGAATACACAATTTTACACTCTTTTGAAGCCTACACTTCCCTATTATCCATACTCCTTCTACCATCCAAAGCATACAACCTTATCCTCCATCTGCCCTATCTTCTCTACCATCTTCCTTTCCTCACATTATCAACATCTTTAAGCATACCTTTCAATGACCTTGGCCTATCTTAACATATCCATTAAAGAGGAGCATTATTGAAAGTTAAAAAGGCTCAAAGTCCTTCAAAAAAGAAGAAAAGAAAAAAAATTAGAAACAAAAAAAAAAAAGTGCCTTGGTAAAAACTTAGTAAAAAAGTACCTTGGTAGAAAAAAAAAAGAAAGAAATTTGTCCTATGGTGAAAACCACTTCGTGTGGCACTCTGGACAACTACCATGATGAATACCTAGCAAACAAGCATCATGTGTAATTATTCCATCATTCTTCTATCTGCTCTTTCACCTTTGATCTTGGCAAAGTTGAGCTATCAGTGAGCATTATCCCTATCATAATCTTGTGTATTCCATATTTCGTAGCCTCCATACCTAGCTCCATCTTAATAATCCCATCCTATTTCTATCATATACATTGAACCCTTGGTCTTGATCAATGAAAAAAACTAGGAGAAAAGAAAAATTTGGTTCTTACAAACCTCTTGACATGTTCACTCTTTTGGAACCACGTGCCTTCATGGCATCAAGTTATTACCTATATGCTATCTATATTATTGACTTAAATTGCTTATCCAAAACAAGCTTCATATGTTATTACCTTTTCTTAGCTTGAGTAATCTTGAAGAGATGGTCCTTGAGGCTAACATTTACCTAATTCAGCATTTTCACTTGTCTATCTTATCCATCAGCTTTTTTATCCATATCGCCCTATGCCATGCTAGACATTGGGGGTAAACAAATGTGATCTTGCTTGAGAATTGGTAATCTATAAAATCAAAAAATAAAATAAAATAACCAAAATCAATTCAACGTATTAAAAACCAAAATATATATATATATAGATACATACATATATATATATGTATCTATATATATACAAAGAGATGGGATGTATGCAATGGTCCAGAGATTGATGTGGTAGAAATAGGAGAGAATTCCTATTTCTGTTTGATTTGTTGATTCTTGCTCATTAAAGGCACAAGGAGTACTACGTCACATTGGTTGATTGTTGTTATGTACACAAAGTGTCGGTCTATATCAATGACGATGAAAAAGTTTCATATTTGGCAACAATAATTTGAGTGGTGCCTAATTTTCCAAAAGGTGCACTATTTGTAACCTCTTAGGTGATAGGGTGCTATTAATAATGGCTACATGGAAGGAGAGTGATAGTAAGATTTGTAACATTTCTTCCACCATTCACATGTTGCCAAATGTTCCCAAGTCCAGAATCATGTGTCAAGACATAACCATGTTGCT